>OX453312.1:5760034-6360034 GCA_949710035.1 Crambus lathoniellus
CGAAGCTACTTACGCATAAGTCATCTTATCTTTGATTTTATTTAATGATGAGGAGTTAGCTACATCGAACTAGTCCGGGCTGATGTTGACTCATCATCACTAATCATAAAGTGGAAGCAAAATACCATGGGCGTGAAAGATCTAAATTGGGTGTTAATGACTGTGTTCCAAACGTAATTCTACTTTTTTATCCTCTCCTTATCCCAATTTTATTTCGGGTCGGGACAATAAATCCTTCCCTCCACTCCACTCATCTCAGTCATCTCTTCGTTCACTCCTTTCGCATTCATATCATTACGCACACAATCTAAGATCTTTTAAGCGGTCTTCCTGTCCTCATAAATCCACATTCATGTCCATCACCTTTCTAGAAACAAGCTTATCATCGCTATCATTGTTCTCATTGATTAAATTATTTACCTCAAACTGATCTGGACTAGTCGTATAATAAGGCCCGTCAGCGTTTATCATAAGATAGAAGTAGAAGAGCGTGGGCGTGGGCGACTTGAAGGGCGAGTTGATGAGGTCAGTGGAGTCCCACTCGTAGTCCTCCTCGCACCAGTACGTGCATAAGCACGGCGTCTCGCACAGGTTCACGAACATCGCCATTGACTGCTCGATGCAGTACCGTAGGGCGTACTGGAAAAAAATCCGTTTCAGGGACCGTACTCTGAATCGGTAGCCCTGCCCCTTTCACTTGATTCTGTCATTGCTCGAGAGTGAGAGGGTTTTGCGTTGTAGAGTAGGCCCTCAGTATTTTTATTTTATTTTATTTATTAGGGGGATAACAAACAGTTACAATATATGTGTAAACAAAACTTAAAATTAATACATTTGGTAACTTAAAGTACCTATAAAGTAGTAATACTGTAACCCACAACATTATCCACAAATTAAAAACAAAGATAACTAGATAATTAGAGTGCCCAGTAGCATCCATTAAAATAAAACTAAACAAAAAAACTACTTATTCTTAGTCTAAATACTAAACAAAATTAACAATAGTAGCAATGGAACCATAATAAACAGTAGTAACTTTAGATTTTCACATCATTTAGCAATATGTTGTGCATATCACGCTTAAATTTATTTTTTGAAGTGAAGAAAATGTCCACTGTTGCAAACAGTACATTATAAATTTCAGCCATTCTGTGCATAGGGCATAGGGCAATAAGTATCGAACTAAAAGGCGCTTTGTAGACGGCGGCGCGGCGGCTGGGTGAGCCGGGCCGGTCAATTTCGCCGCGAATGATAGTACAAAGGTAATCCTATACTGTGCCTATACCAAAAAAACGCACACAGGTTCCCGGCAGCACTGGCGGCGGCGGCGCTTCATTTAGTGGGCTGAGAGGGTAACCGCGGGCATTGACCGACGGACGGGCAGACGCAGTTTTTATTGCTTTGCGGTCAAAAATACTGGCCCACTGCAAAGCGCCCTAAGGATGTAGTAGCAGACAGAAAATGGCTCGTCTGATTGCTTATGCCGTATCCATGAACTTTTTAGCAGTCACGAGATTTACTTTCAAATTGTAGAAATTTTCACTGGAAGTGAAATCGCAGGTGGATCCGCATCGCTTTACAGAATATCACCTGCGTGTACACACACTATCGCAATTATTTTGGATATCAACAGTAATTTCAAAACACCATACCTGCATTCGAAATCTGACAAGCTGCATGAACCGGCACAACTTACTGACGCCATAGAATTCCCATTTTTTCTCATAAATATTGTACCATCTGCCAAAATAGATTTAGATTTCAAAACCTCACTCGCTTCAAAAGCCAATGCGGCATAAATACCGAGGCATAGCGTCGCAAAATACCTATAAAAAAACCTGATAAAGTCTACTAACCCTTTACCAACATCTCTGAAAGACATTCTTATAGCGTGTGCAGTATTATTTAGCCAAGTTATATTCAAGTATTTGAGCATCTGCAAAGAAGATGGTTTTATGAATTAGCGAATGATTTATCAAAAGTTTGATTGTATGACTAAAAGTTTACACATTATTAATATTTTGATAACTGTTTTACCATGGAAGTGGCATGTTGCTGAGCCGCATCAAACTCCGCCAGACTGATGTTTCTGCCATGAGTTGTGGTGAAGAACAGCATTGACTCCACCTAAAAGATTTACTTTTTATCATTGACAAAAAAGTACGGCTCATTACCGACTATTCTCTAAAACTATTTTCTGTCTAGAAAAAAAAATACAAATGAAAGTAAGTCAAGTATCACCTTGAGGCACTCGTCGACGACAAGATGTATGCAGGACACAGCTTCTGACAGGACGTATAGTGAATACCACTGGTTGTATTCCAAACGACCTTCAAAATCTTCCATCACACATGGCAGGTTACCTTAGAAGGATATGTTGAATTTTTGGAAATCAATCAATAAGTTCATCATTATCAGCTATTGAGGCTGGAGCCTCTGGCCTTTCTTATGGATGGATAATGCGAATGTACTGTGAGTGTTAGCTCCTCCCCAAATATAAAAATTAACAACACAATACAATACTCACCATATTCCGGAACAGGTGGAACATACTCCTTAGCAGGTGGGTCAATGAAATTGTAAAGATCACGGTACTTTTCTATGGTGAATATAATTTTCAGCTTTCCCTCCACTTTTTGGTACGATAATTCTGCCTGTAATAAATAAATTCGTTATTAAAGTATCCACGAGATTTACGAGGTGATATTATGTGTGCTTTCCTTTATTCATTAGTATTTCAGTTATGGATATTATGGATTGAAAAGAAAACTCTTTCTTTAGAGCACTCATGCATCATGGGCAGCCCAGCCCGCCCAGGTCCAAACGTCCAGAAATTGGTGAAACCTGCCCTCAGGTGCCAGAGGTCTACTTGTCAAATAGCAGTATCACCTATGGAACTGATACTTATTGATATGTTACCTCCTTCTTGAGAGCATTGAAGTGTTCCTCGTCGATGCGCTTGGCCTGATGGTGAATGCGCACCATACGGCTGATGGCCGGCATGTAGTGTAGCGGTATCATCGGCAGCCCGTCCAGCCGCAAGCAGTCCAGGTATAGGTAGAACCTGCGCGGTTACTTATAGTGCTTTATTTGTGCGACGGTACGTAAATCGGTCATTCTCAGCAGGCCTGGTTTTTGAGCGTCCATACAAATATCTACTAGTTTGTAATGTTTTGGAGCTGAATTTGTTTTTGGGACTGCCTCTAGCAATTACTAGCACAATATGAAGTACTTATTAGAAAAAATGGACCCGTCAGACAACTAGCTCCGATGGGACTCGAACCCACGACCTTACACTGTCCGGGGTGGTATAGTTGTGATGTGGGAAGAAAAATGAACTGCGTGTAAACCTTCCTTCTTATTGCCTCTTTATACTTAAGTCTAATGAGAATAGAGAAACTAAGAGAAGTATGTGGTGTATATGTCGCAGGGATATGAGGAAATCAGAGATTTTACGAAATCCCTAGAGATATCACGAAATCACGGAAGATGCGGAATATTCTTATTTACCACGTCTTCCTAAACAGTTCAGTGATATGTCATTTCACTATACTAAATCTAGTAAAATGTCACAAAAGTGGATTTCAGAGGTGAGAGTTTGCCTTGGAAGTCCTGTAGAACACGTGATAGATTAGAAATTTAAGGCGATCGCGAAGCGCAGCGAAGCGATCGTCTTAAATTTCGTGGTTATTTCTTTTTGTAAAAGCAATCCAAAGTTGTTTCACAAAAAAAATATAACTATTTAAAAATTTCTAACCTATCACGTGTTCTACAGGACTTTCGATACAAACTCGCTCATACCTGTCACCTGCAGCTGCCGTGAGCTTACTGTGTTTCTTCAGTCATTCTTCATTTCACTAGATTTAGTTTAGTGAAATGACATATCACTGAACTTGTTTAGGAAGAATACGTCGTAAATAAGAATATTCCACATCTTCCGTGATTTCGTGGTATCGCTAGGGATTTCGTGAAATCTCTGATTTCCTCATATCCCAGCGACATATATATACCTACCCTTGCATTGCATGCTTGACTACATTAATGTTGTGTAATTAATGTACGTGTCTATAGGTCCATACTATATATTGTACATGTGAAAGTCTTTGTTTGTTTGTTTGTTCTTCTTTCACGTCAAAACGGAGCAACGGATCGAAGTGATTTCAGGTATGGGGATAGTTTGCGAGCTGGAGAGTGCCATAGTATAGGATACTTTTTATCCCGGAAAAATATTATATTTCACACGCGGGCAAATTTAAGACTACTTAATAAATACACGTGAAATAACCTTAAATCATTTTCCACTTGCCGACGAAGGTCGACAGCAAACTTGACGCGCTGAGCAAACGTCTCAGGGTCGTCTGCTTTAAACATCAGACGTATTCTGGGGATACTGTAATAGAGATAAGACTCCTAATTAGTTAGATGCTGCATTGACAACGGCTTCTTTTATCCGTTTTACCTATATATTACTGGCAGTTTTAAATTGTCTTACCGTCTTGCCATCACCGCACACGAGCCACAAACACCACCACTTGAAGCTAGAAGAAAAACAAGTGACGACTACCATTCATATAAAATGTTTAAAAGCTACAGGAAAGTAGTCGGTGGCTTAGTTTTTCAGTGGCCAGTGTGCGGCGACGCTTAGCTCTGTCAACTTGCCCGTTTATACAACCCACCTAAAATGTTCAATCTAATCTATGCAATAAAGATCATGGTCATGGGCGTCAGACATAAATAATCCGTTGTTTGCGCAGCATCTGATTGAGATCTTTTACACAGAGAGGATGGAAAAAATTAAACAAGTTCGATTTTTTTCTAAAATACTTAATTCATTTTCCATTTTCAAAATTATTTTCTTATTTTCCGGAGTTTTACAATACTTACTTGAATCTCCTCTTTGTTCCATCTAACGTCATAACTTCCCAGGTTTCCGTTACTTTATCGTAACTAAAAGCAGCAACGTTTGTCCACTGAAAATTATTGTATTCACAGATTTTTAAGATTACTTATATACTGGTGGGTGGCGCAAAAGTACTAGCACTATTTGGTTCAGCTACAACTTTTTTCTTAATTAGAAAACCCAAATTAGTTTTTTATATAATGTATATATGTATTGATGCCATTAAATTTTGTCTCAATAGGATTTGAAGATGATGTCTCCTAAATGGTGACCTCCAAAGTTGACGCACATTTAAGGCTGTGCAGACTGCACACTAGCGCCGCCATAGTGGCCACTTTTAGCAATAAAACTTAATTAAAATAAACGATAAGCTATAAAATATAGATAAAGCAATAGAAAGTACCACAAAGCTTCTTCGGAATGCACTGCAGAGAGATAATTTACAATTTCGTCTTTGAGTTTAGTTGGACTATAATTATTAAAGTCCAACCAAATTCAAAGCCGGATCTTGGAGATGTTCGTTGTCGTGTATATGAATAATGTGCATAGTATTAATAGAATTATCTTTTGACATAAACAACCGCCTCTGTAGTCTAGTGGTTCACACCACCGGTTTCAGACCAAGAGGCCCCGGGTTCGATTCCCAGTGGGGGTACATATTGTATTCGGTTTGGTTGGTGGTAGGACTTGTTCTAAGTCCGCCTGGCAAGCTACCACCATCTTATCTAAGTCGGACGCCATAACAATGCTATTTTCAGCATCAGCGTGTTCCGGCAGTAAGAGATACGATAGCAAGTTGCTCAGTGATTGAGGATTCCGGGAGTAGTACCCTTCCACCGTCAGCCTTATCACCACTTAACATCAGTTGTGATGAAGGCTAAGTGCTACCCCTTGTGAATAAAAAAAATATATATTTAAGGCTCGTTTTAATGCTCGGGCTTTCGTTCATGGCGTGTTGGATACCACTCCGATGATTTTGCCAGTGAAGGACAGGAATGTTTTATCGAAAGGCCTCACTAACCTCATAAAGATTATTCAGGATCTGAAGAGTATCTCCGATAGTTTTAGCAGTTTTGCCGAGTTCCTTTGGGAGAAACGCGAGACCCGGGCAGGGGTACTGCTCACCCTCAATCAAACCGAGTGACAACCATTCTTCAGGGATCCTGGATAACGTAAAATAATACTTATTAAGTATAACGTTACCTTCGAATATTTTATTTGTGATATTCTTGAATAACTGCTAAAAACCTGGCACCAACTGGAGACCACTAGTGCGTTTTTCAATTACTTATACTTATTTTGTAGGTTTAAATACTTCCTTATTGCAACTATATGAGTCAGTCATTATGGACCAATACACACAATAAGTGGTGAATGTATGAACTTCATTTCAAAATTTGGTATATTGGGAAACCACTAAATACATTCAACTACATTCTTGGTATAGAAAATTTTGAGACCTCACCTGCAATCGAAATCAGTGTTATCGAAAATCTCCAAGTCCATCTTTGGGAAGGGGCTGTACAGACCATAGAGCTCCTGGTCGGAGAAGTTGAACTCCGAAGGCGGCAACAACCAAAAAGGTTGGACACCCAACTCTCTGAGCATTTTCTGGAAAATTTTAAATATGTTTTTACGTAGAATTGAGACACGCGATGTTAGAGACAAACGATTTTGGACTAGATAGTGTGTCAAGTATATTTTTATTTAATTTAAATAGACTTCAAAATAAGTTCTCTTGACTCGTCCATATTTTTTCATACAACCCGTTAAGAATATCTTTTCTCTGAATAGAAAAAAACCCATCAGCTTTAACAGAAGGAACGGCATTTACAAATTATTATGACGTTGCTATGCCAGGAAAGAACCAGAAAGCTACTTTTGCCTATACTTCGTAAAAATTTTGCATCGGTCTTATGACAACTCATTAGTGCAAAGCAAAAAGTTCTTTAAGCTTATAAAAGTCAAGAAAAACAGCATTACACATTTTTTGATGCAGCTTTTGCTACAAAATTAGACCCTTCTTGTGCAGATGCAACATTTTGCTTTGCATAAATGAGGTTTCATAGGACACCTGCTAAATTTTACAAAGTAAAGGGTGTCTCAAAAGTACGTATAGGATTTGAATTTCGCGCTATTTCCGAAATATTCGAGATGGCTGGTTGAAATTTGACATACGTCATCTTGACACATGTAAAATTAATCGTGGAGCGTTTCACAATAAAACAGCGCATAGAAGTTATACAAAATTTACCGAAAATTCACGACCAATTACAAACACTCGTCGAAAGGTCGAAAAATCTCGTAATTTCAAGAAGAGATGATGTCAAATGGCCACCGAGATCTTGCCATCTGATGCCACTGGATTTCTTTCTTTTGGGGCGACGTCAAAGATAAAGTCTCCACCAACGATCCACAAAACATAGACAAAATATTCGCTGAGTTATTGGTGAAATAAGTAGCGAAATGTGTGAAATTAGCAGCGAAATGTGTGAAAGTGTCATGAAAAACTTGCACACAGTAAAAATGCCCGTGGCGGCCATTTAGCAGATATTCTATTCAGATAAAATTGTACAAGTCTCTTGTTTAAAATAAAATAAAACTACGAAGAAATTCCAATCCATTCGCGTTTTATTGAGACAAATCATCCTTTACCTACTTTTGGGACACCCGTTATAAGCAGTAAGATGATTAACTAGTAGGGTGAAATAAAGGTTTAACCAAATAAGTGAGCCGCTCACTCGTCAGTTAAGTACAATGAAGATTTAAATTGTAAAGTTCATTAACACATTCTTAAGGTCAACAGCACAGCCGGCGTCACGAATGCACCAGTTGGTTTTGAATCTTAACGGTTAAGTTATGACATTTTGTACAGCATCACGCCACGTGGTTGGTTGTCATTGTACCTAGTACTTACCTTGATATTCGCTGCGAGAAACTTTCTCCGCAACCTTTCGATCTTGACGAGCCTTGGGAGCTCTTTGGGCAGTACCACGCTCAGGAACTGAAGCTTGGGCACGAATGTCTCGAATGGAAATTGCTACAGGGAAAATTAGTGACTTTTGTAGTTACTACTTTACTTAGGTAATCTTGCTACTTATATAGTAGATACTGTACCTAATGAAGATTAGTAGTCTGTGAGCAGCATAGAGGATATGTTTACCTCATACTCTATATGTATGCAAACCTTTTTAGAGTAATGACCATTTAAAATCATCGAGATAAGTGCCTAAACTATAAAAAGAAAGGCTTGCTTTAAGATGTTTTGACACATTCATAGAGAATTACAATTTTTTTGCCTCCATCAATTTGTGATACTCGTAAAGTATCTTCTGCTTATTACTGAATATAAATGAAAACTGGAAATTGGACTGAATTTGTTATATTTAAATAAAATCATTTTTGCTGTACATTATTATTTTATAGATTTTAGAGCCGTTGGCCGTTGGTTCTTGGCCGGCTTGTCAGCGAATGTGTCAAAAGTGTCAAAACCCATCCACGATCAAATTCAATTTTTTATTTTAAACCTGTGACATATCTGTTTTTTAGACTTCGATCGAAAATAAGTTAACCGGTTGGAGTTTTAAAAACGGCCGATCAAATAAGAGCGCATTAAATGGAGATTTGTATTTTTAAAAGTGCTCTCTTATTTCTTATCGATTCCTCTAACGTTTGTCGTTAGATCGTAACATTTGTAACCTCTTTTTAACCGACTTCAAAAAAAGGGAGGAGGTTCTCAATTCGACTGTATGTTTTTTCATTCCGTTTGAAATCGGTGCCATTTTTGTGTTTGTTTTAGGTGAGGCGATATCTAGGTAGTGGTACCTATTGATGATCGAAGACTTTTGTTAGATAAATTATTTATTTGTTTTATTCATTATTTATTTTAACCGCCTCTGTGGTCTAGTGGTTCATCCCACCGATTTCAGACCCAGAGGTCCCGGGTTCGATTCCCAGTGGGGTGTACATATTGTATTCGGTTTGGTTGGTGGTAGGACTTGTTCTTAGTCCGCCTGGCTAGCTACCACCATCTTATCTAAGTCTGACACCATAACAATGATGTTTTCATGTCTCATATTCTGAAAGTAACTGCTAACTTGGCTAAAATGCGGGTTGGAAGTGGTATGTGGCGGCCCTAGGGTCGTTATGAAATTTAAAAAAGGAATAGGAGGGGTCATGTCAAAATCTGTAATTGCATCTTCACACGTTCCGATCCGACAGCCGATTTGGTCTGCTCCCAGACCAAATCTGCGCTACACACGTTCCGATTTGGTCTGGGAGCAGACCGAATCGGAGGTCGGATAGGAACGTGTGTAGAGTCTTTAAGTATCTCTTTGGACATTTCTTTACCAAAGGTATGCAGGCAAAGGCACAGAAGCCTATACATACAGCCATGTTTTGCTATTATATAAAATAATTAATATCGTAGAATTATTATTTTGATATATAAGTATAACATTGTTTTTTTTAAAAGAATGCGTTTTTAGAAACAGATTAAACCAAATAAGGTAAGGTTTGTAACATAAAAAATCAGGCTATTCGTTTCATGGAATTGCATAGAGTATGGGTCAAACACCAAACAAGACTGTATGGACTTAGATTCCCTTGCCTTCCCTAAAATAGAGAAAATGAACAAAAACGTTAGTCTTTCGAAAATTCCGCGGCCATAGGAAAAATATTTTTAAGATTATTTCTGTTTATTTTTACTATCCTCATATTCGAAATGAAAAGTAGAGTGTTTACATCGGGTGTATGGACCCATAACAGTCTCGAACTATCGGCGCCCTCACTTCGTTCGTGCGCCAAAACACTCGACTGTTATGGGTGCCATACAGCCCTTGCTAAACAATCTACTATTTCAGCATTATTGTGTTCCGACAGTTAGAGATAAGATAGCCAGTTCCTCAATGATTGAGGATTCCGGGAGTAGTGCGCTTCAACCTTCAGCCTTATCACCACTTATCATCAGGTGTGATGAAGGCTAAGTGCTACCCCGTAGTATATAAAAAAAAACATCTAAGTATGTAACAAAAACTCGTACAATACTCTCATCTTCTTTGTACGTGGTCCATCGTCCCGGTGGCAGGAGTATCTTTGCCCTCTGAGGTTTAGGGAGGGACACTAGTGTAGGAGCAAAGCGGTCAGTCTTAGCCTGAAACCAATGGAAATATTACGTAGACCAATCTAAGGTATAGGTCTGATTAACAGTTAAAGTTGCCTAAGCACTTGTATCTATTAGGTACAGATTTCAAAACCAACTAGGTACTTACAACTCAATGGAGAGAGCGATGCTTGGTAGGTATTTCCCTGCTCGATCGAATCAGAAATGACGATATCCGCAGGAGAACTAAAACTACCGACATTGCTCGAAGGATTGCTCGGCTGAAGTGGCATTGGGAGGGACAAATAGCGCGGAGAACCGATGGCCGTTGGGGCGGAAAGGTTCTCGAATGGCGACCGCGTACCGGACGACGGTCCGTGGGCAGGCCCCCTACAAGGTGGACCGACGATCTGGTCAGGGTCGCGGGAAGCCGCTGCTGGCTGCGGGTAGCGCAGTACCAATCGTTGTGCAGATCCTTGGGGGAGTCCTATGTCCAGCAGTGGGCGTCGTATGGCTGATGATAATGATGATGATGATGATCAGAACCAACAAAAATATAAACCACATGTTGTCCAATGTTGAATAGTCCTACATAGTTAATTATTTTTCAGTGACTAGTATACCTAGTTCACTATTTACTTAACTGGAAGATATTCTGACAAATTACAACAACAAGAAAGCAAACTTTTGACTTTCCCGCCATGGATTTCGACATACTTTTATATCATAGAAGCCAAGAACTTGATAACATACTGCCTAGCTAGGTAGGTAGGTACATAGATTCCGCATTTATGGATCTTAAGTGCTTATTACACTTGGCTAAATTCAGCATCTAATTCAACATAGGTACATTACTTGTTTTGATTGCATCACTTGCTACAAATGAGCTCAAAGAAAGCAATGTATGCTGAATTAGATGCTGAATTTAGCCAAGGTGTAATAAGCCCTATAGTATTAATCGAGTATTTAAATACAAATGAGTTCAATAACTATACTTACTTGCAGTAATAATTTCATCCGTTTCTTTGCACATATATCCCTCGTTGGGTCATCTTTTGTCAAATCGGATACTAGTTCTGAATAATACCCCCTTTTAGGTATTGTATCTCTGCTCGTGTTATCGTAAATAATGTCATGTTGCCTTATTTTCTTCTTTTTACTATACATAACTAAATTATATTTCACGATCTACAAGAAATAAACTTAATTAAATAATTCAGATTATTTTGGATAATAAATATTTTGCCAATGTCACTAGTGACATGTTATGACATTTCTTGTTTTTTTTCAAACATTATAAAATGTAAGAAACTTTTTGCATATAAATATATACATTTAAAAAGTTATTCTATGCTTTTTGGTCTTGTAATGCTACGTACACACCAGACCAACGAACGCCAGCCAAGGGGTTCTGTTTTCCCGTCTGTCTCAATCAGATGATCCCGAGCCATCTCTATCGTCTTCTACAAGCCATGCTATGATACGGAACGGCAACATTGCTGTGAACCGGTTTACTCCTCTGAGTAGAGACGGCTGTGGATGATCTGAAAATCATCCCATCAGACTTCTGTAGAGTGCATGGTAGATATATAGGTTTAATTCACTCATTTTGTCTCTTATGGATAAGCATGCTCCGGTTGTGTCTACGAAAATTAAACCTAATTACAATCTTCCTTGGATAACCGGCACCGGGCACGGTCAAGTTTATGATTGATCTGCGAGATGAGGCTCGTGATAAATTTCGTAAATCAAAGTCGAATGTGGATGGGCAGTGCTACAGAGATCTAAAGAATATAATGATTAAAAGTATTGACAATGAAAAACATGCTTATTATAATCATTTAATCAACTCTAATGTAAAAGATGCTAACTAAAAAAATTCTGGAAAATGTAATAGAAAAAATATTGGTCAAACCTGACAAGAATGAGGGTCTTCCTGATGCTTTGGATCACTTTTTAAAAGTCCCCGGAGGGGAGACGAAAGAGTTCCCATCTCCCAATTAACATATTTCGAATTTCATCGACATAGCGCGATGGCGCCCCCGTTCAAACTTGTTCCTGTTTCTATGGAAGATGTCGCAAAGTATATGTATATTATCCATAAAGTTGCAGGTCGGGTGCGATAGCATCAGCAGAGATATGATTTTGCTATCTCTTCCCCGCACTTTATCTGTTATTTCCTCGCCAGTGGAAAGTACAATTAATACTTTTAATGTCATGCTCTCGTTAAACATTCCTGCGGTGGTGTCGTGTGAGTCGGGTCGTTACGTTCCCTAAAATATGGTTGAGCGAAGCGATGGCTGGCTCATGCGTCATGCTCGTGAACGGGTGCTGCCAGTGGGGTGGGTCTGCTCATGTCTACTCGTGTTAAAGGTGTTCGGGATATGGTTTATAATAGTATTATATAGATTTATGAGCGAGCTGGTGTGTCTCATGGTAATTTTGGTACCCGTGTCTTACAGTTACGGCAATTTTTCTAATAATTGTATTATTTATTCAAAAATTCCTTTTATTTGTTAATACTTATAGATTTGAATATGCGGCGCAGCTTGCAGTTTCCTTTTTATTAATCCTATAATATAATATGAATAAGATTAAGATTAGTGTGTTCATTAAACTATTTGATTCCTTGTTTGGTTGAAAATTGTTTACTGTTTTAGGTAATAAGCAAAATTGTACTTAATTTTAGCGGTATTCTGTTTGTGATGGAAAGTAACCTTACTATTATGTGAAGGTCATTTTTCAAATTTGACGACTCTGTATAAGTTAAAACAGGGAGAAAAAAATAGCCCTTGGCGAGTTTCTTGCCGGTTCTTCTCGCTACAAGGTCTCCTGCCGTAGGATTTGCGAACCGATGGCGTAGCTTCATTGACGTTCATAAGTGTTGTTAAACAAACCTAAATTGAATAAACGATTTTGAAATTATTGAATTGAATTATTGAATAACAGCTATTTTTTTCTACCTAAGGTTGATCCACAGAACGAACTAAAAGACCTTAGACCTATTAGTATTTTACCGTTCCTTTCGAAAATTTTAGAAAAGGCTATTTATGAACAGCTGAGTTATCATGTCGAAACTCATAATATATTACCATCTTTTCAGTCTGGTTTTCGGAAGAAACGAGGAACTGTAACAGCGCTACTTGATGTGACCGATTATACTGGCGGATCAAGATGCGGGGCGGGCCACTGTGCTGACACTTCTCGATTTTTCTCGTGCGTTTGATAGTCTGAGCGTTCCGCTATTATTATCTAAAATTTATTTATATGGTGTTGATCTTAGTGAACCTTATTAGTCTGTCAAACTCCAGAAAGCGGATGGCTCGGTTTTAGTGTCGCAACCAAAGTACTTATAAATTCCTTGGTCGCAACCTAGGCTGGTCAACCGCGGTGTCCCACAAGGCTCCATTATAGGACCGCTATTATTTATTATTTACAGTGCAGACCTTTCTTTTGTAATTAGGCATTGTCGGTTTCATTGCTACGCTGATGATGTCCAGCTTTACACATCAGCTGCTCCGAATAAAATATCTGATGCTCTGCGTAATGTAAATGAGGATCAACAAAGGTCTGTGTCAACAAAGTTATAATATGTGCATTATGGTGTTGTACATTATTCACAGATATTTTGAGAACTTTGTTTGCTTAGATATTTTTGAACACTCTGACTGCTTATATTCATATAAATATGAAACAATGAGTGCCAAGATATTTTGAACACCTTGCGCGCTTAGATCAAATTGCGTTTTTGTTTTTCAGATCTATTTGACTACTCTAGACGCTTATATCAATTTGACGCTGACTGTACTGATGTTGAGTGTGTTAAGCAAGCCAGGAACCTGGGTATACTATTTGACGATAAGTTGCGCTTAGAGAATCATGTTTTGAATTTGGTCAGAAGCTGCTTTTATAGGTTGAAAATCCTCTATAGGATTCGGAATTATCTCTCCGAAAAATCACGTAGGTATCACCTTATGCGAGTCGCTGATTTTATCGGTACTCAATAGGGTATTTTACTGTTGTTGAAATGTAGATATTTAATGATGACGTTAAAAAATATTGCAATTAAGAATACCAAATGTGAAAAAATAATTTGAATCTGTTTTATAATAAAATAATTATAGTCTGTTTGATTTTGACTATAGCTGTCTCTTTCTAAAACGAAATCTTCTATGGCGTGACTATGACGCTACTAACCCACTGACGTCACTAAGATAGCGTCCTGTCCTTGTCTAATTATAAAGTTTGAAGTCCTATATCTTTGAAAATATTCAAGATAATTCAAAATGAAAACTTGTTTTGTGTAGCTAATATTTCGAAAAACATTTTAAAGAAATAAAAAAAATCAGTAAAATACCGTATTATGGCGATTTAGTGTATGTCCCCCGTTTATTGTCCGGATCTAAAAGGATGATACAGCGTGTTCAGAATGCTTGTGGCCGGTTTTGTTTTAACACCCCTCCTCGTACACACGTGTCACCCTTTTTAAATAAAGCCTCCATCCTTAATATGGAGTCACGCAGGCGAATGCATCTTGCAATATTAATGTTCGACCCTTCGATCAACAATAACACCGTTCGACCTCATGAAATTTAAGAACCCAGAGTATTTGTACGATGAGCTGAATTTTCGCACACTTCACACACAGTATAGGCACATGGGTCAGGCGTTGGCAGGTCAACTCGCCCTCTATTGGCATGTCACGTGCACAGGACTGTGGCTTTTACAGGTAGTTAAATATTTTTTTTATTTGTAATTTTAGTTTTTTTTAATCTAATTTATTCATTTTGAACTGATATTAATTTTATGATTTATGCTTTTATTAAGTTTTATGAATAAATGGTTATTTTTTTACATTGACTTCCTTTCACCATTAATTATTATTATTACTGAAGAACAAGGAATTTATAAGTACTACGTATTTCTGTGTATTTAAAAATACACTTTAATTTTAAGAGATAAGGTTTATATTTCAATACAAAATGTCAACGGTCCAGCTGACTGAGACCACAAGAACGATATTGAGGGTGTCCCTTTCTTTAAAATTGCCAGCACTCATAAATAACAGGTTTAGTAAATTTAGAGTACACCACTTTCGTTATAAAAATAAAATTTCGTAAAATTTCCGCTTCGTATTACTTTTAGTCAATACAAAACATCGTATATTCATTTAGGTAATACCGTATTGTGCATAAAAATGTATCAGGTCGATCAAGTTTTTACGGCTTATCCTAAAAAAGAATTAAATGATATATTTCAGAATGTTAAAATGGCAACACTACAAGCTGAATGACGTCTGAATTTACGGGACATCGGGTTTTCTAAATAAAAACACCTGTTTACAATAAAATGTTACCTTTACTGAGTTAATTGAGACACTTTTAGCCAATAGTTTCGTTATCCATCTTACACTAGATATTAAATCAATTCTTTAAAATGTCAAAAAAATCCTTTCAATAAAATTGAATTACCTACAAACGTGCCTCATTCACTAATCGATCTTAGCAAGGCGTTTTTTATATAAATAGGTAGTCGGTTAAAAATAATACGAGCACAAAGACAAAGTAAGCTTAATAAATATCCCAAAAACCTGTCAAATGTTTTTATAAACAGCCTGAAAAATTATATTGTCAAGTTGAGATGTGCAAATAGGGTATTTGACTGTTGATTTAATAATGACATTATAAAAATAACATTTAAGAATAAAGGTAGATGTGAAAAAACGAATTTCAGCTGTACAACAAAATAAGTCATTGTGACTCGGCTCGACATTCCGTTTCTTTTTAGAACGAATTTTTTTTATGGCGCTCTCCTTGTCTAATTAGAAATTTTGATGCTCTATATCTCTAAAAATATTCAAGATATTTGAAAATAAATACCTGTATTGTGTTGCTAATATTACGAAAAAAAGATCCTTTATAATTAAAAAATTAAAAATATCAGTCAAACACCCAATTTTTTCCAGAAAAGTTCATTTGACATTACAGTATGAACTTATATCCATCCATCTGTTGCCAATTGCTATTATCTAATTAATAATGTCCGTCTGAAATTAAATAAAGCAAAAGCAATTTTAGATACAATAATAATAAGCTATCGCCATAAACTCTTTGAAACGTTTCCACATTAGGTACAGAAATCTTAAATAACTGGTGATTCTTGGACTTGATTGATAGAAAACTTGATACATCTTCACTCTCGGCAAACTTAAAACTCCCTCCATCTGTAAGAAATAAAAAGTTTCAATGAACACGGAAGATCAACGCTGGTCACAAGCATTAGGGCGTTTTAACATAGAAAGCTGGCTACCGGCACCGATTCGCAAGCGCTTATCGGAACCGACCCGCGCAGAACAAGCAGTCTCTACAACGTGTTAAGGCGAGGATTCCCGAAAATAGGGTACTTAAGTATTTTAAATTATCCACTCAATGGTTACGCACGCTTAAATATGCTTACGGGGCAATGGTTCCTCAGCACAGCTCCGCTCCGCTCCGCTTCGCTCGCTCGGCTTTAAATTAAGTTTTACTCAACTCAAATTTGCAATAAGATTATATGATTTGTAGATGGATTTTTATTACGATTTAATTAGAAACAGCGAGTTGAAGTTGCAGAAAAGGAAATATTTTACCGATTTATTTTTAAAACATGCAATAAATACTAATAAATAAACAATTATTACAGACCAATTTGTGTTTAAATAATAGTTTACAATGTTGTTATTAGATAAAAGTAAAAAAAAGATAACTCTCTTTTAGAAAAATATTGTTTAATTAAAGATTTAAAAATGTAAGTAAAGAATCACCCTTACGGGCTACAAAAGTATGGATCTATTTCGTATCGACTTTTTTTTTGTAAGTAGATAAATTTTAAATAAATACTTTTTATGGGTATTGAGGGCATAACAAGTATATAATAATGTATTACAACATATTTAGTACAATATATTTAATTATATTTTATTTTTCCATACTTAGCTAACATTACCTAAATCACGCAATGGTTCCTTGCCTCCTGGAGGCAAGCAAGTCGGCGAACTTCAATCGAATATAATCCGCCAAATTTTTATTAAATTGGACCAATTTCTTGTTCTACGATTAAAATAAGGTGTCTAGATTAAGATTGGTATAAGTTGGATAGGAACAGAGAGTGATTTGACATAATTAATTAAAGTATTTTAATTAGCTGTCAGCTTGCCTCCAGGAGGCAAGAAACCATTGGGGCGGGTAAAAATACTTGCCTCCAGGAGGCAAGGAACCATTGAGTGGTGGATAACTCGCAAACCACAAGTACTCAAAATTTAGAAAAAATATATGTTATTTTACAGTCTTTTATCTAGTACTTCAGGTCGTTATATTTTCCATTAGTGTTACTTTACTGTATCAAATAAAATTTCAAACATTCGTCAAATACCTATCATATTACTTGCAGTATACTTGGTTTTAGTTAATGAAAAACATATGAAAATAATTGTCTTTGAATAGCCGAGGGGTTCCGGCCGTCATATTTTTTATTTTTTATTATTTCGTTTTAATTGCAGTGAAGTGATTTTCGATTCGCGGGGCGCTCGCGAGTTCACATTTCACTGCTGGCTGCCGCTGGGTCCGCGCAAAGTGTATAGCTATTTCGGTCGGGAATCCTCGCCTTAATGAATATTGTGCTCATGAGCATGAAAAACTTTTACTATGGGGCTAACTCTGTAACTCAACGTAAGTATATATTTTAAACTTAAGTATTAACATTTTTTTTGTAAATACATACATAGTCGTCAAATATACAGGGTGTTAGGGGCACCGTTGCAAAAACTTTAACCATGGCTTCAGGCCTTCATGCTAAACAACGCACAGCAAGTTTTCCATACAAAATGTCCCGATAAGTTGCTAAATTTGTATGAAAAGTCCATTTTTTTTTCATTTCCGACATAAAGATCTTGCTGTACGTTGTTCAGCATGATGGTCTGAAGCCATGGTTAAAGTTTTTGCAAGGGTGCCCCTAACACCCTGTGTATATAGAGGTATATTTTGATAAAGAAACTTTTTCTTTCTTTCTTTCTTTCTTTCTTTTAAAGACATGTTGGATGACCCAATAATGATGACCAACTGACCTTTCGATGCAAGGGCCCGGCACTATGAGATCCTCCTGCGGTATGTACACGCATTGGAGGTCTGGGAAGCCTAGGAGCTCGGCTAGAAGGTTGATATCCTTGTATGATGGATTGGCTCGAAGCAACTGTGGAATTTAAAGTGAGGTATACAACGTGTTAATACTTTTAGCGAAACTAAGAAAATAGTTTGTTTAGAATCGATTCCACACATTTTTGATGAGGTTAAATTGTTTAATATAATAATTGTTTTAATGTTTTGCCGCTTTTTCGCTTTGGACTGTAAAAATGGCGAACTTAATGCCATAATTCACTACCAGTCAACCAGAGAGTTGGGTGCTGAGATCATAATATGATCTCATATTATGCGGTGTCATCACCACGGTCTCGTCCCACAGGTAGAACAACATACCTACCGCGCTTGTAACGATTCTTGTACTGATCACTCCTGGCGCCACACAATGTACTCCATAATTATATAATATTGCTTTAATATGTACCTCAGTGGCCACCTCCTTCCTGTCCTCGATGGGCGGGAAGTTCCAGAACACCATGCCCACCACGGTCTCGTCCCGCAGGTAGAACAACATCCCGCGCTTGTAACGATTCTTGTACTCGTCACTCCTGGGGCCACACAATGTACGCAATACATATATAATACTTAATATTTATGAACGCCTTTTTACCCCCTTAGAGGGGGAATCCCCCCTTGGAGGGATTCTTTCTCTTCTCTAAGGGGGGAACCGCGGGGTACCTGTGGTACCCGTTCCCGTGTATATCGGGACAAAATATAGCCTGTTTTACTCGGGAGGAATGTAGCTTTTTACTGATGAATTTTTTTATAATCGGTCCAGTACTTTTGGATTTTATCCATTACAAACGAACAAGAAATTGATCTAAGAAAGTGATGTGAAGCAACTTTTTTTTATTAAATAGTACTTATTTCTTTCGCACTTACTTTTTATAGCAAGGCCTATCGCCGCCGGGCCCCACCGGCTGTGGTTTGGGGTCCACTGCATTAGCGCACGGCTTGAACAGCCCCACTGTGGGCATGCAACCGCCCACTTCACCGATAACCTGCAATAACACAAAAGTAACAAATTAATGCCTGTTTCACAATGTCCGATTAGGAGATTTACATACTTTCCACTTTAATAGTAGGTACTATTAATATTCTGTGCTTTAATTGACAATTTTGCATGGAATCAAGTAACGGTTACTGAGAACTTACTTAGACATTGTGAAAAAGGCCCTTAGGGATTGTTTCACAATGTCTAAGTTTTGATTAGCTGTTACTTGACAGATAGGCCATACAAAACTGGAAAGTATCTATAGTATATAATCAGTAAACACGGGGCGATGCAAACGCGATATTGTCGCGCTTCTGTCGCGATGTAAACGCGATACTGTCGCGCTTCTGTCGCGATGCAAACGCGATACTGTCGCGCTTCTGTCGCGATGCAAACGCGTTACTGTCGCGCTTCTGTCGCGATGCAAACGCGATACTGTCGCGCTTCTGTCGCGATGCAAACGCGTTACTGTCGCGCTTCTGTCGCAATGCAAACGCGATACTGTCGCGATGCAAACGCGATACTGTCGCGCTTCTGTCGCGATGCAAACGCGATACTGTCGCGTTTCTGTCGCGATGCAAACGCGATACTGTCGCGCTTCTGTCGCGATGAAAACGCGATACTGTCGCGCTTCTGTCGCGATGCAAACGCGATACTGTCGCGTTTCTGTCGCGATGCAAACGCGATACTGTCGCGCTACTGTCGCGATGCAAACGCGATACTGTCGCGCTTCTGTCGCGATGCAAAGACGATACTGTCGCGCTTCTGTCTCGATGCAAACGCGATTCAGTAACGGCACAAAAATGCCTTTGAAAGAGTAAGAGCCCTCGCCTACGGCGACTTTTTGTAGCGATGCTGTAACGCGTTAGTAGCGAGGTTTACCTCCATGTCCAGCTCGCTGCCCATCGCGAACTGCCAGTGCGGCTCCACGTTGGTGGGCGCCCAGTAGCCGGTCATGTTGGCGCCGGCGATGGTGCCCTGCTCCTCCGCCACGTCCCAGTGCTCGTAGCGGCGTCGCGCGTCCTTCCATTGCGAGTAGAAGCTGGCTGCGTCGCCGGCCTTCGAAGCAATGTTACGAGTACGTTACATCACTTCTATGTCTAGCATAATATAAAAGCCTTCATCATAATCATCATTTCAGCAGAACTACGCCTACTGCTGGGCATAGGCCTTCCCCAAGGATCCAGATAAAAACCAGCAACGAGCACATGGTTTTGGGATTGTTAACACTTTAGCCTTGAAAACCAGCCTGACTGAAGCAGCAACCGCTAAGCAACTTACCACATATAAGTGTGTCCTGGCCTCGAGCTCGGTGTTGACCAGGAACCCTCCGTTAACGCTGTCCGTCTCCAGGAAAGAAGGCTGGGCCATCTCCGTGCGAGGCTCGTTGCCTATCGCCACCATAACCTACAGAGAGAGAGAGGTAAGTAGTTTTTGCTTAATTTTAAGAAAAATGCTGAACAGCCTACTAGACTATTTTTATAACAACGGGGGCACTCAGCCTTTATCACATATGCGAATATAAGGCTGAAAATGGAAGCGCGTTACTCCCGGTAGCTTTACTCACTGAACTTATTCCTAACTACAAGAACACAGAAATGTTGAGACATTGTTGTTATGGCAATAGACTTATGGTAGTAGCTACCCAGATGGACTTAAACCAAATCCTACCACCAACCAAACTGAATACAATAATAAATTATGTTTCACAGCTTCATTCTTTGAGATTTGTGGTTTACATAGCGCCACTACGCTAAATCGCGTCGAATGAAGCTGTTCACTTAATTGTGATCGAACTTCACTTGGTAAGTTCGTTCGATTTTCAAGTATATGTACCCCCAATAGGAATCGAACCTGGGACCTCTGGGTCTGATATCGGTCGATGGTGTGTACCAATTGCCTGGCTACACACGGGCCACCGATCTATTTCCTGTAGTTTTCATACATTTTATATGAACTCGCCGCACACGGTTGACGCCGCTAGTCGTCACTTGTTTCATCTTCTAGCTTCAAATGGCGGCGTTTGAGGCTGTCGCGTCGCGTGTGGCTCGTGTGTGGCGACGGTTCGACCTCACTAGGTCTAGCACAACTTAGTGCGACTCTTTGTCGCGCTCCTTTCAACCAATCAGCACGTCGCCTTAAGTCACGCGCGCTATCTACGAGCAATCTAATTGGTTGAAAGTGCCCGCGACTCTTTCTCACTCGAGTCGCGCTCAAGTTGTGCTAGTCCTACACAGGCGGTTAGACAGATTACAGATGTTTGATCTCATGGAGAGGCACTAGTTAAGTGCAACTAATAACTAAACTAAGCAACTTCTGTCTCCGTGACTAATTTGTATCTCACATCAAGTCAGAAAAAATCGACCCGTCTTACAACCAGTTCCGATGGGACGCAGACAGAATGCAAAGAATTAAACTTTCAATTCTTTATTTCGTTGCTTTAACAACATTGTCATGAGTCTTCGTGAGATGAAAGAAATTGACCTGCCAAGAATCTTCCCAATAACCTCAGTAGTTCTCTATTTTCCACAAAAATATGGTTTATTTATTTTATATCCACAAGATTGGAAAAATCACTCACATAATCAGTGACCAGCGACGTTCCGTTAGATAACGTCAATTCGAGACGCCCATCCGGAGACTCAAATGCATCATACACTTGAGCTGCAACAAAAGTTGGTCATCAGTCATCTCATCACATTGCACTCTTGCGAAACCAAGACGCGTCACTAGTTAAGGGCAGGATCTTCCAAAAACTCTGTCTTTGTCTTTTTCCTTACGTGTGAAGAGTAATGAAAATAACCTCACTTTTTAATTTTTTCAATGTTTTTGTTGTTATTTTGAGCATAAATTCACATTTTGAAAAAGTAGCCTGAGAATAGTCTACAATATGGCATTACCTATTTTTCTATATATTATTCGTGAATTAGAGATTAATAATCTAAGTATAAAACCAAAAATATATAGAAATAATGAAAATTTTCTTTGTTTTTGATTTTTTTTTATTGTCGAGTTACGATACGAATATCGTGTTTCTAGCCACAAAATAATCAAGATCGTTTAAAAAACTTCAACATTATATTTTTATCTGCTCATAAAAAAGAATATTTCATTGTTTACTTTTGAATAAAAAAATAAGTTGATTTCTATAATTTGGAAGTACGTGGCCTTAAGAGAACTGTGTAGCAAACGGTCTCTATACAAATGGCGATAATGTTTTCCACCCTCTAAACCTTAACATACATCCTTCGATCAACAATGTTATTGTTGATCGAAGCATACATCATTGAATTTTCTGTATGTCGTTGAAATGCATAAGAACTAGGGCGATACCTCTACGTTTTGTTTTTTTAATATTAATTGTTGTTTTGAAAATATGGGTACTTTTTTGTTTTGTATGAAATCACTAAAATTCCCCTTTTAAGGGGGTGACAAAACGCAGACGAAGTCGCGAGCGGAGCGCTAGTAAATATATATAAGGTGTTGTACAAAAACCTGACGGAATTTAAGGGGCAGGTCAGGCAAATGGTTTTAAACATAAAAGTAGCAAAAAAATTTTTTTTTTAATTAAAACATAATTTATTTTTGTTTAGATATTTGGTGGGTATCTAAATTATTTAAAAGCCCAAAACATACACAAAATTATAATGTAAATCAATTAAAAATAACAATTTATTTATAACGCGAGTACTGATGAGCACGGTTCGACGACCGCGACTCGTCCTCATCAGCTGTTAGGCTGGTTTCACAGCTCTGCGGGCGTGCGGTTCCGCCCGGACCGGGCGAAGACACACGGGATTGTTATATATTTAAAAAAAAATTTTTTGCTTCTTTTATGTTTAAAACAGTTTGACCTGCCCCTGTCAGGTATTTGTACAACACCTTATATTTGTAATATTGTTACAGAGTAACACGTAACAAAAGTGCTTATGCTACTTTTATTTCGGAATCAGTTCAATGTGCGTTATATTTATTACTTACACATCCTTTTATTATTATTATTTATTTAAATCTGCCATTACTCATAAATGATTGTTCTTTTCTTACTCTTAGGCATGACCGTGACTCCTTCGCACTTGATCTTCTCCGCGGCCCACTCGCCCAGGTACTCCGGGATGACGCTGGACAGAATGCCCTTGTCCTTGTAGATGTGGATGATTTCTATCGGCTCCTCATCTTCTTTGGGAGGGTGTACTTTCTCTATTTGAACATAACACCTTTAATTTAGACTGCGATGAGTTGTAAAACAAGGGAACTGAGTCATCCAGCAGAGATATAAGTTAGCAGCCAAATACATGCTACAGGACTACCGGTGCAATGGTCAGTCAAGAGATGGATGACGAAAAATTTGCCATCTCGACCTCCTACGAGCTTCAGAATGGTCTCAGTTTCAAACTATTAATTGAGCCCTCACATTGAGCCTGCGTGTTTGGTCACAGCACATTCTCCTTATCCATCCATAAGGAAGTTATGTGACCCAGTAATGGGAACATTAAGGCTGCCTATCCACCGGAGCGGCGCAAGGTGGCGAAACGGTGAGCTCACCGCTCTGTGATTCAGCTCCGCTTTGGTAGATAGGCAGGCTAAAAATGATGATGAATGAAAAACCCACTCATCCCGCCGAGAACAAGCAGCCGAGCACGCCTCCACCGATGATCAACACACACTTTTCTCGTATAGCCATAAAGTATGCATGTGATCCAGCAGTGAGAACATTATAAATAGGTGATGATGTTAGACTGGTTCCATAGCTACTTATTCCGGCCATAGGTCAGCGAGATGGAAACACACGTGACGCGTTAGAACATCGTTTCACTGCGACGCGGATTGGTCCATACGGCCAACTATTGTGTACTATCTCTCGTGTACGGGCAGCCCATTCGGGTCTCCAAGTTAGCTGTGAAACCAGTCTTCAAAGAACATTGAAACCTCATCCTGCCTAGATGTTAGCAGCCGTCACCTCGAGTGCTGACTACGCGCTTGGAAGAGAGGTGGAAAACAGGTGACCCAGCTGTGGAAACATTAGGTACAAATGAGTGATGACATGATGTTTAGAAGGACATTGAACCCACTTAGCCTGCCGAGATGCCAGGCCAGCTCGCAGCCAAGCACGCCTCCTCCGATGATGACCACGCGCTTGGAAGACAGGTGGAAAACAAGGGACCCAGCTGTGGAAACATTACAAATGAGTGATGAGATGATGTTAGAAGGACATTGAACCCACTTAGCCTGCCGAGATGCCAGGCCAGCTCGCAGCCAAGCACGCCTCCTCCGATGATGACCACGCGCTTGGACGCCTTCACCTTCCGATACGCGGTTTCCAGATCGCGGATGGTGCGCATCGTGGTCACTCGGTCGCGGACTGCCTTCGGGGCTGACTTGAATATGCTCAGGGTCTTGGGCTTTGAACCTGCAGTTTAGAATCAGATTTTACCAGGCTTATGGTGGAAAATCCATATCTGTTAAGAGTTACGTTTATGCAGCTTTTATTATGTCATTTTATTGTGTCTGAATCTTCAGGATAAAAAAGTAGGAATATTCTTACATTGAATCGAACGCATCTTTGAATAAACCCCAAGTTATTTTAACTTCATTTCAGCATTTACTTTGTTGAGGTTAATAATGTAAGCACTACACTAAGTACTACTAATACAAACAAGCTACAGTCTATACACAGGCAGGCAACTGTGCAGGCCAACCGAACGTCGATAGCGTAGCAAACTATCTTTTCCCACACACGTTACGGGCTTCCAGACAAAAGTACACAAGTTAACCTCTCCGGTAGTTTGTAACCATAGCGATTTAGATCAATTTTATATTTGAAAGAACTGTAAAAATAAGTATTTGTACCTACTTCTAAGCATTGGCCCGAGATATTCCAACTAAGAGTCACACCCAATAATCAATCATTAGTAAGAGATAGGCCTATCTTGGATACGTTACTATTACTAAGGTAGGTACTGTTGTTATTTTAGGACATATCTAGGCAACTGTCTAGTATGCCTATCCCTTATTGGGGACAGATTATTGGAAACGGCAGTAAAGGAGTAAATCTTGTGCCTCTGCTCAACTTACCTGGAGCTAACAAGCACCTCTCGTAGTAAATAGGCTGCTCTCCGCACATCGTCTTGACGTAGGCAGCGTGGTTCTCCGCGTCTACACGGAGCACACACCACCCAGACGCGATGGAGACCGCTGGGCCAATCTTCTTACGGTAGAACTTAACAGGGTCCAAGAAGAAGGAGCAATCCACGTAATACAAGCTGAGGGTAAACGGTGTTCCTTTAGACTAAGCATCGCTGCACACGAGCCACACGGGACAGCCACAACGCTGAGTGAACGAGAGTGCGGCAACAGTGCCGTGTCCTTGCAAGGACGTACCCAGGGGGTGGATCCAGGGGGTCTGGACCCCCCCCCCCTAAATCCATCAATCCGCGGGATGGGCGTTAATCCGCGGGATGGGCGTGAACTTCACGACGTTATCCCGCGGGAATGTGATATTTTTTCGGAATAAAAAGAAGCCTATGTTTCACTCCCCAGGCTAAAAAGTATCTGTGTCCCAAATTTCAGCCAAATCCGTTCAGCCGTTATTGAGCAACAAACATCTAAACTAACCCCCCCCCCCTACCCCCCAAACGCCCCCCCCCCCCCCCCGAGAAAAAATCCTGGGTACGTGCTTGTGTCCTTGAATCGACGTATACGAGCCGTGCAGTCAGCGTCAAATTGATATAAGCGTCTAGAGTAGTCAAAAAGATCTGAAAAACATAAACGCAATTTGATCTAAGAAGTTCAAATCATCATATTGTTGTAATCGCGCAAGGTGTTCAAAATATCTAGGCACTCATTGTTTCATATTTATATGAACAGTCAGAGTGTTCAAATTTATCTAAACAAACAAAGCTATCAAAATATCTGTGCATAATGTACAACACCATATTGCACAGATATTTTGAGAGCTGACTGCTCATTTCCGACAAAAAATCTTGCTATGCGTTGTTCAGCATGATGGCCTGAAGCCATGGTTAAAGTTTTTGCTAAGGTGCCCCTAACACCCTGTATACTTAAATACTTTTTGTTTGTAAATACATACTTAATATACATAGTAAACACCCAGATCAAGACAAATAGACATGTTCATGCAAACAAATATTTGTCTTGTTCGGGAATCGAACCCGAGACCTCTGGCGCAAAAGGTGGGTAGTCTACCCCTGCGCCAAATCGGTCGTCATACTTTCAATCGAATTTCCAAACCTCTTTCTCCTTCCTTCATCTATATAGTTGAGGTTCTGCAAGTCAGGAGGCTCCGGGTTCCACCACATAAGTTTGGACATTTGCGGCCGCTTGTACGGCAGGCAGTCTTCCTTTGTTACAAAGAATACCTAACAGACAAACACAGAATGAGAGGAGGTTAGGATCAAAAGGTGACATTTTACATTTTTAGCCTTAGCCTTTTTTTTCTTCTTCGTGCTCTTTTCCTTAAGATTTTATATAATCTGAAATAATTCGCATCAAAAGATGATAAATTCAGTACAAAATTATCATCTTTTGATGCGAATTATTCTTTTGTGCTTTGTCTATTCTATTTCTGTGCTTTTTCTTTACAAAGCACAGAATTCGAATCCTATTCCGTCTCCGAAGGATTCTGAATCAGGGGGCAGATAGCTTTAATAATTGGCTATTGGGCTTATCATGGTACGGCCGCTTGAACTCCATATAAACGCATTGTACAGTTTATAGGTTGGACAAACCTTGGCAGTCTTGTCGTGCTCCATGATGGATTTATAGGCCGCCCAGCCGGCGGTACCGGTGCCCACTATCAGGTACTGAACGCACGCCGGCAGGTCGCTGTCGTGGTACGGCTTCTTGACCTTGCGGCGGGCACGCCCTGTCAATTCGAAGGCAATAAAAAAACTCATTCGAGTTGCAAACCCAGCGCCAACTTTCAACTAGGAGAAGTTAGTTTAGCTTAGCATAGCATAGCTGTTGCAGATTTTAACTCTTGGTCTTCAACCCGCGTTAGGCAACTATACAGGATGTAAGTAAACAAGGGACATACTTCAGGGGGTGAAACTACCCATCAATACAAATAACTTTTACTATGGTACCAAGTGCGATATAGTAGATATAGAAACTCGGCTCGGACCCAGCACGGTCAAGTGTAACGTGAGCCATCCCTAATACTAACAGGCGCAATACCGATATGCACTTATATAGCTACATTTATAGAGTTCAAAGCAAGATACGGGCCGCCAGACCTTACGTATTTTCTGATGACTAAAGGGTGTGGCATTATGTAGTGTTTACGCGTCTTTTAAGAGTAAGCATACCTACTCGCTAGCTTGAGCAGATGGCTATTTTACAGGTATAGTCCGTTCGGTTAGATAGTGTCGGTACACCCGCACGGCATTGTGGCAAAGCGACACTATCTAAGCGAATGGACTATACCTACCTGGTGCTAAAGCTAAGGAACAATAGTAGGTAAGTACTATTTTTTATTAATTTTTCAGTGTTGATTTTTGTAATGATAATCAGGGAGCTATTTCGATACTTTTTGTAAGCAGCAAGCAGCCAGATTAATCGAAGGGGCCAAACATCCTCCCAGACAGCACCCTTCAGCATCAGGTACGTACCTGTAAATACGGTATTTTACTGATTTTTTTTTATTTCTTTAAAATGTTTTTCGAAATATTAGCTACACAAAACAAGTTTTCATTTTGAATTATCTTGAATATTTTCAAAAATATAGGACTTCAAACTTTATAATTAGACAAGGACAGGACGCTATCTTAGTGACGTCAGTGGGTTAGTAGCGTCATAGTCACGCCATAGAAGATTTCGTTTTAGAAAGAGACAGCTATAGTCAAAATCAAACAGACTATAATTCTTTTATTATAAAACAGATTCAAATTATTTTTTCACATTTGGTATTCATAATTGCAATATTTTTTAACGTCATCATTAAATATCTACATTTCAACAACAGTAAAATACCCTATTGTCTGTCCAAGCTAGCGTAGCGAGTATGCTCACTCTTAAAAGACGCATAACCACTACCTAATCCCTGACCTTTTACATTTGTTTGTACCATGCTTTTAGTATGACCACAGAATACTATTTGTGTATGATGTCTGGCGGCCCGGATCTTGGACCATAAGTGCAGTGAATGACTTTAAGCAAGATTATTCAGCACAGAATATAAAATGTCAAATCCATTAAAATACTTACATAGAGGAGCTCTTTGGCTAGCCTTGTGAATGTCTTCTCTCCATATGAATAGACGATAAAGCTGTAAAAAGATAAGAAGTTAACCGATTTACCGTAAGATACTTACTTAGGACTTTTATCCCCTCCGGTTCATAACCACCAATTTCAAAATACCCTAGTGGCTCACTGTCTAATTTTTAAAAAGACTAAGTCCCAAATTGACTGACATGCAAAAGGTCTTATTTTCTCTATGTCTGAAAAGAAATTATATTAAAAAAACCTTTTATTTAAAATCAAGCTTTTATTCAAATGTCCTAAAAAGAATAAAATAAACTTTGTATCAAGTCAAATCCAACAAATTTATTACATTACACAATTTATATGTTTTAAAAGCTTGTCGCTTTATTTAATTTCATATGTCAAATATAAGTTAAAGCATTTGTGTTTAGTGCAAGCCCAGTAACAATAAAATCTCGCGACAAGCTTTTAAAACAAATAAATTGTTTAATGTAATAAATTTGTTGGATTTGACTTGATACAAAGTTTATTTTATTCTTTTTAGGACATTTGAATAAAAGCTTGATTTTAAATAAAAGGTTTTTTTAATATAATTTATTTTTGTATTTTTAGTTATTATTGGACGTGTTTCTAAGTTGCTTCATTTCATTTAATGCATAATTATTGCATGGTCGTTTGCCAGTTAATTTATTACAGTCTAGCTCTTCAACTGCATCAAGTCTGCAAACACACAAATATATTTTACCACCAAATAGAGATTGTAGATTCTTACTACAGACACACATATTCATTAAATACAAGGCATATTCACATAGGTATAAGAGAAGGAAGCACTGTATTACGAACAAGAATAGAAAACACAAATTAGACCCAATAAGACAAAAAGTTCAAAATAAAAATGTGTGTGTGCCGTGCCGCAGCAGTACTCAATGGTCGCAGCTCAGCGTCATATTACTTGTCTTGCAACGCAAGCAAACGCTGATTTTCAGTTGTAAATTTTAGTACGTATTTCAAAAATAAATACTAAAGAACAAGACACATTTAAGTTTCTATCAAAGTTGATAAACATAGTACATAAAGAAAAAAAGGTTTTTTCTTTTCTGTAGGTAGACTATGGTTGTATTAACTTGGAGCCATCTGTCGTTGACTTTAGTGAACTATTTATGTGCAAAGTGACACATAGGGTCTGAATATAGCAACTTCGCGTTTTTTCCTTTTTTTTATAGTTCGTTCGTTCTTATAGCCGCTACACACGTCCAGACCAGACCTAACCGCCGATTTGGTGCGGACGAACTTTGCTGTAAAGCAAATATAATCCGTGCTACACACGTTCGTACCAAATCAAAATTAAATCAAATCAAAAAATCAAAAAGCTACACCAAATCTGGTCTTGGCCAAGGCTTTGTATCACATCACTGAACAAGGCCTTGTATCACATCACTTTTTCTTATCAAATACCCACAGAAATCACCTGGATTTGCCAATGCAATGCAACGGGCTCGTAAAGAAAAAGACCTATTAACAAAAAAAGGTCTTGGGTTTGAAAAAAATTGAACGGTACCTGTCATAAAAGAATGACGAAAAATTCTTCAAAACCATTTTGAGTAGCCTGTAACTGACAGGGAAACTTCATTTTTAATTAAATGTCATTTTTTTAAGTAATTGAGAAAAAGCCTAAGTCCAGGGTTAAATTAATGTTTTAATATAAATAATAATAATTTTCACTTCTCATGCTCTAAAAGTACGCAAATATAGCCCTACGAAGCGGGACTAAATAACCACTTTAGTCCCTAGGGAGTAAAATGTAATTACTTTTTTAATTTCCTTCATGTGACATTAGATAAACTCAAACAGCCAGTGAATATACTATTAATTGTGAAGTGTGGACCGTCTTCATTGCGAAAATGTTAAGATGTTTTTTGTTTCATGGTTTTTCCGCAAGGAAGGTGGCGCCATGTGTTTTAAATTGTCGATTTATGACTGGTTTAGCGGAAAAAACTTACTGCGAGTTTTTGGCGCCATTTTGGCGGGTTAGGTTGAGTGGATATTTTAATTAATCGCAATTTGTTTCATAGTGGATTTTGTGACTCCAGATAGGTGTGGTTTTTGTGCCCCAAGTGTCTACGCAACTGAACGATATGTAGAATGATTAAAATAGGCGCTATCTCGGTAAAGTGATGCCGAGTGTTTTATTATAGTGGTGTGGTGACTAACCTCAGCAAGAATTATCGAGAAGGTTGGCTTGACACACTTGACGCCAAAAACTCCAAGGAGCACTGGAATGTAACACACCTACATTCTTATGAAAACATAAGAAACTATAATAATTAAATAATACTCAATAAGTGGCAGTATGGCTAAATGTCTTGGCCTGTCCTACAAAAGGGCGAATATTTTTACTACTACTACTACTGAACGCGAAAATGTCAGAATTTGTTAAATGTTTTTGTACTAAATTGACTAGTTTTCTCGCACTCGAAGTAAAAAGTACAGTTTGCACCTCGAGACTGAACGCCAACTTAATATACCCTCGGTTTCATTGACTCCCTCGCACGCTCGGGAGCCAAACCACCTCTGGTATATAATGGCTTCGTTTAGTCCCTCGTTATAAAATATTCTATTGATAATCTCAAGTTTATGTAAATAGTATATTATAGCATACTTTTCAAACAGACTGTTTTTTTGTCTCCATAGCAATTATGTGACATGGACTCATGTTCTTTCTCAAATAACCAATTTAAAATTGGCTGGGACGTGTGTTCTATTACTAGTTGAATTTAGAGAGTGCGCCAGATAAGTCTACGCGGGGTCAAAATCGAATACTAATATTTTCCATAAGCTTAGAACAAAATAATGTACTGTAACTAGCGCCATAAACGCCCCAGTCGCAGAGTTATCTGACACGCACTCTATGAAGATTGCGCTCGCTGAATGCTCGCTGATTATAACTTTATGGTACCTACCTACATTGACAAAGTGTCAAGTAACCATCACAACAAAACAAGAATATAGTACTTGAAAATTTGCAAGAATTCTGAATTGATAACTATACTGATTATATATTTAATTGCATTGTCATCGGAACTAAAGGTGAATTCCAAATTTCAGCTCAATCGGACATTGGTAAGTGGGTCAAATTTAGCTCGCAAGATTTGACGAACGGACATGCATACATACATACACTGCAAGTTAAAAATATGTAGTTTAAAAAACTATAGAAACACACTTTTATAGGAACAGACGAAAAAGTACAAAATAACCGTCTATTCAGCAACTGAAATTAAAAAGCATGGTGCGCGTTGTCAATATTAAGTACTTGAATGCATGCTTTGCAAAGGGCGCACCACGCTTTTTAATTTCAGTTGCTGAATAGACGGTTATTTTGTACTTTTTCGTCTGTTCCTATAAAAGTGTGTTTCTATAGTTTTTTAAACTACATATTTATTTTTTTACTTTTTAGTTTAACAAATGGCAAGCCCAGGATGGGGATGGTAATCGATTTCACAGTCCATATGTATCTGCCCACCCCGTAAACATTATAACTCAAATACAAATACAAATTCAAGTGGAGCCTATTAGTTACCAAATGTGCGAGCCGAACCCTTACTTCCTCCCTGCTCCATCATCAGACCCTCACCACCAAGTGTAGCGAATAGGTCTCATCAGAACGAAACAAATGAGCCAAAACTCGAGGGGTTTCCTAGTGGTCTTAAGAAGTGCCACTGACTTCCACCTTGCTCCATCATCAGACCCACACCACCAAGTGTAGCGAATAGGTCACATCAGAACGAAACAAATGAGCCAGAACTCGAGGTGTTTCCTATTTGGTCATTAAGGAGTGCCACTGGCTTCCTCCCAGCTTCATCATTAGACCCTCGCCACCAAGTGTAGCTAATATCTCTCATCAGAACGAAACAAATGAGCCCAAACTCGAGGGGTTTTCTTGAGGTCATTAAGGAGTTTCACTGGGTCCTCCCAGCTCCATCATCAGACCCTCACCACCAAGTGTAACGAATAGGTCGTATCAAAACGAAACGAATGAGCCCAAACTCGAGGGGTTTCCTATTGGTCATTAAGGAGTGTCACTGGCTTCCTTCCTGCTCCATCATCAGACCCTCACCACCAAGTGTAGCGAATAGGTCTCATCAGAACGAAACAAATGAGCCAGAACTCGAGGTGTTTCCTATTGGTCATTAAGGAGTGCCACTGGCTTCCTCTCTGCTCCATCATCAGACCCTCACCACCAGGTGCAGCTAATAAGTCTCGTCAGAACGAAACAACGGAGCCCAAACTCGACTGGTTTCCTAGTGGTCATTAAGGAGTGCCACTGACTTCCTCCTTGCTCCATCATCAGACCCACACCACCAAGTGTAGCGAATAGGTCACATCAGAACGAAACAAATGAGCCAGAACTCGAGGTGTTTCCTATTTGGTCATTAAGGAGTGCCACTGGCTTCCTCCCAGCTTCATCGTCAGACCCTCGCCACCAAGTGTAGCTAATATCTCTCATCAGAACGAAACAAATGAGCCCAAACTCGAGGGGTTTTCTTAGGGTCATTAAGGAGTTTCACTGGGTCCTCCCAGCTCCATCATCAGACCCTCACCACCAAGTGTAACGAATAGGTCGTATCAAAACGAAACGAATGAGCCCAAACTCGAGGGGTTTCCTATTGGTCATTAAGGAGTGTCACTGGCTTCCTTCCTGCTCCATCATCAGACCCTCACCACCAAGTGTAGCGAATAGGTCTCATCAGAACGAAACAAATGAGCCAGAACTCGAGGTGTTTCCTATTGGTCATTAAGGAGTGCCACTGGCTTCCTCTCTGCTCCATCATCAGACCCTCACCACCAGGTGCAGCTAATAAGTCTCGTCAGAACGAAACAACGGAGCCCAAACTCGACTGGTTTCCTAGTGGTCATTAAGAAGTGCCACTGGCTTCCTCCCTGCTCCATCATCAGACCCTCACCATTAAGTGTAGCGAATAGGTCTCATCAGAACAAAACAAATAAGCCTAAACTCGAGGGGTTTCCTAGCAGCTATTGAAGAGTTCTATTGCCCACCTCTTGACTCCATCATCAGATCAGCTCGATGGTAGCAAATTATTGTATAGTCATCGGATTCATATAGACTTGCAAAGTTTCAAATCAATACGACAATTAGAAGTAGGTTAAAATTGAACTCCAAGATTTTCTTACATTGTGACTTAGTTACAAGTGAAGCTAATAAAAGTGTGGTAATAAAAGCTTGTAAAAATGGCGAATGGTGCAATCAATTAAGTACGATGTCAAAGAATTTTTTTTTATAGTCTGATTAAGTATTTCTCCTTCACGAATGACAAAAATCTATTTTTATTGACTACGAGTACAAAAACCGGTCAAGAGCGAGTCGGACTCGCGCACCGAGGGTTCCGCAACTACCGTACCATCTTAAATTTAAATAAATATAACGTGAAACTGTTTTCAGCGGTGAGGCTAGATAGGCTATTTGCGGTATAAAATATTGCAGTTTTAGGTCAACGCCAGCTCTTGACCGATAGTGGAACTATAGTAGATTGTACAACAAGTGCATAAACATACCATTTTACCCGAGACGTATATATCCACCCGAGCCGTAGGCGAGGATGGATAGTCAATTCGAGGGTAAAATGGGTTTTATGTACGAGTTATACACTCTGCTTTTCACTTCGAGTGTGCGGAAAATAAATAACAATATTGCAAAAAAGAAAAAATAAATACTTCGCCATATTGGCGGGAAAACTTTCTTTTTCTTTTTTTTATACGTGGAAGTGGCAGCACAGTGACTTAGCATAGATCGTAGTCCATAATGCTCTTGAAATACTTATTTCTTACAAAACTCATTAATTTTGCTTTGTTTTATTAATTTAGTAATTTAACATGGATTGTGTACAAAATTAAAGAAACAAAATGAAATAACAAGTTTATTTAACGAAGTTTAATTGCGTGTGTGACTGTTTACCTGACGACCTTTGTCTTAGAGTCTGAGACTTAGACGAAGATTTTACTTTATGCACTAGAGCATAAAAAGCGATTTTATGCAGCCTATACCCAACATAAAGACCAACTTTACGAGCATGAGAAGTGAAATAGTAGTTTGTACAACAAGTGCATAAAACGTACCATTTTACCCGAGACGTATATATCCATCCGAGCCGTAGGCGAGGATGGATAGTCAATTCGAGGGTAAAATGAGTTTTATCTACGAGTTATACACTCTGCTTTTCACTTCGAGTGTGAGAAAATAAATAACATTTTGCAAAAAAGAAAAAATAAAGACTTCACCATATTTGCGGGAAGACTTTCTTTTTTTTTATACGTAGCAGTGGCAGCACAGTGACTTTAGCATAGATCGTAGTCCATAATGCTCTTGAAATACTTATTTCTTACAAAACTCATTAATTTTGCCTAGTTTTATTAATTTGGTAAGTAATTTAAAATGGATTGTGTACAAAATTAAAGAAACAGAATGAAATAACAAGTTTATTTGACGAAGTTTAATTGCGTGTGTGTCTGTTTACCTGACGACCTTTGTCTTAGAGTCTGAGACTTAGACGAAGATTTTACTTTATGCACTAGAGCATAAAAAGCGATTTTATGCAGCCTATACCCAACATAAACACGAACTTTACGAGCATGAGAAGTGAAAATATAATTTTTGTTGATGATTTCTGAAAAAGTTTACAATTTAGAGACATCGTTTTATTTTTCCTGTAATCTTTACATAAACTTCTGTCACAGAAAATAATTTCGGATTTTCCTCTATGCAAACTTCGAAGATAGGAGGGGGGGAACGGTATTTATTTTTACTATTTTCGTCAAAAGTCGAAATCTATGCGGATTACTTTCGAAGGCGGATTAGGAAAAAAACAAAAACTGTTTGAGAATGTGCAAGCAGCGTTCTTTCTTAAGATTCCCCTATATGCCCTAGTAGCCCCACTTCGAACTTTTAAGACCCCCTTTTTTTGGCAAAAAAAATATAAATATTTTTATTTCTCTCTTATTTGCAAAATAGTTGGGCAAACGTCATCTAAAACTGTTTCAAAGGACAATGGGCGCAAATGTATGGAGTCTGGGCCAATAACAACATGTGATATACCGTTGGATGGGGCTTTTTAAGCGGAACATTAGTTGAAAAATGTAAAATGAAGTATTCAGAAAAAATCGACCCGTCTCACAACCAGCTCCGATGGGAGCCGAACCCAACGACCTTTCGCTTTCCGGGCGACGACTGCTATAACCACTGAGCAACGGAGTCGTTACGAGAAGCGTCGAATCTATCCAATACTTCTTACGCGCTGTATAGTCAGCGTTAATTTTATCAATGTGGAGATATTACTCCTCGCCCGGAAAGCGAAAGGTCGTGGGTTCGAGTCCCATCGGAGCTAGTTGTGAGACGGTTTGACTTTTTCTACTTCATGTTCAATTTTTATAATAAAAATTGCACGGTGAAAGTAAAAAATAAAAAAATATTTTAACTTCTGTTAGGTAGGTACCTACGTTTAGGTACCTATTGTTGAAAGGAACTGATATGAAATAAGAGCGCTCTTATTCGCTCTGCCGTTTTTTACACTGCAACCAATTTATCTAGTGGTATTCGCAATGGGCGGTCACGGGATGGGTGACCAAAAGCTTAATCTCGAGCTCCTCCGTGCTTCGGAAGGCACGTTAAGCCTTGCAGTTGTTAATACCCACCAATCCGCACTCACTGGGCCCGCGTGGTGGGTCATGGCCCATTCTCCTTATCCATCCATAAGGAAGGCCAGTGCCCCAGCAGTGGGGACATTTAATGGCTGATGATGATGATGATTAAGTATTAGTTAGTATTAGTTTTTAACCGCCTCTGTGGTCTAGTGGGTCATACCACCGATTTAAGACCCAGAGGTTCCGGGTTCGATTCCCAGTGGGGGTACATATTCGGTTTGGTTGGTGGTAGGACTTGTTCTTATTCCGCCTGGCTAGCTACCACCATCTTATCTAAGTCTGACGCCATAATAATGATGTTTTCAACATTATTGTGTTCCGGCAGTTAGTGATAAGATAGCCAGTTCCTCAGTGATTGAGCATTCCTATCGGAATCCTCAATCACTGAGTACTTATCATCAGGTGTGATGAAGGCTAAGTGCTACCCCGTTGTAGATTAAAAAAAAAATGTAAAATCTTACCACGCCCATTGTGGTGAAGAACGATAGGACCGCCCACACGTAGACCCAGGGGAAGGGGGGCCGCGGCGGCGGGGGGCAGGGCGGGTCCCGCGGCACCGGCTGGACCGAGCAGGGGCCCTTCGTCTTCGCGCAGTCGAGCATGGGCTGGAAGGTCAACATCCAAACACATGCAAGGGATAGGATCATCTACCGGCTGCACCTAGGGATTGCAAGTCGGCCTCATTATCAATCTGGCCAGATCAGACTTTTTCCTATACAGATCAGACTTATTTTTCCGTTTAATGAGTGTATTAATAGTATATTATGATACAAGTGAGCTTAGGTTGCTCATTATACACGAGGCTGTGGGTTGCAGCCCGAGCCGCAGGCGAGGGCGTAAATCAGCCGAGTGTCTAGTGAGTAAGTTGCTCACGAGTTTCATACGCACTTTTTCAACACACTTGCGAGGAAAAACAAACATTTATTGCATACATATTGTATTATCCTAATATTAACTAAGGGAAAAAGCGCGCAAGTTTTTTTTTTGCACGCGCCAAATGTGAGGTGATTGATTACATACAGCCATACAGCCTACTTGAAAATAATTAAGTATAATAATAGTGATAAAATGCAAATGTTTTATAACAAATTATTGTGAATTATAAACAATTTGATAATAAGATACTTAATTATGTTTTTTGTCTTAATTAGGGACACATTTATTTATTCTAAAAACGTAAATGGATTTTCAGCCGTATAAAACCTCTTTGTTGTTACAAAAAAAGAAATGTATCTATTACCCGGTGAAATTGAAAATGCTCTGTTGACTCGCATATAACTTGCAGTTAGGTACTAACTTAACTTTGTAGGGATACTGTATTACCCGGTTAAATTAAAAAGTCTCTGTTTACTCGCATATAATTTGCAGTTAGGTACTTACTTAACTTTGTAGGGATAATTCTATTACGCAACTAGTACTGTAATATTATTATGCACGCGTGGGTTATAGTTCGGTTTATGGCCCTAAGATCGATGTAATAAGGCTCACTTTATGAGCAAGTGTGTTGAAAAACTATATACTGCTGTATTCTCGTTGTCCCCATGATTTTTGTCCCCCATGATGGGGACAACTGGAATTGAAAATTACTTAGTTACCTATCGATACCTTAATTGCCTTAATTCTCAAAACATGTTACTCCACTTTTGGTCGAAAATTACTTTTTGAAACCGGTTGAAACTATATAATTCTCCTGTTCCACATTGCCCTACCGCCATATCCTCCCTGGTAGGGATACTTGGACAATTTTTTCCACCTATCGCTACCGGTTGGGATATATGGAATCTTTTCTTCCATCTATCCCTACTGAACGCATTGGTAGGGATAGATGGTATTTATTTTTCCATTTACCAGGGGGGATAGATAGCAAAAATGTTTCTCTCTATTAGGTACAAGTACCTACTTGCCATTCGATCATCTCCACGATTCAAAGTACTTTCAGTTTGACGCTATTAATAAAACAAATAACTCCACTTGAATTGGAAATTTTGACACCGGAACTTCTTTGTCGATTTTATAGTGAGTTTTAGTTTAATTTCCTTCTTTGTGGGCATGTTGGCATATCCTCCCTGGTAGGGATACTTGGACAATTTTTTCCACCTATCGCTACCGGTTGGTATATATGGAATCTTTTCTTCCATCTATCCCTACTGAACGCACTGGTAGGGATAGATGGCATTTATTTTTCCATTTATCGCTACCAGGGGGGATAGCTAGAAAAAATATTTCTCTCTATTCGGTACAAGTACCTACTTGCCATTCGATCATCTCCACGATTCAAAGTACTTTCAGTTTGACGCTATTAACAAAACAAATAACTCCACTTGAATTGGAAATTTTGACACCGGAACTTCTTTGTCGATTTTATAGTGAGTTTTAGTTTAATTTCCTTCTTTGTGGGCATGTTGGCACCCGACCCGATTAACTGTTATTCTATTCTATCTCGAAGCTGAATTGTACCCTAGCTAGCACTGCAAGGTCAGCGAGTACCCACCTAACGCCCGAATTCTCGAAAGCAATTCAACTTTTTGAGCGTCTCAAACATCATGCCGTCTCTTTCATACCTTTGACATTTAATGCGACAGCGATTATTGAGACGCTCCCATCCCAATGCTAAGTAGCGTTCGAGTATTCGGACGTAAGTCGTTTGCTCGAAGCTATATTCCTCATCATAAGAATTAAAAGAGTCCACGCTTCCAGGTGCGCGCGAGGTGCTGATCGCCGGCATCGGTCGTACACTTTGCTGGAAAATAAGCCTGATTACCATTTCCCAAGTCATACTTTTTGTTCAAAATTTTGTCACCGGCCACGAGTCGTGGCGCGTGGGTAAGACACGAGTCTATGTTAGTCTGAGGAGAATTTTAATTTACGTTTAAAACCCTACAATCGCCATACCTATCTAATTTCCTAAATTTTCTCTTTTAATATTGTTTACTAACCTAAATAAATAACAAACCAATTAAAATGTAAACTATTTTATTCAAAACCAAGCGGCATGGTCTTACTTAAATCGTTGATGAAAATCAGAGCCCACACTCACTACACTCACTCGGACTTAGACAGCTGTTTATCACTCATATCTGTCAATGGAGGCTCATCGCCTTGTCCAGCCTCTTCCCTTTCGGCTTGCTCCAGCAAACTAATCCTATCTAACGGCTTCCACGGTTCATGAAACGCGTACTTCAATTTAATCTTCCCATGATACCCAAGTTTAGATTCTTTCAGATCCTGCACTTTTCTCTCTGTGTGTTGCATCCAATAATCGCGTTGAACAGTTGGAGCGTAGAACAGTTCCGAGGCGGGCTCACCGGATGCATTCGCTTGGTCGCAGTAGGCTGGGTAACCGAAGTAATCCCCGGCAGCGCAGTGCGGGCATTCCTGTCAAAAATTTATATTACAAACTATTTGCTGGGTTTTTAGAGTGCGTTGGACGAATCAGTTCCCTCGTTAGTAGTTACGTCTTCTTCTGAAAGATCTTCGTAAGACTCACCGATCAGTTCCCGCAGACACTGTGCAAGAGAAGTATTTTTTCGTTGACCATCATGGTGTTACCGCTGCTGCCCTGTCCGCTGTCTTCGGTCTTTTTGCCTTTCCCGAAGAAACCTTTGAGCATACCCAAAAAGGTGTTGTCTGTATCCTCCTCTTTGGCTTCTGTTTCTGCTTGTACGTGATGCGGTTGCTGTGGGTGTTGCTGATAGCCGTAGGAGCCGGGTTCCTGTCCTCCCGAGGGGTTCGTGGTGAGAGCGACTCCGTTCCACTGATGAAGAAAGTACAAGCTGGATTTCATTAGATATTTAATTCACGACGTGGGGCTCTGATTTCGTCAAACGCACTCGATCGCATGTCGCAAGATAATGAATAAAATGTTTCGATAACAGGCGATATTAAGCTAGTTTTGTTTACAAATTGCCTAACGATAGCACGAAAATTAAGAGTTGGAACAAACGTAGAATGGGTGTTGCTTTACGGCCAGACTTAATAATCAACCCACAGATGGGATAGGCTAGGCAGCTTGATCCAGATTAGTTGCTATGCAACGTTTGATATTAACATAGTAACGACAGTTGCCTAAGTCCCGATTTCACCACTGATATTTAAACGCGATTAACGCTAAACGTGTTTAAAACGTATTTCTGTCTCTGTCACATTCAAACAGATGACAGAGACAGAACTATGTTTTAATCACGTTTAAATATTAGTGGTGAAAGTCACCCTAAGTGTTGCTAGGAGTTGCCTAGCAACTAATCTGGATCATGCCTATCGCTATCTGTGAATAGATTATTAATTGTGGCCGTTAGTAAGCAATCAGATCGTCACGAAAAAAATTTATATGCCTAGACTAGACAGTGTTATTCAAAACTGATGAAAATTACTATCTTATCTTATATATAAAACGTGACAGAGCAAACAGTAAACTACATTAGTGATATGTATTTTTAAAAAGGAGTATTTTTTTACTTCAGCCCTCGTCACAAGTCACAGCCGTTCGATGGACCATTAGCCGTTTCCCGATTGGCCGATACGACACTCAAAAACGACATCGGTGGACTTATTTTTCTTTGAAATCGTATGGTACCTACGCTGTCTCATTAGGGCGACATGCCTACAATGTCATACAATTGATGTCGGTGGCTGGTGTTTTGTCGGCCATTGAGGAAACGGCCATTCCTGGGTTCGATTTCAATGCTTTACCTTTGTCTATACCGAAGTGAATAAGTTACATATTATATTAGAGTATGCGCCAGATAATACGTCTGCGCGCGACTGGGGCGCTACTTACAGCACCTAAATTGGGTATTTGACTGTTGTTGAAATGAAGATATTTAATTATAACATTCAGAAATATAACATTATTGAATAACAAATGTGAAAAAAGATATTCAATCTGTATTATAACAAGCGAATAATGAGCTACTTAATTGTGACTCTAGCTATCTCTTTCTAAAACGAAATTTTCTATGGCGAGAGTAGGTATAGCGCTATAGAAATGTGACCATTTTTCTAATTAGAAAGTTTGATGCTCTTTATCGCTGAAAATATGCAAGTTATTTGAAAATAAATACCTATGTTGTGTTACTACTATTTCAATGAACATTTTTAGTCAATAAAAAAAATTCAGTCAAATACCCAATTAGCTCCTTTCGTAAGGTTAAACGATTATCTACTTTCAAATTTCGAGCGCACGTGCGCACGCGTCTTATTTGGCGCGTACTCTGGGAAATATTTTCGAATGTCTGTGAAATTTGAAAATTAATAAAAGTCGACATTAGTCACACACCTTGGCATTGCTTGGGGGTAGGGGCGGCACCATGATATCTGGCACCTTGATCCGGTAGGGGTCGTAATTGGGTGGCTGCGGCTCGCTGGGGCACTCGCAGCGCCACGCCGGCGGCGGAGGGTCGTCCTTCGGCCACTTCTCGACCTGCTTGCCTTCAAACTGCGCTACGTTCTTGCACGGGTCCTTGTCTGACTTAGCATAGTTTCGGCGTCCTGGAAATAAAACAACCCTTCACACATCGTTTCATGGCTAAAGGTCATAGCCCACTTATACCGCACCGCTCCCACCCAACCAAATATACAATAGCAGACAGCGCGCGGTAAGCGAGCCTGCCGCAAGCTAAAGTACATCTACAGAGCACGACATTAAGTCCATATTTGACTGCTCTGCTCATACATTGGTTGGGTAGGAGCGGTGCGGTATAAGTGGGGAAAGTCCCTGTACGGAAAAACTGTACATTTGCGGAATCAAAATTTGAGGTTTTGGGGGATGGGGGGACCCCCTCTTCCCCCCTAACTACTCCCCCTTCCGGAGACGCATATTTTTGGAAATATGCAGCAAAGAAATTTAGAGGTTATTAATCTATAAAAGTTAGGTACATTATAATACATTTTAGGGAAGAATTTGGAGGGGGAGCCCCCCTCCGGTCAGTGTCGCAAAGGGTGCACATACTAAAAACAGTGCAAAAAAGGAAAACCGCCAAGACACACATTCGGGACCCGAGGGGATGTGGGTAGGTTGGGGAACCGTAGGGACGCTCTTTCTTGAGGGATATGAGTGTATTTAATGTCTTTCAACTCCCATTGGCATTCAGAATAGAAACAAGTGCAGATGTCTGCAGCTCAACGCTGAACAAGAACACAGACCCATGCATGAATGGATGTCTTTTCGTCTTTTCGCCGCCGACGATGAGTTAACCTAGTTGTCCCATTCTTACTATGCGGTTCAAAGGCTAATAGGATACGTAATACCTTTTAGAGGTGCGTTAGGCGACAGTGACACTTGTACTACTCAGTCGAGCTAACACGACACCTGCAGGTTATACCCATCCCTCCCACTCTCCGGGGATGACAGAATTGAGTGCAAAAGAATTAGTGTAGGGCTTCAGGTGTCATGTTAACTTGACCGAGTTATACACACTCCGCGCGCGCCGCGTCTGCACACACGCTGTATATCCATGTGTGACGCTCCATTCCAAAATGTATTATCCTATTAGCATTTGAACCGTAGATATAGTACAAATAATATCTACCAAGTCTTACATTACATTTAACTCGTACTTTTAACTACTTACTTATAAATAAAAAAGTACTCACCATAACCAGTTACTGCTTGTACCATATTCTTCTTACTGATCGGCAGGGAGCCATGGTTTCTGGACACAACAATTCCACAATATCTTATGGGAGACGATAACATACTTGCGGGGAACGCACAAAATTTGAACAACCGTTTGCGGATTTATTTTACACAGAAATTTTTGAATTTTGGTTTTATTTTAATTTTGTATTACATTGTTGGGCCAACGGTGACAAATTGGTGCAAATTTTTTCATCTTTGACAGCTATTGAAAATTAGAATCGCTCATTTTAAACTTTTCTTAATTTCGTTTTCAAAAGAGTTTCTATTGGATTTTATCGTGCAGAACAAATATCATGTCAACATTATTATCTTTCACCTATGATTATTTTACTCTTTGCACCTAGGTATGGAATTTAAAAAATATACGGAACCGGTGAAGAGCGAGAAAGAACCTTCCCAAATGTGTTATTGTCGACCGATTTGGCGCAGGGGTCACCTGCCTTCTGCGCCAGAGGTCTCGGTCTCGGGTTCGATTCTCGAAAAAGACAAATATTTGTTTGCATGAACATGTCTATTTGTCTTGGTCTGGGTGTTTTCTATGTATACTAAGTATGTATTTACAAAAAAAATATTTAAGTAAGTAAGTATATATTTATCCGTAATCAAGTTCACGTAGACACAGTTTCTTAAGAAATTTACTATGGGCTTAGATAAATGGTGTTATTTTAAGAAAATATTTATTTTTATGTAGGTATATTATTTGTAGGTATTTGATAGATTATATTCGTGAACTAGTGATACCAATGAATTCATCTATAGCCGCACTGATGGAATAACACTAATGATTGAACTTTATCCCAAATTGTTATTTGACTCCCAAAACTTTAATTTATAAAAACGTTTTTTAACAACAATCTAGAATAACACTTACTTATAATAATAATAAAATACGCTTTATTGCACACAAAAAGAAATATCTATAGAAGAAAAACAGTTACAAAAAAAAAGTATACAAAAGGCGGCCTTATTGCTTAACAGCAATCTCTTCCAATAATGTACTTTGTACACTCGACAGCACATCAGGTTAAACAGTTGAACTGCGATAACAGCTTTTATTACGTAGGGCATAAAGGCGGTCTCAAGGTCAACATGTATAGTCTGATGTGCCGCCGTGTGTACAATAGCATGGGTCCTTTGACCGTACTACTTACTCATTGAACGTGCATGCGTTAATAAAACTCAAAAAAAAAACAGCATTACACATTTTTTCATGCAACTTTCAAGAAAATTAGACCCTACTCCTTGTATAGAAGTAGCATTTTGGTTTGCACGAAAATGGGCTGTCATAGGACCCATGCTAATGTCGTGAACGGGTTGTTAAGCAAATAAAACTGAAATTGACAAAATATTGAAACAGATTTATTATGTACAAAATAACTACAATTTCGCGTACATACTCACTTAAATATAATACACAGCAGGGCATGATCACTATCTCATTTCCAAGTGCTTAACACGCCAATTCGGAAAGAATATCTTATGAGCTAAATCTCATAACCACGCAAAAATATGCGGCACGTCAAACATAGGTACAGTGCCACAAGCTTTTCTGTTCCGGTGACAGCCGTGACAGAGGAGCCACTTGCAATACGAAATTAGCTGTCAAAATGGACTGTCGTATGAAAACTGTTTTAGTTCCAAAGATAATCACCGGAACAGAAAAGCTTGTTGCACTATATCGTTAGTACCGCAAACAAATCTGACTCGGTGGGCACTTTGGGAACTAAAAAAAACTGCTGACAACACAGTCCAATTTTACAGGTAATTTTGTATTTTGAATAGGCTCCTCTATCATCGCTATCACCGAATCAGATATGTTTGTGGGACTTTAAATCTTATTGTCTGCCAAATACTAAGACAGGCGCAAGATTTTGGGGGTGCAATTCTTCAATCAACAATAACACCTAGGTCTGTTGATCGAAGGTGCAATATCGCAAAACGGTTGTGTTGAGGGTCTCACTTACAAGTCTTACAACACATACAAAGTGCATCTATATGAAGCTGAAAACAGAGGTCCTTCAATAATAGGGTTTTACTTGGGACCAAATTTAACTGGAAAATAATAATTTGACACAAAGATTTTAAAGACAATTTACATTGATTTACAGCTTTAAACACCCTTAATTTTTAATTAAGTAATACAAATCTTTCAGTGAGTGGAAGTATTCATGAATACGAACTTTTACTATGAGGCCAGTCAGGAAAACGCAAAATACAAGAGCACGATACAGCCCACGCGGTGCTCTTGTATTTTGCTGAATTTACGCGCACGCGACTTTATACGCGCCGTGCTCCCGCCTGACGCAGCGTACGCCCTAAAATGTACGATTTCACGATTTCGTAAAAGTTTCAATCGTTAAAAGCTTTGTCCCAATTAAAAATTAAGCGTGCATGCTGTACAGTATAAAAGAGAAAAGAATAGTGAATAAAGACGATGCAGGCCAAAGGTGCTGAATTCTGATCACTTGAAATTCAACTCTAGTAGCTACAGAATACGGTTAAAACAAATTTGGCACTCGACACACTAGAACAGCGAGCGTCAAACCACTGGCACACCTGCTAGTGCCAACTATATTTAGTTGACTTTATTGGGTCTAGAATATAGTTACTATTGTAGACAAAATAAAATTACATTTGTAAGCGTTTACCCATTTCGCCATTTTACTTAAAATAACGAGGCAAGTAGCATTGGTAATATGTTACAATAATCACGGGCTTTTCAATTTAAATCAAATAAAAGAGGTCTTTGTAGCGTCAGCGATAATTTTACCAGTACCTATTAAATCCGATAAAAAGTATAAAATATTACTATCGAATAAATAAAGAATCGTATCCATTAGCATACATTTGTCGCGCAACAGTCAACGCTCAACATGTTCGGCAACATTGCACATCATAGCGCGATGTTGCCAGCTGTCGCGCAACATGACGAGTCTTAACAAAAGTACCTTCACTTATTGCGCGTCAAATGTTGCGTATTTATTAGAGACGAAGCAAGACTTTTTTGAGTAAAGGATTCTACTAAAATGGTATAGAAATTACTATAGTTTTAAGCTGACTTATCACTTATCACATCACACAGTGTAGTATAATCAAAACTTGGGTTGCGAGATTAAGGGCCTGTTTCACAATGTCCGATTAGGAGATACTTTCCAGTTTACTTAACAGTTTTGTATGGCCGAACCGTCAAGTAACAGCTATTCAGAACTAACTTAGACATTGTGAAACATGCCTAAATGCAAATAAATAGAGGCTAGATTAAAATTATACATTCGTAACCATCCAATAATCACAACGAACTTGTATCCAACATATTTCGTTCATAACAATATAATAAATAAAAAATCCTTAACACTATTACTTACACAAGTACTATATCCAGGCACCAACCAACAATAGGTACAAACAACATCAAAAGTATATAAAATTATTAAGTTCTTCTCATCTAGAATTGAACCATTTATGTAGGTATAAAAATTTAGTTCGTTAAATATGAAACGTGTTAAAAAATTGCGCACGATCAGAAATTAATTTATTCAGAATCGAAAGTAGAACAGATTCCTAAAAAAAAATATGGGTCTGTAGAGCATGAGGAAAGCTGATAGAACGTCATGAAATAATTGAGTCTGTTGATGACTGAACTTCGTTAGCGCGATCTGGGTTTTCGGAGTATCCCATTAGCATTTCGAAGTCTCCCAGACAAAGTGGTTGTCAGCGCCATCAGTTGACACAGTCAGGAGTTTTGGTGCCATGTGTCAATGTTATGTTGATGTTGTAATAATAACTTTGGGTGTCTGAGGTTTTGCGCTATTGCCTATTTCACAAACACGTTGTATTTATTTGTAATTATGTAAATAATAAATACAAAAATAATTTCTTACAATCACACCAATTATCTAAGCCCATGTAAAGGAGATCAGTCAAGCTTCATGCATGTTTGGACCAAAAAAGTAAAATAGTCGGCCAACAAAAATAAATAACACATTACGATTGTAAACACTGTAACGATCATTATTTGTTATGACGTCAACAGCGTACGACTAGTGGCCAAGCAGTTATTCAAGTTAAAAATGTAATTTATTCTTCATTTTCAAACTTTAATACAACAGTGCGGCCAACGAAAATAAATTGCACATTACTATTGTAAACAGTGTAACGATCGTTTTTTGTTATGACGTCAACAGTGTACGATTAGTGGCCAAGCAGTTATTCAAGTTTGAAAAGGTCAATTTTTTTCTTTTTTTTCAAACTTGTATACAGCTTGGCCAATGTGCGGCCAACTAAAATAAATAGCACATTACTATTGTAAACAGTGTAACGATCGATTTTTGTTATGACGTCAACAGTGTACGATTAGTGGCCAAGCAGTTATTCAAGTTTCAAAATGACATTTTTTCTTAATTTTAAAACTTGAATACAGCTTGGCCAAAGTGCGGCCAACAAAAATAAATTGCACATTACTATTGTAAATAGTGTAACGATCATTTTTTATTATGACATCTTTGTTGGCCGCACTTTGGCCAAGCTGTATTCAAGTTTGAAAATGAAGAGAAAAAAATGACCTTTTCAAACTTGAATAATTGCTTGGCCACTCATCGTACACTGTTGACATCATAACAAAAAGTGATTGTTACACTATTTACAATAGTAATGTGCAATTTATTTTTGTTGGCCGCACTTTGACCAAGCTGTATTTAATTTTGAAAATGAAGAAAAAATGTCATTTTCAAACTTGAATAACTGCTTGGCCGCTAATCGTACACTATTGACGTCATAACAAAAAATGATCGTTACACTGTTTACAATAGTGATGTGGAATTTGTTTTCGTTGGCCGCCACTTTTACTTTTTTGGTCCAATTTGACTGATCTCCTTTCGTTTAGAAACTGTGTCATGGAAAGCTGGATAACGGATAAATATATAAGTACATAAATACTTTTTGTTAGTAAATACATACTTAATATACCTACATATTTAAGATTATATACTTTTGACATTGGACTGTACAATCTTTCTAGATAATACTAACATTTAATACAATTTACAGAAAGATTTTAAGAAACTGAAATCTAGGTACAAAAAAATCTGATTTAAAACTGGTGATAGACACTGCCCGTGTAGAGACAATTTTATATCAAGAACTTTCTTTTTCTTTACTATCTCAACTGATTTTCAACTGTACATATACAGAGTAAATTTTTAATCAGTGCACAAATTTTTAAGATCGACTCAGAATCGGTAAGTGAACAACTTTCTCCTAGAAACATAGGTCGAAATATGACAAAAAAAATTTGACTCTTCAAGTTTTCATACGAATCGGACTGCCGCCCACGTGATCAATTTAGTATGGGAAGTCCAAAAATTTTTGTCGTATTTCGACCCATGTTTCTAGGAGAAAGTTGTTCACTTTCCGATTCTGAGTTGATCCTAAAAATTTATGCACTGGTCAAAAATTTATCCTGTATAAAGAAAAAGATTTAAAAGGAGATCAGTCAAATTGGACCAAAAAAGTAAAAGTGTCGGCCAACGAAAATAAATTGCACATCACTATTGTAAACAGTGTAACGATCATTTTTTGTTATGACGTCAATAATGTACGATTAGCGGCCAAGCAGTTATTCAAGTTTGAAAATGACATTTTTTCTTCATTTTCAAAATTGAATACAGCTTGGGCAAAGTGCGGCCAACAAAAATAAATTGCACATTACTATTGTAAATAGTGTAACAATCACTTTTTGTTATGATGTCAACAGTGTACGATTAGTGGCCAAGCAGTTATTCAAGTTTGAAAAGGTCATTTTTTTCTCTTCATTTTCAAACTTGAATACAGCTTGGCCAAAGTGCGGCCAACAAAGATGTCATAATCAAAAATGATCGTTACACTATTTACAATAGTAATGTGCAATTTATTTTTGTTGGCCGCACTTTGGCCAAGCTGTATTCAAGTTTGAAAATGAAGAAAAAATGTCATTTTGAAACTTGAATAACTGCTTGGCCACTAATCGTACACTGTTGACGTCATAACAAAAAACGATCGTTACACTGTTTACAATAGTAATGTGCAATTTATTTTAGTTGGCCGCACTTTGGCCAAGCTGTATAGAAGTTTGAAAAAAAAAGAAAAAAATTGACCTTTTCAAACTTGAATAACTGCTTGGCCACTAATCGTACACTGTTGACGTCATAACAAAAAACAATCGTTACACTGTTTACAATAATAATGTGCAATTTATTTTCGTTGGCCGCACTTTGGCCAACCTGTATTCAAGTTTGAAAATGAAGAATAAATGACATTTTTAAACTTGAATAACTGCTTGGCCACTAGTCGTACGCTGTTGACGTCATAACAAATAATGATCGTTACAGTGTTTACAATAGTAATGTGTAATTTATTTTTGTTGGCCGACCATTTTACTTTTTTGGTCCAAACATGTATGAAGCTTGACTGATCTCCTTTACAGGGTGTAAAAAAGAAGCAAGAGATTCTACTTTCTAAAATTATTATCTACTTACTTTGTTTTTGGACAACGACGACCGACGCCGCCGACGATATTTTTATTTTATATTTCGACCTATGTTTTTTGTAGAAAGTTGTTTAGTTTCACGGGCAGAATCACCCCCTTAAATATTATTGCTCCATTTTTTTACACTCTGTATTACCAGTAGGTAGGTAAACTGTTGTCAACAGCAATGGCGCTACTGAGCTCCAGACAGTTTTTGACTCTTAGTTTTAGTTTAATGTCTGTAAATAAATGCAAAACCACCTTTTATCTTGAGACCGCACGTAGACATATTCATTGAGCCAAACACGCACTCGTAAGCTCAAACGCTACTCAACTTTAAGGGCTTCTTAAATATCATCCCGTCGTTTTACATGTCAAAGATATGAAAAAATAGGTACGCTTATATGTTAAAAAGCTGCCGAAACTTAGAAGTGTTCGAGTATTCGGGTTAATCCCGGTCGTCCCACCAGGCTTTGTCCCACCAGTAGGACGAACGGGAATTTCATAAAATACAAAATTTGTATTCGGAAAACGGAGTATTCAAACGACAGCTGTTTAAATCACAGGCGTAAATGGAAGAGTGCTACAAAGTTATCGAAAACGGTGGTCATCTTTAGAATTAAACAATTTTCATATTGCTAACAGCCCTTCATTCTGACAGTTAATCTTGTTGTGAAAGTAGAAATATATGCCATGCCATGCGAAATCCAGCTGATGGGTTTCGCACGGTCCAGCATCTCCTGATATCCCGGTTAGGGGGCGAAACACCGGTGAAGGTGCAAGTGTTGTGTCTTTTGCGGAAGAAAGCTACATACCTACACGGTAATTTTTTTTATCGACCCGGATAATTTTAGGGACTATTCTAGTCAAGAAAACAAACAACTTTTATTATGGGACCAACACTGAAATCGCGAAAAAAAATCAGGTGCTCCATACATTTTGATTAAATATTTTTGCACTTTTGTATGGAACAGCTGATTTTCTTTCTTTGTTGGTCCCATAATAAAAGTTGTTTTTTTTTTCATGAGTAGAATAATTCCTAAAATTATGCGGAGTGATAAAATTTCTTTTTTCACAATGGTTAGGGACTTCCACCAGATGACGCCTGATTCAAAGAAATAGCTTTTTTGTTTTCAGAGTGACTCCTCCACCGGGTCAGTTAAGGTTGCAGCACTCTACCGCGCTTCTATAGCGTTTACTCTACTCGTGTAAAGTCACGAGCAATAATATGTAAACAAAATAGGACTATGTCATTTCACATTATTGAATGACTTCTGTGGCACAAATACAAAAAATCGAAACACTAGGCCATTTTTTACAAATATGTTCACTTCAGTCTCATAGATGGGAAACTATTTGCATTTCTGAGATGATGTTTACCTCAATGAAGGAAACAAAGGCCCAAATTGTCGAAAAGCAGTTTAAAAAGTTCTCAAAAACCCTTAAATTTTCTCTAGACAGAAAAACAAGAAGTCAAACTTCATGTCACATAAATTGTTATATGGAGCAAGAAGTTCGAATTATTGTTTTAATTTCGGGAACATTAAAGACCGTAAGTATGAAGATTTTTGAAACCGTGATTCGACAATTTGGGCATTTGTCCTCTCTATAGATTGCAAACATTGCAGAGATGCAATAGTTTCCCATCTATTAGACTCTGAAGTGAGCATGTTCGTATAAAAATAGCCTAGTGTTTAGAATTTTTTGATGAGAAGTGTAGTTGTGTCTAGGAACGCCTCAATGCAACAAAGTTCGATGCTGTTCGCATATTATTGCTCGAGACCGTACGTGTGCACCCGGCATGAGAATAAGTTTATACTGCACGAACGCTCATCGATAGACTAAACATTTCATATCCTACAACTTCATATAAATAACCTTTACATAGTATACATTTTATACAATTTACAAAACACTCAAGTGTTCATAAATACATATCATACACATCATTATGTACTTTATTAACTACACATTAAGGTCGACTTTAGTTACAAATCATGCTAACGTTGTATTGAGAGTATTTTGTATGACTTTCATTTGTTTTACGCAGTAATTTAAAAACAAAAGTTTTACAAGCATAAACGAAACACAAAAATGAAGTACTATTTTGTACCAATGAATTAAATTCCCAGAGGGAAGCTACCAGCTAAAAAATATGGATACCTATAAGCATGGGCTTCCTTCCTTTGACATTTGAAGTCCATACATGGGCATAATATTATGATCTTCAAATGTCAACTGAAGCCTATGCCCATATCCTTTGGCCGGTAGCTCCCCTGGAGAATAATACCAATGCAACTCTTCAGGAATGCATGGTTAGCCCGAGAAAGGTTTTATCTAACTACATCATAGTGTCATTACTTACTGACATTTCCACATCAAGAAATATTTCGTTCAGCTGTCAAAAATGACAATTTGATCGCGCAGCCGCCACGTGATGACGTAGTTGCTAAGAATTTGAATGTTGTGTCCTAGTCAATAGAGAACAAAGAGCGAGTTTGACCTTGGGCCTAGAGTTGTAGCAATTTGAAACCTTTACCGCGTCTGTGGTCTAGTGAATCACACCACCGGTTTTAGACCCAGAGGTCCCGGGTTCGATTCTCAGTGGGGGTCAGGATCATTATACATATTGAATGAAGTATTAAAAAAACTACTAAAACCAGCCTATCACAATAAAATATAGTTCAAAAGTACTTAAAATGAAACTACATCGGACATGATAATTCTTCTAAGTTCGAATAGACTTCTAAAATTTTAAAAATACTATAAAAAAGTTTTCAATGTGCTACCACTCTGAGCCCATTTGCACCTTGTCCTTTGCTATGAATGGACACAAGTACAGTCACGAGCAATAATATTCTAAGTGTAAAAAAATAAGCAATAATATTTTGGGGGGTGATTCTACCCATCACTACATAGTATAAAACAAAGTCGCTTTCTCTTTCCCTATGTCCCTTTGTATGCTTAAATCTTTGAAACTACGCAACGGATTTTGATGCGTTTTTTTTTAATAGATAGAGTGATTCAAGAGGAAGGTTTATATGTACTTTTTATCCCGATATTCCCACGGGAACGGGAACCACGCGGGTGAAACCGCGGGCGGCCGCTAGTTAAGTATAAACTTTTTTTTCGTCATCCTATACTACCTACCATCCATCCATTTTGTATGGAACGACGAAATTTTTTTTTTATTTTGGCCTATGTTTCTACTAGAAAGTTTTGCAGTTTCATGGGTAGAATAACTTCCTAAAATATAATTGCTTATTTTTTTACACCTTGTATAAACAATAATGAACTTTGTCACATTAAAGTAACAACAACAAGTGCATAAAACGTACCATTTTACCCGAGACGTATATATCCACCCGAGCCGTAGGCGAGGGTTGATAGTCAATTCGAGGGTAAAATGGGTTTTATGTACAAGTTATACACTCTGCTTTTCACTTAGAGTGTGAGGAAAATAAATAACAATATTGCAAAAAAAGAAAAAATAAAGACGGCCATATTGGCGGGAAGACTTTCTTTTTCTTTTTTTATATCTGGCATTGGCAGCACAGAGACTTTAGCATAGATTGTAGTCCAGAATGCTCTTGAAATACTTATTTCTTAGAAAACATTTTGCCTAGTTTTATTAATTTAGTAATTTAAAATGGATTATGTACAAAATCGAAGAAACAGAACGAAATACCTAATAAGTTTATTTAACGAAGTTTAATGAGTCACACCAATGGTTTTTGTTATCAGCATATCTAAAATATATGTAACTCGAGAAAAAAGAATCTGTTTTTATTTTTTTCCAATCTTCAAAAATGACTGAGATATTAAACGTTAAAGTACGGCCTCCGAGGAAAATTTGGGTGAACCAATGGCATTAACGTGTGACGTCACGTCGCACTTCCGTATACCTACATAGAATCCTTTGGCTATATAGTTGCGCTCTCACGGTTTCGTAATAAATTTATTTATTTTTCTTATAGTCGATCAATGAAATGTTTAAGAATTTTTTTATTGAGCCCATGTGAAAAAACACCTTCAAATAATGTTTTATTTTCGTGAATAATAAATTAAATCAACTTTCGTAATGGCGGGCGGGATTCTGTCAATTCATATAGCAACCGTCAAAACAAAATGTCCTTACAACCATAACTGACTTGGTAGTTAAATATGCACCCTAAAAACTGACAGCCATTTCGATAATTTTATACTGCTAGTGGTGCCTCCACCACTGGGTCAGATAAGTTTGTGGGATAAATGTCTTTCGGGATCGACAGTAGGTGACAGTTTTAGAGTGGGCCTGCGCGCGGTCGAAATTGAATACTAATCATTTACCATAACCTTAGAACGAAGAAAATGTACTGTAACTAGCGTCAAAAACGCACGAGTTGCGCGCAGATTGCGCACAGACGAACTCTATGTAGGTACAGTTAGACGGAAATCACCCGCAACAGCCGCAAACGGAGATGTCAGTGCGACATGACGTCATCGCAATAGGGCGCAAGGAAAGCAAATTTTCAAAAGCTGGTGAAACTTTACAACGCTGTATCTTTGGAAATCCTGGCCAGATTTCGATGAAACAAAAACTATTAGTACTTGCACGAGTACGCGCATTAAATGCAGTAATTTTTATAGTCATATTTTGATGTGTTGGTGTGACTCATTGCGTGTGTGGCTGTTTACCTGACGCCCTTTGTCTTAAAGTCTAAGACTTAGACGAAGATTTTACTTTATGCACTAGAGCATAAAAAGCAATTTTATGCAGCCTGTACCCAACATAAACACGAACTTTACGAGCATGAGAAGCGAAAACCTTATTATTAACAGACCTTATTACATCGTAATAAGTTATTAATCTGTTTAGGAACGCGGTGCGATGAGGCGGGGAGAGATGTAGCGGCCAACTTGAAGCAAACGCGTATTACAACTCAGGCGAGCTAACTTGATACCTGCAAATGATACCCGTCTCTTTCACTCGATTTTGTCATGCCCGGAGAGTGACACAGAGGGGTATAACCTATGTTGTTTACATATTATTGCTCGTGTCGTGACTTTACGCGGCAAACACGCGGCAGCCGCGCGCTCGTCTATCTGCACCCTTAAGGTCTACTAGTTTCATTCCAGTCCGAAGAGCCAGTTGATGCCCTGCGCGAAGAACAGTACCAGCGGCTGCCACGCCACCAGCCACCGGATCCAGTCCAGCAGCTGGCCGAACAGCATTTGGGGGCGGTCCCAACTGTATAAGGTTAAGGGAATATTTGTAACCTGTACAGATGTTTTATCTCACGAGCGCGGGTGAGTGTGTAAGAGTGTCTACTAGTTTTTTCGAGACAAAAAAATCGTTCATTATAATTAATTCGTTTTAGAAAAATATTGTCCAGCCGACCTAGCATGAGCGGCTTATAGCACGCGATATGATATGGTACGGCATTCCGTCTTGCTTACACCTTAGTGGGGTGAGCAAGACAACTTGCCGTACCATATCATATCGCGCGTTATAAGCCGCTCATGCTAGGCCGGCTGAACGCTCAAAAACAAATGAGAAACAGAAAACCTACTATTGCTTTTTTTATATTAAGATTTTTTCCTATTGGTAATTTTATTTTTAATACAGGGTGTTTTTATATAAGCGCAAAACCTCTTAGGTGGTGATTGTGTTCATGAATATGAAGAGCTTTAACTATGGGGCCAACTCTGCAATACAACAAAAAAAGTCAGCTGTTTCATACAAATTGTCAATACCTACTCGACCAGAATGTATGGTACAGCAATTTTTTTTGTTGAGTTGCAGAGTTGGCCCCATAGCATGCCTATTTCACTCCCCGTGTCGGCTCGGAAACGCGGCGGCAACGCCGGCGTTGTAAATCCATAGAAATTAAGTCCGCAAAAGAGCTAGAATATATGCGATAGAAAGAGATGCAACGACAACGAGTGGCCGTTCGTAATTTGCCTGCACCGTACAAGCTGAATTCTACTTTATTGCGTTATAGTTAGAGTTGCTATTTCTTTAAATGACTTAGCGGAGTGAACTATCTGTAAAATAGTAACTATTTAGTAATCTGTGCCCATAGTAAAAGTTGTTTATATTCATGAGCACAATCACCCACCACCTAAGACGTTTAGCGTTTATAGAAAAACACCCTGTACATTTTACAAGTAAAATATTTTGCTTGAATAAAAATAATCCAAGTGCATTGTATAAAGGATACGGGTTGGTGAACATCCTCTTGAGGTCGACCTTGTCCTTGCAGTAGGGACAGGTCTGCTTCTTGCCCACGATGCACCAGCCGCGTATGCAGAACTCGTGGAACACGTGGCCGCACGTCAGTTTGTATGTGTTTTCTGTTTAAACAATCATCATCAGCTGTTATAAGTCCCCGCAGCTGGGGCACAGGCCTTCCTTAGACCGGCTGCGCACTACGTCCGATTCTTATTCTATTCTTATTCGAAACTTATCAGTCAAATGACGGATACGAATAACTGAAATCGGATCTAGTGCGTAAACTACCATAAAAATAGTTCTATGATTACGCCGGACCGTCATTTGACTGTAACGATGTCGTTTCGTGTCAGTCATTATGGATGGTTAAAAACTCCATAATGGCTGGAAACTCCATAGTTCTACATGCTGGCCCATCAAGTTCTACATACTGGCCATTAATTTTAGCGAATCCTATCCTGTTCTTTCAATTCAAATTCAAAATCTTCGTTTCACGATCTTTGTTTAGCATTTTTGCCTCAGTCCTACCTACCAAAACCATCGTGATAATCAGTGCTTTCATCAGCTACCAGTTTTTTTTATATCAGTTTAAATTGGTTGATTATAGTTATAATTAAGTGGAACCCTTGACCCTTGGAAAGGGGTAAGTTTTCATAGTCATACCTACTACTACCTACCTACCTACTTTTTGTTATTCATGTATTTTTTATCTTGTTGTTACAGTTCTTATTACTACCTTTACAATAAAACAAGTCAAGTCCCTATGAAAATCTTTTTATTCATATCTATTATCTACAAATTGAATACTGGGCGGTGACTTCCGACGTTCCGGCTAGTGTACGGCTGGCCGACGAGGACGTCCCGTCACATGACTGATAAGAATAGAATAAGAATCGGACGTAGTGCGTAACCGCTCTTCAAAGGACTGTGTAGCAAGCGGTCTCCATACAAGCCGGCGATTACGTTCTCCACCCTCAAAACCTTTTCATACAGCAATTAGTTTTCGGTATGTTGTTGAAATGCATGAGAACTAGGGCTGTACGTTTTGTTTTTTTTAATATCCATTGTAGATTTGATAATATTGGCACTTTTTTGTTTTGTATGAAATCACTAAAGTGCAAATATTTCAAAATCTATGATAAAAATTTAAACAACATACCGAAAATGCATTGATGTATGTTAAGGCAGGGGGGTGTCACTCCGCAGTTTAGGTACGTTCGGCCGGTGCGCCTGCCGGGCAGGCGTTTGGCAGAAGGATGCCGCTCGGTGGGTACGCTCCACGTTCGCGCGTAAAACGATCGATCATTTCTGTGATTTTTGTGCACCGAACAATGACTACTAAACGTTCTTATAATCCGTATATAAGATACTGTTGTGTTTACGGGTGTCTAAATATAAGAAAGAACAAAAGAAACAACAAAATCGAACTCGCATTTCGCTCGCAACCCTAACCAGCGAGCGAGCTGTTTGAGGCATTCATAGAAATAGAAACGCTCGCGCGTAGCTATTGGGTACAGTTTTGCTTGCATGCGCGAACTCTAGGTTATTAGAACAGTAGGCAAGCGATGACAAAGCAACCGGAATTGGACTTTATTTCCACGCAGAAAGATTTATTTTTATTTGAATGAGCTTACAGAGTGAGTCTTCTGTGCCTTAGCACTATTATTTATTCTGTGGTTAAGGTTTAGAGGGTGGAAAACATTATCGCCGTTTGTATGGAGATCGATTGCTACACTTTCCTCTTAAGAGCCATTTCGCACTTTGCAATTGTCTCGCTCGCACAATGAACATTTTTAAAGATTGTTTAAAACACATTGTGTTTTTTAGAAAAGTGTTTCATTATGTCCCTACATCGCAATTAGTTATACATTATTAAACATATTTCAACATTGTCAATACTGCAATAATACTAGATCTACGAGCTTAAAGTTTTCAAAAATTGACTTCCTAGATCTAACCAATACTCAATTGAATGAATAAAATAACTTATACAAAATATCCGTAACATTGCGTTGTAGGGACATAATGAAACACTTTTCTAAAAAACACAATGTGTTTTCCACAATCTATGAAAATGTTGCATTGTGCGAGCGAGACAACTGCCAAATGGCTGTAATTGCGAAATGGCTCTTCGGCCTGGCCACGAACATGCGCGACGGGCGGCGGCGACGAACGAATTGCGCATCTCTTTGACTTATTTGATTAGACGTCTGTCGCGAGCGCGCAATGTTTCCACAATTAGTTTGTCGCCCCCGCCGTTGCGCATGTTCGTGGCCAGGCCGTAAAGGCTCAACTCACACTGCGGATTCGAAGCGTCAATATGACATAGCAAATTCACTCTACCTCCTCAAAGTAACCGTTGCTGTAGAGATATAAGTGAATTTGCTATGTGGAATTTCAGATTGACGCTTTTACTGTTGTTGAGTTGAGCCAAAGATGGATAAGGAGAATGGGCCATGACCCACCACGCGGGCCCAATGCGGATTGGTGAGTATTAATTAATTAACGACTGCAAACGCAGCCAGGACCGACGACTTAACGTGCCTTCCGAAGTACGGAGGAGCTCGAGATAATAAATCGTTGGTCACCCATCCCCGAGTCCGCCCCGGGTGCCAAGCACTAGGGGGTGACAACGTGCGTAGTGACCATTAATTCGCGGTCTGGCGCTAGAGATACCGCGAGTGAGTTGTCACCACGCGCGTTGTCACCCATTGGTGGTTGGCAGCCGTTATAAACCGTAAATAAAATAGTTTAAATAACTAGGTATGTATTGGAGCCAATAAAGGGGATACGGTATTCGGTTTTACAATAACTTAAATAACAAAAACCAACCGTAAATAAAATAGTTTAAATAACTAGGTATGTATTGGAGGCAATAAAGGGGATACGGTATTCGGTTTTACAACAACTTAAATAACAAAAACCATGCATTCAATTTTACCTAAGCACGTTTCCAACGCGCAAAACCGCTCCTGCCTTCTGATTCACAAACCGTCGGAAACGGAATCGGATTAGAAGTCAGTGTTTGTCTTTGTCTATTTTACAGTGAGGTCAGTGAGTGACAGATCATAGCCCACTTATACCGCACCGCTCCCACCGAACCAAAGTATGAGCAGTCAAATAAAGACTTAATGTCGTGCTCTGTAGACGCACTTTAGCTTGCGCCAGGCACTTTACATTCCGCTGTCGAGAGCGATTCCGACGGGTCGTGCATCACAGATTCTTGCTACTACAGGTGATCGGTGATCAGGGGGCTGGCCAATACATAGTAATTATTAATTGTTTGTTTTAATTGCTTCAGTGGCTTCTTGTGAATGAAGCTTTTCAAAATTAAAGTTGATAAAATGTTACTTAAGATCCAAAATCAGCCAAGCCCGACTTACCAATCTTTCCATATTGTACATTGAAAAGGACAGGAAAGTAAATATTGTCAATGTGATTGAATATTTTAGCAAAATAAAGTGACGTAAGCATGTTTTTTTTTTATAAAAACTGGTTAAGCATTTGACCGCCATCTTGCTAAACAGACAGGATACAGTCTAGGGTGTAGCATGCTTACCCAGTAGGTGCCCATTCACTCTTGCCTTGAAGAGGCCAAGGTTGTAATGATCGGGGAATACATGCGCAGGCAGCGTATTCCAATCTTTAGCAGCTCGCATTAAGAAAGAATTAGCAAAGCGCTTCGTACGGACGGGTGGAATGTCTACTATGTAGGGATGGTAAGCTAACCTGCGTCTTGTACTCCGATGGTGGAAAGGGGCAGGAGGAACAAGATCATGGAGTTCCTGTGAAATTTGTAATTTTATTTTGGGGGTGCTCAATACCACCGCCCTTGGACGTCAACCCATGCTACGCCGCCTCTGACCCATCCCGTGACCGACCATTGGAAAAAGTTGCAGATCGAAACGATCGCAGGGCGAGCGCGCTAAGTGGGGTTCGCCGTAGGAGGTTCGCGACAAAATTTACGTCATGGCGGCAGGTCATCGTCACGCACGTGCGAGCTGCACAGCGCGAGATGAGAAGAGATTGAAACTCACCAACATAGTTCCAAAAATCGACTCCATTTGTGACAGCAAGCTTAATAACCTTTTTGTACTGATTCAGATTTTTTATAAAAATCCTAATTTTCGCTATTTTTGTTTCTTTCAAATTTAAGTATACAGGATAAATTTTACATCAGTGCACAAATTTTTAGGATCGACTCAGAATCGGTAAGTGAACAACTTTCTCCTAGAAACATGGGTCGAAATACGACAATTTTTTTTTTTACTTCCTATAGTAAATCGATCACGTGATCAGTCCGATTTGTATGAAGAGTCAAAATTTTTTTGTCATATTTCGACCTATGTTTCTAGGAGAAAGTTTTTCACTTACCGATTCTGAGTTGATCCAAAAAATTTGTGCACTGATAAAAAAATTATCCTGTAAGTATACCAAATAGAAAGATCTACGTCTATCTATCTTGCTTACTTTCGGGGTTTTCACGATGCGCTTATGGGAGATGCGTCCCGGCATCCTTGAGGCAATTATTTGTTGTATCTGGCCGCTGCTATCAGATTTTCCGCATACTGTACAAGCATCTAGCTTTTCTCCCGCCGTATCAACATGTTACGCACGGCTTTTTAGTAATAAACACAGTAATAAATGTGTGAATATGAGAATCACATGAGAGAGAATAACAAATTATAGAGAATCTTGTTCATCTTGTTGTGTACTACACTATATAATTTGTGGTTGTGTGCAAAGAGTTTTTTTTTTGCGTTTGATTTAGTTTGTATTGTATTGTAAAAAAGTTCGTCCTTTTGGACAGGCGAAGACATCAAGCCATACTGCCAACTGGAGAGTGCAGTACTAACACTTTTTTGTGGCACTGTGGCTGTCTTCCGTCTCACCTACACTGATGACGATTTATATTTTTAAGTGCCTACGTAATTCATTTATTCTTATTTCCTTTTTGTGTTGTGTTAGCTTTTTTTTTTATTATGATTTTTTTTTATTTTGATTTTTATGCATGTGTTTGTATTTTTGTATGTTGGTGTCGCACCGGATAGGCTCCCCCAGAATACCAGCGTTGCGGCGGTAAATTTCTTTTTTTGCTGTCGCAACATTATGCTGAGGTGGGGGCCTAGTTGGCTACACACATACTATTCTGTATTTCTTATTATTCTGTATATTTTTTTTTGTTTGTGTGTGTCAATAAATTATTCTTATTCTTATTCTTATTCTATTCTTATACGTTTTGTATATGAATGAGTTAGTCTAGGGGGGAGGGGGTTAAAGATAGAGGTTCGCGGTAGTTTGGTACATTTAGAGCCCGTTTTACAATATCTAAGGCCTCATTTACACTTGCATGTTGCTATCGAACAGACAGTCGGACATTTATCGCAGAATACTTACCTACTTGCAGGTGAAAATAAGGCCTAAGTAAGTTCTCATTAGCTAGTTATTAAAATTTTTACTTTTTTGCATTCACAATGCAATTTTTATGATTGAAAAATGGAAAATATAGTGATGGAAGAATATGGAACTATAATGTGAACTATAATGGAAGATAGTATTTAGCTACTAACGACTCCGTAGCTCAGTGGTTAGAGCAGTCGCCCGGATAGCGAAAGGTCGTGGGTTCGAGTCCCATCGGAGCTGGTTGTGAGACGGGTCGATTTTTTCTAAATACTTCATTTTCCATTTTTCTCATTAGCTGTTACTTGACAGATAGTCCATACAAATCTGTCAATTTAACTGAAAAGTAACTACCGCGATATAAATCATCCCTAAAACATACATACCTTTTTTTTTTTTTATAGTGAGGGCAAATTATACAAACATACATACCTAAAACACCTTCTTCGTTCACATCGACTAGTAACTGATTACCGCACACCGCACACACATTGTTCTCAAGTTGTCTTGTGGGCATACCCTCTTTAGTGTAATACTGCAACAAAGTAAATCTATATTATTATACAGGGTGGCATCGAGGTCGTTAGCATCCTTTTAAAATAAGAACATACTCATGATATAGAGTCGTTTCCCCAAATATGAGGCAAATCCAAAATGTAAAATAATTGTTTTTTTTTAATCCCTAAAAAATCGCGTTAAATACTCAGTAATTGATCACTATCCTACTAATATTATAAATGTGAAAGTTTGGATGTTTGGATGTATGGATGTTTAGATGTTTGGATGTTTGTTACTCAATCACGCCAAAACGGCTGAACGGATTTGGCTGAAATTTGGGACATAGATACTTTATAGTCTGGAGAGGAACATAGGCTACTTTTTATCCCGGAAAAATATCACACTCCCGCGGGATCCCGTCGTGTAGTTCACGCGGGCGAAGCCGCGAGCGGAAAGCTAGTAGCAAATAAAAATAACTAAAAATTACAATTTGATAAAAAAAAACATTGATTAAATTAATATTCAAATAACATACACGCCTTAAACTACTTCACTGGCCTCTCGACAAAACGCGGGCTCTACTATAACGTAAATTTATTCAAGTTCGCGCACGGAATTAACCGAAACAAACAATGTCACCCATGCTTCATGCCCGCTTTGCACGCGTCCCTGCGCCCGCGCTGACGCCGGGCAACACCCCTTTTCACGTAAAAACATACCTTCATATGATTACATTAATGGGCCGAATGGACGCCAATGATTTCAAAAACACCCTGTATACAAAAGCGAAACGTGACTGACTGATCTATCAACGAACAGCTCAAAATACTGGACGGATCAAGCTGAAATTTGGCACGCAGATAAGGGGATGAAACGGGTATCTATAGTCTGATTTGTCTATCAACTACTGAACGGGATTTGTTGCAATTTGGCGCGCAGATAGTGATTTTAATGTAGGTAGACATCGACTAAGAAAGGATTTTGTTGAATTAAAGCTGTACATAGTATAAAACAATGTTGCTTTCTGCGGTCTGTACGCTTAAGGCGCTACTCGGAAAAATATGGACTTTTTGATTTAAAACTATAGGACGGTTACAGTTGTTACAAATCTGGTAATAAGATATATATTTCTTAATACCTTTATCTAGAATCGTATAGTTTCAAAAACACGATTTTATGATTTTGCCTCGACACTTTTTATTTTCGAAAAGAACTCTAAAAAATACGAAAAGTGAAGATTATTCTTAAATGGGGTTACTTACACTATTGGAAATTGGTTTAATTAGTGGACACCAATAATATTGAGGATCGTATAGAAGCATTTTTTTAAAAATCGCTGTAGTTTTTTAATACTAAGTGATTTTGTGGTTTATTTGCTAATCTGCAAAATCGGTCTCGCTCCCGCGCGCGTCGTTTTCTCATTGCTATCTCGCTTCAGCACATTTTTTCCGAGTATCGCCTTAAAGGTCATAGTCCACTTATACCGCACCGCTCCCACCCAACCAAAGTATGAGCAGCCAAATATGGACTTAATATCGTTCACTGTAGATGCACTTTACAGTAAAAATATATACAATAGCAGACAGCGCGCGGTAAGCGAGCCTGGTGCTAGCTAAAGACAGTGCCGGTCCTTTTAAAAATTTTAGGTGCACTTTAGCCTAAAGTGCATCTACAGTGCACGACATTAAGTCCATATTTGACTGCTCATACATTGGTTGGGTCGGAGCGGTGCGTTGGGCTAAAGGTCATAGCCCACTTATACCGCATCGCTCCGGCCCAACCAAAGTATGAGCAGCCAAATATGAGCTGTATGATATATAGTCCGTTCGGTTAGATAGTGTCGGTACCCGCATGGCATTGTGGCTCTTGCTATAAAATCCTTACTAATGCAGATATAACTAATACGCTAATACACACAAGTTGGGTACCAAAGTCAATTAATTATGAAAATTTGGATATTTTTATATAAAAGGAATTTAAGTAAGTGATTTAAAAATAAAAGGGCGACACTATCTAAGCGAATGGACTATAAGTGTGTGGTGAGTGATGTGATGTGAATGTAGTGTGTGGTGTGACCATCAGTAGTATTGTGAAAAAAGTACACATTTCTTGTAACTAAAATGTAGAAAAGCACTACAATTGAACTACAATTGAAACACGATTGAGACACGATTATGACTTAACGTTAGCTGGCTTGGCCCCCTGATCGTCTGTGGGGGCCTTTAGGCCCGAGTTCACCAACAGTTCGGATACGTTAACTGTTGGTTAACCGTCAGTTAGTTGGTTGGTTAACAAATCAGGTGCGTTAATCAACAGTCGGTTATGTTAACCTAACTTAAATGGTGCTTCGTGGGCTGGTTAACGCATGTGTTTGGTTAACGCATGTGTTTGGTTAACGCATTTGTTTGGTTAACGCATGTGTTTGGTTAACGCATGTGTTTGGTTAACGCATGTGTTTGGTTAACGCATTTGTTTGGTTAACGCATGTGTTTGGTTAACGCATTTTTTTGGTTAACGCATGTGTTTGGTTAACGCATGTGTTTGGTTAACGCATTTGTTTGGTTAACGCATGTGTTTGGTTAACGCATTTGTTTGGTTAACGCATGTGTTTAGTTTACGCATGTGTTTGGTTAACCAACCCACTAACCGACTGCTGGTAAACTCGGGCCTAAGGCCCGAGTTTACCGGGCAATACTAGGTAGTGGTAGTATACTGGTAGTTCGCAATACTTTGTAAACAGTGGTAAGTATAAGACAACTTTTTAAGGATATAAACGCCCATGATTAATTCAACATTAAGGAAATTTAAACAAATATTTCCTGTTATTTAAGCTTTTTGAATTTCCCAATGTTTCAACATCTTTATGGTCGTGGTCATGACTGCATTTTCCTTAAAGTTATGTGCTTCGTTGTAAATAAGTTGTAAACCAAACAACACTATACCTAGAGGAGGTCCCATACGTCCTCGGTCTCACTCCTCCATAGGTTAGGAACTGGAGAGTGACATCTAGACCACTTTTTATTCCGGAAAAACATCGCATTCCCGCGGAATAACGTCGTGTAGTCCACGCGGGCGAAAGGCTAGTACTTTGTACTAGCCTTTCGTATTTGTATTTGTAATAATTAGCAAACAATAGGGGATCGCACTGTTATTGATACTTATGTAAATATTTAACAGTAACATTAATAAATACAACATTGAAGAATAACAAAAGTGAAAAAAAATTTCAAGCTGTTCAATAACAAGCAAATTATTGAGCAATCAATGTGACAAACGGTGTCTCTAGCTATCTCTCTAAATTTTATATGTCGGGAGTATGGCGCTAAGCACGTCTGACGTCACACGTAGTTAGCGCTGTCTTATAATGAAGTTTGAAGATCTTTATCTCCGATAATATGTAAAATATTTGCAAATAAATACTTGTGTCGTGTTTCTGATATTTCTAAAAACATTTTAAACAAATAATAAAATCAGTCCAGTCCCCTATTATGTACTAAAAATTGTCTTACCCCTATAGAAGCGGCCATCTTATCCGCGCAGTACTCCGCCACGTCTCTTCCCAACACACCAAAGTACAGTCCATAGAATAAACACATTAAGGCCACGTCCATCCACGGCTGAGGTTTGTGGCCGAACAATAGGTTAAACCCTAGGAATGTTAGCATCATCACTATGTACCCGAACACACCAAACACACAGCTCAACTTGTATATGAGGTAGAACCATTTGTACACAAGTCTGGAAAGAGAAAAAAATTATGTATTAAATTATATTGTCGTACATTCTAGTCATGATTCCTGACTGGAGGTTTAAGTTTAGTATTGGGTAATGTGAAGGAATAAAATAATTGAGTGGTAAAAGGTAAGTAATGTGTAGTCACACACAAGCAATAATTAATAATGTAACATAGAACTTTATCACATGGAAGCGTTTCCGAGACAAAACTGTCTGTGCCAAAAAGTCATTAAATATTGTAATATGACATAGTCCTACGATGTTAACATAATAATATTATTGTTGAAGTACATCAATCTAGCACAACAGTTGACCTACAGAAGGGTTTCTTAAACTTTTTGCAGTCACTGATCACTTTCATAATTTAAAGTACTTACTATGTGGAAATAAAATTATTTTGTACCAATTAATTTAATACTGACCTTGGTGTTGTCACCGACATGGGCCTTCTAGTGGACTTTCTTATGACTAGGGCTGTGAGCAGTGTGAATATCGTCCACACTGTGATGAATCTCCACCAGTGGTTTTTGAGACTCATCAACACTGGTATGGACCACATAGCTACCATCGTGAAGAACTGCCAAGAAATAGTACCAGATAATTTTATTAGGAAAACCTACATGATAAAATAATAATATAATTTTTTATTCAACATAAAATAGAAAAATAGATTAGAGAACATGGGGTCAATTGTCTATAGCGATCACTTTCAGTTTGAAATCCATCACTTGTTGTTGAAAGCAGTTGAAAAAAATATTTGTATTACTAACTGCAGTCATAGTTGTACAACAGCTTTTAAACTGAAAGAGAGCAGCTGCCACCTCTTAAAGACTCAAAATTTGTCTTCAAATAGTATCCACTTGTCCCCCTAGAGCCGTGGGCTGGCTACTTATAAGTACATAGCATAATTTATTTATGAGTTATACAGGGTGTTTTTTTACAGGAAGTCATTGGCATCCATTCGGCCCCATAATGTACTCATATGAAGCTATGTTTTATGTGAAAAGGGGTGGTGCCCGGCGTCAGTCCAGGCGCAGGGATGAAGCTTGGGTGACATTGTTTGTTTCGGTGAATTCCGTGCGCGCACTTAAGGCGCTACTCGGAAAAATATGGACTTTTTGATTTAAAACTATAGGACGGTTACAGTTGTTAAAAATCTGGTAATAAGATATATATTTCTTCATACCTTTATCTAGAATCGTATAGTTTCAAAAACACGATTTTATGATTTTGCCTCGACACTTTTTATTTTCGAAAAGACCTCTAAAAAATACGAAAAGTGAAGATTATTCTTAAATGGGGTTACTTACACTATTGGAAATTGGTTTAATTAGTGGACACCAATAATATTGAGGATCGTATAGAAGCATTTTTTTAAAATCGCTGTAGTTTTTTAATACGAAGTGATTTTGTGTTTTTTTTGCCTTATCTGCAAAATCGGTCTCGCTCCCGCGCGCGTCGTTTTCTCATTGCTATCTCGCTTCAGCACATTTTTTCCGAGTATCGCCTTAAATAAATTCACGTTATAGTAGAGCCCGCGTTTAGTCGAGAGGCCAATAAAGTAGTTTAAGGTCAAACGATTACCATACAAAAAACGTTCACCTTTAACTATGTTAGGATTCACCATTTATGGTAAATTATGTGTTCTATAGTCTTTTCTCATGTTTAAGTAGGCGCGAAATGAATATTTTACATACTTTCATTCAGAATTATAGCACAAATCAACTCAACATTTTCATGAAACTTACGCATGTGTGTGTGACATTAGTCGTGTACGTATACAAAGATTGCGAGCGAATTTGCGACGTTGCCGTTCCATGCGGCTAAGACGCGCAACGCGCGATGCCGCTCTTCCGTTTGTGTCATGTGGTTTGTGTCAATTATAATTTACATATTTCTCTTTTGAGTTAGTTCTAGATCCCACTGCAAATTAGTGCGCTCATTGAGTTTTTGCTAATAACCTAATTTTTACGTACTCCTATTAATGATTTGGAGAATATATATCTATAGGGTTGCCTATAAAAATGTTGCCGCTAGTATTTAAAAAAAACGGCCAAGTGCGAGTCGGGCTCGCGCACGATGGGTTCCGTACCATTGTCTATACAACATTATACACTAATTATAACATACAATATTATTCTATACTAGCTTCCGCCCGCGACTTCGTCCGCGTGGACATTCGAGAAAATACTTAGGGGACCAATAACCAGGATATTAGGTATTAGGTATTCTTCGTTCGAGGCAGAACGTTTGCCACGTGCGGCGGGCCTCGCACGAGGCTGCTCACTTGGTGAGGGAGGACCCGCCTAATCACGTAGAAACGGCTGATCGGATTATTATGAAATTAAAACATAGAATACTTTTTATCCTGGTTATTGGTCCCCTAAGTATTTTCTCGAATGTCCACGCGGACGATGTCGCGGGCGGAAGCTAGTAAATAATAAGTGTCTGTTTCACAATCAAAAAGTTAGTTCCGAGTAGCTTAGGTACCAAGAACTTTTAGGGTACTTAAGATGTATTAGGTTTCCATACCCTATTTACTCCCTGGATTTGATTTTCGGAAAACTACGAAATGGGTTGCCTATTACTATTACGACTCCGTAGCTCAGTGGTTAGAGCAGTCGCCCGGAAAGCGAAAGGTCGTGGGTTCGAGTCCCATCGGAGCTGGTTGTGAAACGGGTCGATTTTTTCTAAATACTTCATTTTCCATTTTTCGGGTTGCCTATTTGTTATAAGAAGTAAGCCTACAAAGTTTCAAGTTGAAATGTCTATTTCACCCCCATTTCAACTTTTTAGGGGTTGAATCATGTTCAGCGTGTTAAACATCAAAATAAATGCCATTTTTGCAATCGTCATCCCATAAAACCTCAATAACGACATCCATATCGATTTTTAGGTTTATTTATCCCATTTAACCTCTAAGGGGTTGGTTTTCGACAAAATTCGAAATATGTGTTGGCTTATTTGTTTTACTTTCCGACCATAAGCCTAAATAAAAAATTTAATGAAGGACTTTCCAGATACAACATTTCATCCCCCTTTTTACCCCTTCGGGGGTGGAATTGTCAAAAACGCCGACGCAGGAAAATTTTAATTTTCAATTGCCAGCCTAAATACAAAGTTTGAAGATCCTAACTTCAAAACTGATGGACTTTCATACAAACATTCATCCCCTATTTCACCCCCTTGGGGGTGGGATTTCAAAAAATCCTTTCTTAGTGGATGCCTAAACTGTATAACGTATCTATGTGCAAAATTTGAAGTCTCTAGGTTCAGTGGTTTGGGCTGTGCGTTGATATCTCAGTCAGTCAGTCGGTCAGTCAGTCAGTCAGGACTTTGAATTTTATATATATAGACTAGCGGATCCTCGCGGTTTCACCCGCGTGGTACCCGGTACCCGTGGGAATATCGGGATAAAATTTAGCCTATATCACTCGGGAAGAATGTAGCTTTCTAATGGTGAAAGAATCTTCTAAATCGGTCCAGTAGTTTAGGAGCCTATTCGATGCAAATAAACAAACAAACAAACAACCAAATCTTTCCTCTTTATAATATATGTATAGATATAGAACATTAGACCGGACCGGACAACGGGTCAGTATGGGAAAGTTTGAAACTATAAGAGATATTTGTTTTATGGAACCATGTCGTCGATATTAGAGTTTAGAAAAACTGCATTCAATGATTTTCAAAAAAACTCATAGTACACGACTCGGAAATGGGTCGGTACTCGGTAGTGGGAAATCGAACCTTGTCAGTTTTCAAAACTAAAATATTATGCTATTTTATTACGAAAGTTGATTGTGTAGATTGTTAGAAATACATTTTACTATGGAAACCTATGTCTACAATTGAAAGAAAGTGCTACAGTTATCTATCTCATAGATGTGCACACGACCCTTATCATACTTCGGTCCGCGAGGCATATAGGTTTTTTTTGGTATCTTTTTTCATACCTTGAGTTACATTATCGAAGTTTTCATACGAATCTCTAACTTTTTCAAAATATTCTATAGCCTATGTTAATCAGGGATAATGTAGCAGAAAGAATTTTTGAAATCAGTCCAGTAGTTTTTGAGTTTATTCGCTACATACCTGATACATACATACCTACATACATACCTGAATACATACAAAACGGGAATACAGGAAATCTTTCCTTTATAATATTAGTAATAAGGAAAAATCGGCCAAGTGCGAGTTGGACTCGCCCAGGAAGGGTTCCGTACCAAGTTAACGTACCGATTGCCTATACCAAGCCAAAATTCTATTAGGTACTTATCATTTTTCGTCAGCAAAATATAACATTGTTTTTCATTTACATTTGCGGTTTTCGAAAATGTGTTATATCTCAAAAAGTGCTTACTACATCTCGTTCAAACTAATTTTCGTTGAAAGTTATTATAAAGATGTACAGTATATATTTTTTCTAGATTTTTCACTAATTTATTTCAAAAATTAGAGTGGTGGGGAGGGGTGGGGGGGGGGGACACATTTTATCGATTTGGAAGGCTCTATCTTTCAAAATATTGACTTTGAGAAAAAATGGTTCGAGAAACCTTTATGCCATTTTTAAAGACCTATCTATAGACACCCCACACGAATATGGTTGATAAAAAAAATATTTTTCGGTTTCAGTTTCATGTATCGGAAGCCCCCGGATTTTTGTATTAAAATCGTAAAGCGGTTTATAAAATACATCTACTTACCAAATTTCAACTGAGTAGTTTTTATAGTTTTGGATAAAAGTGGCTGTGACATGCGGACGGACGGACGGACAGACAGACAGACAGACAGACATGACGAATCTATAAGGGTTCCGTTTTTTGTCATTCGGCTACGGAACCCTAAAAATGGTTAAAGAAACTTTTATATTATTTTTGAAGACCTATCTATAGACACCCCACACGAATAGGTAAAAATTTTTTAGTTTCAGTTTTATGTATGGGGTTATTATTTTTATTTTCGTATAAAAATTGTAAAGCGGTTTACAGGATACATCTACCTACCAAGTTTCAAATGTGTAGTCTTAATAGTTTTGGATCAAAGTGGCTGTAACATACGGACAGACGGACAGACAGACAAATGACGAATCTATAGGGGTTCCGGTTTTGGCCATTCGGCTAAGGAACACTAAAAATGGTGTTCCAAGCATTATTTTCCCTGTATACGTTTTTTGGAGCATTAGTTGATAGACTACTTGTGTAATTTAAAAAATAATAATGCAATTGCATTTGTTGCAATTTATACATCTAAATTAATATTTTAATGTTTTTTTTAAACAATAATAAATATAAAAAAAAATTAGCTTCCTGAGGTTTGAACCTTAACTCTCTGATGCCTGAGTCAAGCATATAGACCGCTAGGCCACATTGCCGTTTTAAGCTGGATCGAAATGTTTTGTTACTAGAAACTCGGATTTATGGTATGCATGTGTGAGTGATTAGTAAAATTGGATGACAGAACAACATATTCAACATATTTGGATGATTTTTGTACTACAAATAGTTAAGTGTTGGTTTCGAAAATTCAATATTTATTTATAAAAGGCGCAAAAAGTATTTTGAGTTACAAAGATACAAAGAATAATTAACAAAAAAATAAAAACTACCAAATAGCGAAAGTAGCGCCATCTAACGAGCCTTCAGCTTTTTGTGACTTAATCGTTTGACCTTAAGGCTTGTATGTTATTTGAATATCAATTAATCATTGATTTTTTATCATATTGTTATTTTTAGTTATTTTAGTTTTAATTTGCTATACTGATCAATTACTGAGTTTTTACGCGAATTTTCAGGGTTTAAAAAAAATATTTTACATCTTGGATTTTTCTCATATTTGGGGAAAATTCTCTATATCAGATTCATGAGTATGTTCTAATTAAAAAAGGATGCTAACGACCTATGGAGACGACCTATACACTCCGCACCTATGGAGAGAAGTCAAGGTAGTGTTTATACCTAAACCAGGTAAACCCGACTACACTAATCCAAAGGCCTTCAGACTGATCAGCCTCACAACCTTCCTGTTGAAGACTATGGAAAGAGTCTGTGAGTGGTACCTACGAAGTGGAGCGTTGGCTAACCTCCCACTACATAAACATCAGCATGCTTACAGCGCTGGAAAATCGACAGAATCAGCTCTTCATCAACTAGTCGGTAAGATAGAGGAGGCTCTCCAAAATAAACTTATCTGTTTAGGCACCTTCATTGACATAGAGGGCGCTTTCGATAAAACTACATTCACCAGCATCGAGGCAGCACTAAGGAGACACGGTGTTGATAAACAACTCATAGACTGGATCGTGAACATGTTACGCAATAGAACGGTACAGGTGTCAGGAGACGTCACCCAAAGGGCTCTGGTGGCGAGGGGATGCCCCCAAGGAGGTGTGCTCTCTCCACTTCTGTGGAACCTGGTGGTAGACGACCTGATATCACATCTAAACTCTAACTACTTCTATACTATAGGGTATGCGGACGACATTACCATATTAACCATAGGTAACCAGGCCGGCATAACCTGTAACACCATGCAAGCAGCCCTGAAAAAGGTTGAAGAATGGTGCCAACGACAAGACCTGACCGTCAACCCCACGAAGACGGAAATGGTAATGTTCACGAACAAGCGCCTGGTAGGCGATTTCCGTCAGCCGAAGCTGTTTGGAACTACACTACAACTATCTAACGAGGTAAAGTACCTAGGCATAATCCTAGACAGCAAACTAAACTGGAACAGCCACTTGGAGTATAAAACGCAATCGGCCAGCGTCATACTATGACAGTGCCGGAAGATGATTGGCAAACGCTGGGGTCTAGCACCCAAACTATTCCTCTGGCTATACAACACGATCATAAAACCCCTGGTAAGCTATGGATCTGTAGTATGGTGGCCAAAGGCCGCTCAAACCACTGGCGCAAAAAAACTACAGGGACTACAACGTCAGGCCTGCTGCGCTCTCACAGGTTGCATGAGCACAGCCCCCACAGCGGCTCTAAAGGTAATGCTGAACCTAACACCACTGCATCTCCACATTCAACAGGAGGCAGCCAAAACAGCTCTAAGACTAAAACAACTGGGATCTCTAAAATTCGAAAGGGTAAAACATCTCAGTGTATTACTGAAGGACTGGCTAAACGACCCTCTTATCGAAGCAGTATGCGACAAGGTCAAGCCAACCTTCATTTTCGACAAAAAATACAGAATACACCTGATAGACGACATCAGCTCAGGGAAAACACACAAAGCTCTCCTCATTTACACTGACGGCTCAAAGACCTCATCGGGCACAGGGTCGGGTGTCTTCTCAGAGGATCTCAACATACAAATTGCATCCCCCTTAGGCTCATACAACACGGTCTTTCAGGCCGAGTGCATGGGCATAATAATGGCGGCTCGGGCAATCGAAACAAGAGAGGTAAAAGACCGCGACATCTTAATTCTCTCCGACAGTAAATCCGTCCTACAAGCTCTCCAGGGAAGTCGCATCACATCGAGCCTTTTACTTGAGTGTCACCACGCCTTAAATACAGTAGGTGCACTTAATACTATTACTATCCAATGGATCAAAGGTCACAGCGGATCACGTGGAAACGATGCAGCCGACGAACTGGCCAGACGCGCACCCGGCTCGACGCCTGTTGGCCCAGAGCCGATCGCGCCCATCCCGACGAGCTGGTATGCAAATAAGATCCGTGAACGCACTACAGAATTACACCAACAGAACTGGAGCTCGCTGGATACGTGCAGACAGGCGAAGCTCGCACTGCCGCGCGTGGACGCGCGTTTATCCAGGGCCCTGATACAACTGTGCAGACTGCAACTTCGCCTGGTAACAGGTGCCATTACTGGTCATGGACAATTTAACAGACAACTTTTTAATTTAGGTGTCACCGACAGCCCCCTATGCAGAGGATGCATGGAGGAAGAAGAAACAGCTGCCCACGTACTGCTGGAATGCAGGGGGGTGGCCCCCTACCGGGCGAGGTACCTCGGCTCGCCGGGCAGCGTCCAGGAAGCGATCACTAATGTGAAAGCTCTTGGAGCGTTCCTGGCTGAGCTGGGCTGGCTGGAGTGATCTGGCCGCGCACCCTCCGGACGCAAAATAGGCGCAATAGACGTCGAGTTGCGGAAACCGCCCGTATTGTTAAGAAGAAGAAGAAGAAGAAAGGATGCTAATGACCTCGATTTTACCCTGTAGATAGCCATCAAGTGCTTAAAAGTTGCTTTTATGGTAGACTAGCCTTCCGCCCGCGGCTTCGCCCGCGTGTACTACACGACGTTATCCCGCGGGAAGTTGATATTTTTCAGGAATAAAAAGTAGCCTATGTCCTTTCTCAGGCTCTAGACTATCTCTGTACCAAAATTCATTCAAATCGGTTCAGTAGTTTAGGTGTGATTGTGTAACACACAGACAGACAGAGACGCATTTATAATAAAAGTAAGGATTAGGCAGCACATACCTACATCAAAATTTCAATGATAAATGTGCCTTTTATTGATATACTAGCCGCTAGGCCGCCCGCGGTTTCACCCGCGTGGTACCCGTTCCCGTGGGAATATCGGGATAAAATATTGCCTATGTCACTCGGGAAGACTGTAGCTTTCGGTCCAGTACTTTTCGAGTTTATTCCTTACATACAAAAATACAAATCTTTCCTCTTTATAATATTAGTACAGATATTTGTACAGGAGTCTTACTATGAGCTGTTAGAGCAATGTTAAAGTAAGATAGTGAAAGAGATGACGCTTTACGCAGTGTATAGCTCTATTATCAGTTTATTTTTGACATTTCACTTGAATAAATTTTTTATAGAATATTATTTTTTAAGAATCAAATATTGACATGATTGTGTGTGACATTTAAATATTTGCACATCGAAATATTTGACAGAATATGCGGGAAAATTATTATTAATACCATCTTGTATTTGTACCATATTTTATGCAAATAAATAAAATTGAATTACTTACTTACCTTACTCTAATATTGCAATAACGGGTGGTGGTATACTGTCTGAATGCAACATACTTCATTGTTGTAATATTAAATTGAAACACTTACCGAATATGAGCGATAATGCCTCTTCTTCCATTCTACTACAACTATTTGAGCAACAATTAACGTGCCAATAAGAATGAGAACCATTGTCGTGTGCATGGACTCATGGCCCTTGTGCATCTCATGAAGCTTTTGGTGGTCATATCTGAAAATGCAATAAATAAAAATATTTTTATTCCATGTTATTGAATAACTTAACATAATGTTAAATAATTAAATAATAAATTACCTATATTTACTTACAAACATGTAACAGAGATATGTATAAAATGAATATAAAGCCTTTGTCAAACTAATGCTAACATTAGGTGTGTTTCATTACTTATATAAATAGTCTTTATATTCAATGAAATCCCTATGTTTATACTTCTCGGCCATATCTTATCAAATTCTAAATACATGATAAGGATAGTGATCACAATTCTATGTTTCATTAATAAAATTTTGGTTATTCCTCTGCAAATTTTATAATATTTGACACAAAGTCCCTCCTACTCCTAATACATTTCTTCCTTTCATCAATACATTATTTAGCAAGGGTGATGACTTAACAGTCAATTTAATATAGAAAAGTAACAAGTTACAGGAATATAATTAAAAAGGTTATGGTTCTTATCAGAAATAATAAAACTCACCTCAATTTCTCTTCCGAGGTTAGCTCCTCGTACGTCTAAGGAAAAATTAAAGATGTATTAATTAGCAAAACATTATCCTACAGAAACCTTAGAAATTATGCCCAGATAATTACCTTGTTGGGATCCACAGGCCGATGTAAGTCCATTTTGGAAAAAGTATTATGAATTTATTATTAATGTACAAAACTTCATTAATAGTTACTTTATCAGGAATAAAGGATTAATAACGTACGGGTTCGTATAAGAATTTCGTTAAAAAATTAAGCCGGAAAACCCTCCTCGCCATCACCGTTGCCGTCATTACTCAATTGTCAATGTCAATGTCACTGTCAATTTGACTTTTGTTTTTTACTTGAACAAAAGTTTAAGAAACTGATTTTAATGACTTACTTTCTCAGTATGTTTATTTTAGTTAAAAACTGAATCAAAAAGTAAAAAAAATTAAACTAACTTCAAAAATAAACGACCTTGTTCATCATAAATGCGCATGCTTCAAGCTAGTACTTTAAACATTAAAATAGGTAATATTTTTTGTTAAGGGGGCTACGGCTAAAAATAAGTATAATATGAACATGGTCTACATTTGACATTTGAACTTTGAAGACCATCTACAATAATTTTTAGCCGGTAGCACAGAATAGTAAATAGTACAAGTACAGGAAAGTTCACTTCGCAAGCTTCGATCAACAATAACACCTCCGCAAGCCATATAATTATTGGGGTAGGTAGTTTTCAAAAAAATTGGCGCTTTCACATGCCAAACTTTCAAACCTTGTTTTACTTTGATTTTAGGTTTTGAAGTAACGCAACCTAAAGATAGGCTAAACAAGAACTCTAACTCGAATTTAAGTTTGTAAGTACCTAACTCTATTTTCTAATTAACCTGCGTGTCCAAAACACGAGTGTGTGAGTTTATACATGGAATATTGCACATTAGAGGTAAACAAACTGCAACTGAAATACTTAACTGATAAAAGTCCAGCCAAATTCTCTTATAAAGTGACTCGTAAACCGAGAAAGTAGGAGAGAAAAAAAAATGTTTTGTAAGCAATAATTCCTACATCCACACCTCTTCAACCTGTACACCACTTCAACTTCAAATATTTTCCGTTGGTTTGCAAAGTAACTTAGGGTGGTATTCCATTTATCAAAGAAATTGGACGTCGAATGTATGAAATTGGACGTCAACGTCGTCCAGTATGCTTCCAATTTCTTGGATCAAATGCATATTGGACAAAGATCTTTGTCCAATATGCATTTGAAATAAGTGGAATACCACTACTCCCTCCACGTCGCCTCAGCTGCCTGCTAGCGGCGGAAGTGGTGAGAAGTATGTGAGTGTATTAGGCTTCCATCACACTGCCTCCGGTTTCCGCACTACCGGACGGAGATGCGGCATTATTTGTCGTACACTGCGGATTTTGTATGCACATCAAGATTCTACAGCCATAGTTAAGAAGCGCACTACCACAAACCGGATTGGAGTGCGGTGCAGTGTGGGAACCGCCTTATTGTGACCAAAAATAAATATCGAGTTTTCGTAACGGTAAGTTCTATTTTTTCAGCTTACAATAATTTTAACAAATGACCTGGGGGCCAAGTCTGCTTACGTTAAGTCACAATCGTGTCTCGATCGTGTTTCAATTGTAGTTCAGTGGTAGTGCTTTTTTAAACATTAGTTACAAGAATTAGGACAGTATGATGTGTTGTGAATGTATGTGTAATTGTGATGGAAACTGACCTTAGTCATACCATGTTAAGGTCATTTTTCAATTTGACGACTCTGTATGAAATAAGACAGGGAGAAAAAAACAACCCTTGGAGTTTCTTGCCGGTTCTTCTCCAAGGCCTCCCGCTGTAGGGTTTGCGAACCGATGGCGTAGCTTCTATGACGTTCACAAGTATTGTAAATAACAATCTAAATTGAATAAACAAATTTGAATCTTGAATCTTGAATCTTGTAATGTGTGGTGTGACCATCAATAGTATTGTTCATGTCTCCTACGAGATAACGGTCATTGTCTAATTAACCCGTTTCTAAATAATAATAATAATAATATTTGTATCGCAGGCGGCAACTCAAGCTTCTGCCGCGGCCACATTGCAAGCTGGCGTTGCTGATAGTGATGGTGGAGATGATATGGTTACTACTGTAAGTCCCCAATACAATGATATATTGAGGAGTACTCTTGAAGATGTGGTTCGGGAATTTCGATCGACTTCGGTTCACCTTAGACCTCGGCTTCCGCGTTTTCCCATGCACAAAAAAAATAGGGCGCTGATGTGTGCTTTAGATTTGCTACTACCAAATTACTTTGATAGTAGTGAAGACCTGGCTGATACTCATTCGATCCTGTACTGTGCGGCTATTACAGCTTGTCGTGTTGCTCATGTCAAATTTCCAAATACTGACACAGCAACACGCCCTCGCCAGCCAGCCTGGCAGTGTAGGATTGAGCGTCGTATCAGTGAGGCTAGGGTACTCATCGGTAAGCTCAGCTGCTTTAAGGAGGGCAACATGCGCCCTAGGGTCATGCGCTTTGTGAAACGTGCATTCTTGGGAACTGGTATTAGTCCTCAAAATTATATTTCATGCGTCACAGAGCGCATCGACTTCCTGAAGCAGAAAATTTGTGCATGGGCTAATCGTATTCGAAGATATAGGGTGCGAGTCGATCGCTTTACACAGAACCGCATGTTCGAGAGAGATCAACGACGTGTTTATGCATCCTGGGAGCGATCGGATCGGAGTGATACTGATATGCATCGGCCGGATGATGATGCCATGATTTCTTTTTGGCACAACATCTGGTCCGTGCCTGTCACTCACTCTGAAGGCGCGTGGATGGAGGATGTTGAGCGTTCGTGTGAGCTTATACCTGATATGAATGAAGTAACCATTGACTACCAAGACGTAGTTTGTGCAGTTCGCTCCTTACCCAACTGGAAATCTCCAGGCCCGGACGGACTGCACAATTTCTGGTATAAATGGTTACCTAGCTCGCACGTTTGCTTAGCATCTCAATTTCAATGTGCTTTATTATCTCAGTCGCTTCCAGAATTTATGACAACAGGCATAACCCATCTGCTCCATAAATCTGGTAGTACTGCGGACCCCAAAAACTATAGACCTATCACCTGTCTGCCAACAATTTATAAAATTCTTACGTCCATTTTGAGGTCGAAGATTAATAAACACATTGATCAAAATTCTATTATGTTCGCCTCTCAAAATGGATGTAGGAATGGGGCCCGTGGTACTAAGGAGCTACTCCTCATTGACATGGCTATTAACCAACAGGTTCGTCGAAACCGGAAGAACCTATCGACTTCCTGGATAGATTATAAGAAGGCCTATGATTCCGTGCCGCATTCGTGGCTCATAAGGGTGCTGGAGTTGTATAAAATAAATACAACTCTACGCACTTTCTTGATATCGTGCATGCGAAAATGGAGAACGGTCCTTTTCTATCCAGGATCTCGACGGATTCTAGGTCAGGGCGATCCTATAAAAATAGAGCGAGGTATCTTCCAGGGTGACGGTTTGAGTCCATTGTGGTTCTGTCTGGCCTTGAACCCTCTGAGTACACTTCTCGAGAGTTCAGGGTTAGGCTATCGTTTACGGAGAAATGGTCAAGTAATATCACACCTGCTGTACATGGATGACCTGAAACTATTTGCCCATAGCAGTTCTCATTTGACAGCGTTACTGAAGGTTACTGAAGCTTTCAGTAATGCCATTAAAATGGAATTTGGTGTGGACAAATGTGCAGTCATGCATGTAAAGCGTGGTCAGATAATGGAATCTACGGGTAATCAACTCTCGGATTCTATTCATCTTAGATCTCTCTCCGTAAACGAAACCTATAAATATTTAGGTATGTCACAGGCATTAGGCATCAACGATGCTGACATGAAACAGTCGTTGCGTGAGCGTTTCTTGGGGCGCCTTTCAAAAGTACTTAAAAGTCTTTTGTCTGGCGGAAACAAGGTTCGCGCATACAATGGATGGGTCATGCCGGTACTGATGTATTCCTTTGGCATACTTAAATGGACTCAAACTGAACTGGATGCCCTGGATAGAAAAGTTCGTACATTGCTAACAGCACACCGCATGCATCACCCACGTTCATCGACCATGAGATTGTATATCCCGCGGAAGTGCGGTGGTCGTGGCTTCTTAAATGCTAAGACATTGCATAACCGCGAGATATGCAATCTTAGGGAGTATTTTCTCCAAGTCGATATGGGGTCTCATAGAGATGTAGTTGCTGTTGACAATGGACTGACTCCTCTATTTTTAGCAAAAGAAAACTGGCGCAAACCTGTAGTACTTAGTACGTCCGACCGCAGCACTGTGTGGCAAAGCAAGGAGTTACATGGCAGATTCTACCGGGCTCTCCATGGGCCCGACGTAGATTTATTAGCCTCAGTATCCTGGCTCCGTTTCGGTGATCTTTTTGGTGAAACCGAAGGTTTTGTCTGTGCAATTATGGATGAGGTTGTGATGACGAATAACTACCGAAAGTATATCCTAAGGGATGGCACAGTGGATATTTGCCGAGCGTGCCATCGTCCGGGTGAATCCCTTAGGCATATAATCTCCGGTTGTTCTCGTCTCGCAAACGGCGAGTATTTGCATAGACATAACCAAGTGGCCAGGATAATACACCAACAACTTGCTCTAAAACATAGTCTTGTGGCATCCGAGGTGCCGTACTACAGGTATGCACCAGAACAGGTCCTTGAAAATAGCCATGCCACATTGTATTGGGATCGATCTATCATTACAGACAGGACTATTGTAGCTAATAAGCCTGATATTGTATTGATAGATCGACACGAACGCCGCGCAATAATTGTTGATGTCACTGTTCCCCATGACGACAACCTTGTGAAAGCTGAAAAAGATAAAGAAAACAAATATCTTGATTTAGCTCACGAGATTGTTGACATGTGGGACATTGATTCAGCAATTGTTGTTCCGATAGTCATATCTGCCCATGGGCTGATAGCCAAGAGCCTCGATAAACACCTTAAGAGGCTCGCGTTAGGTGGATGGATCGGGAGTCAGATGCAGAAGGCAGTACTTCTGGACACGGCCCGTATAGTGAGAAGGTTCCTGTCTCTGGATCCTTAACCATCGGTAGCCGGGACCCTGATCTTGCTGCCGTTGGGGAACTGCATTTTTGTATTTTTAAATGTTATATTTTTTAGTGTTATTCATTGTAAAAATTTAATGTTTAGAAATATAATTTTGTAAGTATTTAAAATGTAATAAAGGGAATAATAATAATAAAAAAAAAAAAAATATATAAAAATAGAGCGAGGTATCTTCCAGGGTGACGGTTTGAGTCCATTGTGGTTCTGTCTCGCCCTGAACCCTCTGAGTACACTTCTCGAGAGTTCAGGGTTAGGCTATCGTTTACGGAGAAATGGTCAAGTAATATCACACCTGCTGTACATGGATGACCTGAAACTATTTGCCCATAGCAGTTCTCATTTGACAGCGTTACTGAAGGTTACTGAAGCTTTCAGTAATGCCATTAAAATGGAATTTGGTGTGGACAAATGTGCAGTCATGCATGTAAAGCGTGGTCAGATAATGGAATCTACGGGTATACAACTCTCGGATTCTATTCATCTTAGATCTCTCTCCGTAAACGAAACCTATAAATATTTAGGTATGTCACAGGCATTAGGCATCAACGATGCTGACATGAGACAGTCGTTGCGTGAGCGTTTCTTGGGGCGCCTTTCAAAAGTCCTTAAAAGTCTTTTGTCTGGCGGAAACAAGGTTCGCGTATACAATGGATGGGTCATGCCGGTACTAATGTATTCCTTCGGCATACTTAAATGGACTCAAACTGAACTGGATGCCCTGGATAGAAAAGTTCGTACATTGCTAACAGCACACCGCATACATCACCCACGTTCATCGACCATGAGATTGTATATCCCGCGGAAGTGCGGTGGTCGTGGCTTCTTAAATGCTAAGACATTGCATAACCGCGAGATATGCAATCTTAGGGAGTATTTTCTCCAAGTCGATATGGGGTCTCATAGAGATGTAGTTGCTGTTGACAATGGACTGACTCCTCTATTTTTAGCAAAAGAAAACTGGCGCAAACCTGTAGTACTTAGTACTTCCGACCGCAGCACTGTGTGGCAAAGCAAGGAGTTACATGGCAGATTCTACCGGGCTCTCCATGGGCCCGACGTAGATTTATTAGCCTCAGTATCCTGGCTCCGCTTCGGTGATCTTTTTGGTGAAACCGAAGGTTTTGTCTGTGCAATTATGGATGAGGTTGTGATGACGAATAACTACCGAAAGTATATCCTAAGGGATGGCACAGTGGATATTTGCCGAGCGTGTCATCGTCCGGGTGAATCCCTTAGGCATATAATCTCCGGTTGTTCTCGTCTCGCAAACGGCGAGTATTTGCATAGTGACCAAGTGGCCAGGATAATACACTAACAACTTGCTCTGAAACATAGTCTTGTGGCATCCGAGGTGCCGTACTACAGGTATGCACCAGAACAGGTCCTTGAAAATAGCCATGCCACATTGTATTGGGATCGATCTATCATTACAGACAGGACTATTGTAGCTAATAAGCCTGATATTGTATTGATAGATCGACACGAACGCCGCGCGATAATTGTTGATGTCACTGTTCCCCATGACGACAACCTTGTGAAAGCTGAAAAAGATAAAGAAAACAAATATCTTGATTTAGCTCACGAGATTGTTGACATGTGGGACATTGATTCAGCAATTGTTGTTCCGATAGTCATATCTGCCCATGGTCTGATAGCCAAGAGCCTCGATAAACACCTTAAGAGGCTTGCGTTAGGTGGATGGATCGGGAGTCAGATGCAGAAGGCAGTACTTCTGGACACGGCCCGTATAGTGAGAAGGTTCCTGTCTCTGGATCCTTAACCATCGGTAGCCGGGACCTTGATCTTGCTGCCGTTGGGGAACTGCATATTTGTATTTTTAAATGTTATATTTTTTAGTGTTATACATTGTAAAAATTTAATGTTTAGAAATATAATTTTGTAAGTATTTAAAATGTAATAAAGGGAATAATAATAATAATAAATTTATTTATAAACTTAAAAGTAATTTACATTTTGACAGTCTTAAAATAAGGACTTAAGTTATTACAATATAAATAAGCATCTGTTGCCGAGCTAGGCATAAGCCTGTACTACGGCATTCAGCGCCTGACCCCCTTGAGGATAAATAATCAAAGTCCCTCACCAATAGGAGTAAAATTCCTACGAAGAGTGCGTGCGCGTGCGCATATATATGTTTATATGTGTGTGTGTGTGTGTGTGTGTGTGTGTGTGTAAAGAAGTCTGTGTTACATTATTTTCGTAGTTAGTTAAGTACTATATTTCAGTTTATTTATTTATTAACTTGCAATAAATATTCTGTTTCGTCATATGTGAGTGTTTTCAACCATGTAGATGTTATTATTTTACATTTAGAGGTAGCTAGTGGGTATATGTTAAGTGTTTTATTTATTTTATTGTATATTAGTGGGCCAAGAAACCTAAAAAACCTATCACTGAAAGCAGTATGAAACCTATCATTCGGTTTACATACAAATCCCCTGCGTGTGGAAAGTAATTTTGGGTCGAACTTAGTTTTGATATGTTGTTTAATTATCAAGTTGAGGATGAATAGTTGACGTACTGTAAGCACATCACAGAGCCTATACAGTTCAGTAGTTTGAAAAATAAATTTCTTAAAGAGACAGATTTTGAGAATAGCCCTTTGAGCAATTTCAAGTTTCTTGAGTACTGTTTTTGGGGCACCACCCCAACTAAGAATGCAATAGTTAATCAGTGATTGACACAGGGCAAAATAAACTTGTTTCAGCCGATGCGGTTCCAGAATATGTCTCAAGTTTTTAAAGATGTATATCAGTCTGCGTATTCTTGTACTCATTAGGTCAATATGTTCTCGGAAATCCAGTTGAGAATCAATAACTACCCCAAGATATTTAATACTGTTTACTTTTTCAAGAATTTCACATGTATTACATTCAACATCGGATTGAGCACAGTTATGTGCAACAATATTGTATTCCAAATTCAAGGGACTTTGTCTAATAGAGAATGAGATATATTTTGTTTTATTAATATTTAATGTTAATTTATTATCTGTTAGCCATCTTTTAACGATATTAAAACCAATTTGAGCCTTGTTAAAAACGCCGTCCCAGGTTTCATCCGAAAACACAAGGGCGGTATCGTCCGCATACGAGATTATTTCGCCTTGTTGCACTTTTAATTCCGTGAGTCCGTTAATATAAACTAGGAAGAGTGTTGGGCCCAATATACTCCCCTGCGGTACACCAAACTCAATCGGCAGACTACTACTAACATGCGGACCAACCTTGACACATTGGACACGGTTCTTTAGGTAATCTTCAAACAGTTTTAGCTGATTTCCACGTACTCCTATGTTTTCTAACTTCCTTAATAAGAGTGGGACAGACACAGTGTCGAACGCCTTCGCCAAATCTAAAAATATTGCTATGGTTTTTTTATTTTTATCAAGAGATGACGCAATAATATCATTGATAGTTGACACAGCGTCATTAGTTGATTTATTTCGACGAAACCCGAATTGTTTTTCTGATAGTAAATTATTGTTTTCAATATAGTTAGTTAGCTGTTTATTTATTATTTTTTCTAAAAGTTTTGAGAAAGATGGTAAAATTGAGATCGGTCTATAATTTGAGACACTGCATCTGTCACCGCTCTTATATATCGGCGTGATTAGGGATCTTTTGAGTATATCTGGGAATGTACCTGTTTGCAGACACATATTAAATATATGTATAAGTGGCGGTATTATAAAATTTTTATGTTTTTTAATTAATTTATTAGGTATTTTATCAATTCCAACTGAGCACTCGGTCTTTAGGCTAAATATAATCGTTTCTAGCTCTTTCCAGTCAGTGTCCAGCAGGACAAACGACTCATTTTTACTTGTTTGAGGCATCATTATATTTGTAGTAATACTGTTGGTATTATTGTTAACCAATTTATTAGCCAAAGACCGACCTACGTTTACAAAATGAGAATTAATGAAGTCAACGGATTCTTTAGGTGAATTCGATAGGGACAGTAGTTCTTTCGGAATGTTTTTTTCTTTATGAGTGTGTGTGATCTGTTTTATAGCAAAATACATTTTTTTATTATCATTACCTGCCTTATCTAACAAATTTTTTTCATATGATCTTTTAACGTTTTTTATAATTTTACAGCAGTAATTTCTGTATCTGGTATATGTTAATTTGAGTATCTCATTATTTGGCGCAGATTTTGATTTTTTATGTAACCTATCCCTATTTCTTATGCCTGCCATGCTAAATAACCTGCTCAATGCATTTCAGGCGAATGAGATGTTTTCGAGTGAATGAAATTAATAGTAATGATACTAAAATTAGGTTCTTATTAACCCTTATCAAAGTTCATACTCATTAATCTAATTAACCTGCCAAGGCAGCTTAATTAGCGGCATTTTTTTGAAAACTATCCTATTATGAATTTGATAGGCGTATGAGCTATTGTGTATTTAATTATTGTTAGACAGTATTTTTAATCTTGTTACTTTCGGCACAGATTACCAAATAGTTACTAGTAACAGATACTGCACTCCGCTAAGCCATTTAAATAAATAGCAACTCTAACTTTAACGCAATAAAATGGAATTCAGCTTGTATGGCGCAAATTACGAACGGCAGCTCGTTGCATCTTTTTCAATCGCATATATGTTAGCTCTTTTGCGGACCTAATTTATATGGATTTTCACCGCCGGCGGTAAGGGCGAGATTTGCGCGCACGCAAGTACATCGAGTGACAGAGGCCTGCTTTCGGCTTGACACCGACTTCAACCATTTTTGTTTGTAAATACATACTTAATATACATAGTAAACACCCAGACCAAGACAAATAGACATGTTCATGCACACAATTAAAGACCACAGAGGCGGTTGAAATAGAACTTAACATTACAAATTTACCCAGCGAAAACTCGATATTTCTTTTGGTCACAATAATACACTCACATACTTCTCACCGCGTCCGCCGCTAGCAGGCAACTGAGGTGACGTGGAGGGAGGAGTAGAGACTCATTGCCAAGTTAGTTTGCGAACCAACGGAAAATATTTGAAGTTGAAGTGGTGTACAGGTGATGTAGAAATTATTGCTTACAAAACATATTTATTTTTTTCTCTCCTACTTTCTCGATTTACGAGTCACAAATTTATATGAGAATTTTGCTGGACTTTTATCAGTTAAGTATTTTAGTTGCAGTTTGTTTATCTCCAATGTGCAATATTTCATGTATAAAATCACACACTCGTGTTTTGGACACGCAGGTTAATTAAAAAATGGAGTTACAAACTATAATTCGAGTTCTCCATCATTATATAAATGGGTTAAGAGGATTTGCATCGATGCAACTGATGTACTTTAACCTATCTTTAGGAGTTGCGTTACTTTAAATCCGAAAATCAAAGTAAAACAAGGTTTGAAAGTCTGGCAGGTAAAAGCGGCAATTATCCTTACTTCCTTACTTATATTATAAATGCGTCTCTGTCTGTCTGTGTGTTACACAATCACACCTAAACTACTGAACCGATTTGAATGAATTTTGGTACAGAGATAGTCTAGAGCCTGAGAAAGGACATAGGCTACTTTTTATTCCTGAAAAATATCACCTTCCCGCGGGATAACGTCGTGTAGTACACGCGTGCGAAGCCGCGGGCGGAAGGCTAGTTTGAGATAAACGAGATAAACTTCATTATTCTATGTTTTTTTTATTATTTATTAAAGTATAGGAAAAATGTGATAGTAAAAAACCACGAGCCCTATAAGTAGCTTTCAGGCGGGATTCGAACCCGCGCCTCCGGGAATCCGGCCCGATGCTCTGACCAACTAAGCTACCGAAAGGCTTACACGACTCGTCGAATTTTGCTATCACTTGTTACGCTGTAGGCCAGCGTTGCTTCATCAATGTGAGGAAACCCTCGCATCCGGAAGAAACATTTTTACAAATGTTTAACAATCGATTAAGATGAAACAGCCATATTGAGATTTTATATTATTTTTATGCATTCACAATACAATTTTTGTAAGTATAGGAAAAATGTGATAGTAAAAAACCACGAGCCCTATAAGTAGCTTTCAGGCGGGATTCGAACCCGCGCCTCCGGGAATCCGGCCCGATGCTCTGACCAACTAAGCTACCGAAAGGCTTACACGACTCGTCGAATTTTGCTATCACTTGTTACGCTGTAGGCCAGCGTTGCTTCATCAATGTGAGGAAAGCCTCGCATCCGAAAGAAACATTTTCACAAATGTTTAACAATCGATTAAGATGAAACAGCCATATTGAGATTTTATATTATTTTTATGCATTCACAATACAATTTTTGTAAGTATAGGAAAAATTAGTATAGTAGTAATAGTATTAGTTGGTCAGAGCATCGGGCCGGATTCCCGGAGGCGCGGGTTCGAATCCCGCCTGAAAGCTACTTATAGGGCTCGTGGTTTTTTACTATCACATTTTTCCTATACTTACAAAAATTGTATTGTGAATGCATAAAAATAATATAAAATCTTATTTATTAAACTTTTTATGTAATTTTTTTTATGAGTTTCGTATACGTAAATCAAGCTTCTGTAACTGAATTTAGTAGTCTAAACATAGTTAGGATTCCTAACATATTTTACGGCTCGATTGAGTTCAAAATATGTAAAAAAAAATTTTTAATAATTTAAAAAAAAAACGCACCCAATAAATCATTCCAAAATAACCTAGAAGGAAATAACGCAATCATGCGATAGCTGAGTTATGGCCCATAATCCGAGTCTTAACCATAATCAAGCAAAAAAAAATACATTACTAAATAAATCGAATGAAAATGTCTATGAAAGCCGATTTCCAGCCCACTGTGTCGCGCACGCCCATAGAATAATATTACTCACAAGGAGCGCACGCCAGATCGCTCCGCATCACACCACATTGCATAAACACAGATCACTTTAAACTTATGTAATAGCCGCTAAGCCGCTACACACGCTCCTATCCGACCACCGATTTGGTGCGGGCGAACTTCACTGCAGATCTGATCCGCGCCTACACACGTTCAAACCAAATCTGCCAGACCAAATCGGTCGGCGCTACACACGTTCCGATTTGGTCTGGCCGACCTCTAGCCGTTGTTGCAGTGTTGCCAGCCACTGCTAATCTCCCAATATTATTATTATTTATAAATACTGAAAACATCAATTTGCTTGCAATAAATAAATGGGCGATTTTCTGAAAGCTCAGCCACTAGATGGCGCTGTCCCACCTATGCAGTTAGAAGGAACGGAACGTTATAAATTTTACTTTGACGCGACATTTTTACGTAAAACGGAACGTCAGACAGATGTTATTTATTTACCTAAATCTTTAAATTTACCTATTTCGTTTCCGTTCCTCACAGTAGTACTTATTTGATATATTATTAGTTTCCTTTGGGTTTTTAAAAGGTAATTAATTTAAATATGTTTCATACCAAAATATACCATAGACATGTACATACTTATTCAACGCCATCTAGTGAAGCAATTGGAAGCTTTTTTTTTTTAAACGGCCTCTCAGAAAATCGCTCATTAAAAAGAAAAATATTATCGGTTTTTAATGTTTTATTACTACAAAAAAAACTATTTCATTATTTTTTAATTTTCTGTTATTTTCATTAAAATACTAAACATCCTAAATATTTACTAAAAGCAGCACTTATTGATGAGGTGTTATGCCCTTTTTATATATATTTAGTTTTACGACAAATTGCTAGTTTTTAAACAAAATATTCTAAAAAACAATTAGATAAATAGAATCTTTTCATAAATGGCCATATTTAAACCTTTCGTTCGTTCAGTCCTACGTATAACTCATGAACGAGCATTAAATTGAATCCTCTGAAAATCCCTTAAACGTAATTTACCTGCTTTAAATATTTCCGCTTTTACATATTTTCTCCCTAAAGCTAGGGGAAAACCTCCAAAATTGTCAACACTGCCAAGTTGGTCCGGTCGGAAGCCTACACACGTTCCGATTTGGTAGGAAGTGAAGTTCGTGCGAACCAAATCCGGCCGACCGCGTCAAACACGAATATGGTCGGACGACTACGCTACACACGTCCAGACACAAATCGGCGGTCGGATCGGAACGTGTGTAGTGGCTATTATGTAGCAAGTGCATAAATGTGTTTCTAACATACCACAAATTATATAGACTAGTAAACCATACTATGAAACCATTACGCCGACGCGTCGTATGGCGCGTCAACACACTGCACTAGACAAATGTGTTTCTAGCTTAAGATAGGCTGTGCATCGCCGCGCCTTGGTGTGCTCCGTGAGACAAGTATGACAAATAAAGTCACTTTGACTGTGACAGATCTTAATTTTATTGTGTGTTGATATTGTGAAATTGTGAATTTGTTGTTTGTTGAGCGAATGAAATATTTTTAAAGATGTTTGAGCCCTGTTTTAGTTGTTTTGTTAGTACATTTAAGTTTTCTTAAAAATGTTGTGTCCAGTATTAAACTATTTGTGACATTAAAGGTAAATAACATAAAATATATCCCCTCATTGGTCAGTGAGTGTTCATTCAGCAGCACTTGTTGCTAAAAATCTATACTTTTTAATAAAAATATTATAAAGAGGAATCATTTTATATTTTGTATGTTTGTAATGAATAAACTTAAAACTACTTGACCGACTTAAAAAAAATGGTTAAAATTTAGTATACATTGGCAGGCGGAGGGGAGGGAAAGGGGGGTGGGAGGGGGGAGGGGGGGACCCCCTCACCCCTGGTACCACTCCCATTACAAGGTAATGCACAGTTTTCGAGATATGAATTTTTAAAGTTTTATAGGTTATGTCAGATTTTGACACATAAAAACAAGGTTTAGGGGGAGCAAGGTTTAGTGGAAGGGGGGGAAAGTTACCCCCCAATGGCAAGCTCCCCCTGGGCCCCCTCATCGCCGAGCCTTCAGGCTCTGGGCCCAATCCGTGATCATATGTATCAGTTACTCGCTACCTACTTACAACACCTCATTTCGACATAGTATTTTGGTTGGTTGTTTTTACGTTCCGTTTCATAGATTATATTTTTTTTTTTGTGTTCACAAAAAAAATAACCACGAAATTTAAGGCGATCGCGAAGCGCAGCGAAGCGATCGCCTTAAATTTCTAACCTATCACGTGTTCTACAGGACTTCCGCAGCAAACTCGCTCATACTTGTCACCTCTGAAACCAACGCAGCCGTGTGTTACTTACTGTCGCAAAACGTTCGTGTCATGGGCTGTCAAATTCCCATTAAAACGTTCCGTGTTCGTATTTTTAATGTCAAAAACTGTGAATAACCTGACTTAACCTATAAAACTTTAAAAATTCATAACTCGAAAACGGTGCATTACCTTGTAATGGGAGTGGTACCAGGGTAGAGAGGGCACCCCCTTCTCCCACCCCAGCATCCTCGCTCCCCCCAACTCCTGCCAATGGATACTAAATCCAACCCAACTTACATTATATGGGTACTTTACTTTGTAAAGATTAGCAATTCGAGAGTTTCCCATACCCTTAATGTCTTAGCAATATTTATTCATAACCCATCGGTATTATATTCAATTATATTATATACGGGCAGCGCAGGACCGATCGTTGTGGAGATCCTTGCGGGAGGCCTATGCCCAGCAGTAAGTGTTGTTCGGCTGACATGATGATGATGATGATTATATTAACTATTAAGTATTTTATAAATATATTTTCTGTTATAGCCTGTATTTTTAAGTGCAATAAAGAGTATAATTACATTTTCACTTCTCATGCTCGTAAAGTTCGTGTTTATGTGGGGTATAGGCTGCATAAAATCGCTTTTTATGCTCTAGTGCATAAAGTAAAATCTTCGTCTAAGTCTTAGACTCTAAGACAAAGGTTGTCAGGTAAACAGTCACACACGCAATTAAACTTCGATAAATAAACTTGTTATTTCATTCTGTTTCTTTAATTTTGTACACAATTCATGTTAAATTACTATTTATTTTATTTATTTTATTTATTCACAACGGGGTAGCACTTAGCCTTCATCACACCTGATGATAAGTGGTGATAAGGCTGAAGGTGGAAGCGCACTACTCCCGGAATCCTCAATAACTGAGGAACTGGCTATCTTATCTCTAACTGCCGTAACACAATAATGCTGAAAACATCATTGTTATGGCGTCAGACTTAGATAAGATGGTGGTAGCTAGCCAGGCGGACTAAGAACATGTCCTACCACCAAGCAAAGTGGTTACTAAATTAACAAAACTAGACAAAATTAATGAGTTTTGTAAGAAATAAGTATTTCAAGAGCAATATGGACTACGATATATGCTAAAGTCACTGTGCTGCCACTGCCACGTATAAAAAAATTGAAAAAGAAAGTCTTCCCGCCAATATGGCGAAGACTTTATTGTTTCTTTTTGCAATATTCTTATTTATTTTCCTCACACTCGAAGTGAAAAGCAGAGTGTATAACTTGTACACAAAACCCATTTTACCCTCGAATTGACTATCCACCCTCGCCTATGGCTCGGATGGATATATACGTCTCGGGTAAAATGGTACATTTTATGCACTTGTTGTACAATCTACTATTAATTTTATTCCCTGTAGAACAACCATTTGAACATTTTTTTCAAAGTTCTACCGGTAATAATAATAAGTAAGTACAACAAAAAATGTATTCTGAAAGTTGGTTACATTTCTATATCCGTTGTACAACCAGTTGAACGTGGTAGTTGTGCCATGGGTCAGTAGTAATATTTATTTTTTTATTTTATTTGTTAAGGAAAACTTACTGCTTACATTTTACATAATATTTTGTAAATAAGTAATCAAAAGCTATTTTACAAGTTTCCACATATAGTACTAGTACCTATAGGTACTTGTAAAATGAAGCATGGAAGCTCATATGACAGCTCATTTTCCTGCAAAGCAAAATGTTGCTTCCACACTAGGAAAAGGGTCTTATTTTCTATCGTAGGCTGCATTTAAAATGTCTAATGCAGTTGTTCTTGAGTTTTATTTCAATAGCATAAAGAACTTAGCCAACAAAAAACTTGTACAAATCAAGGCTAAAAATTACTACGGGGAAAGATGCAGAAATTGGGTCATTCCAAAATTATTTAATAAATATTCGTTGTTGTATAATAACCGCATAATAAACCGCATGTACGATGCACGTACATGCGGTTTATTTTGTTAGTAGATAAAATTATAACTGACGCGGCGTAGCATTGACCGCATTTCGACTACCAGTTTTGACGGTGCACTTTAAGACAAAATGTATTCTTATTGATTAGTGTTCGATTAGATTCCTTGACAACAACTCATGCGTTTCTTTTCTTAGCACTCATCTGCATTCTGCATATCAACCTGCATCTGATACCTTGCATCACTGCATTACATTTATTACATTTTGCATCAAACATTTTTTAGTCCATCGCGACAGAACATTTTTGGTCCTTCGATAAAAGACTTTAGATTCAATTTTTTCGCGTTAGTTTACTATTTCGGGAAAGAGTTGTTTCGAAGTCCTGGGTATCAACCAGTGACATCGCGAGTGACCGCGTCCGCGCATCGGCGTTGCATCCTGTTGAACCTGCGTCGACGTGAGTCCAGCGATCCAGAGCTGCACATTCAGGAAGGAAGAGGTCCAGTAGTTCAAGTAAGATCTTTCCATATTTTTCTTGCATTGCAATGGAGGCCTTAATTGAGCGTCAGAAGCATATCTTTGAGGAGATCAAGAGAATCCATGCTAATTTTAAGAAGGATTCGGCCAGTCGTAAGTCTAGAGAATATATTGAAAAGAGATTGAAGGCTTTAGATAACTTATGGGCGGAGTGTCAGCAAAACGACGGAGAACTGATGAAGGCGGAGCAGAAAACTCATCAGTATTATGTTGAAGGCATCATCGGTGTAATCCAGAAATGGTATGAAGGTACACGCTTTGACTTATTATCGTGGAAAGCGGAGCAGAAGGAGGTTCCAGTTGTGGTTGAGGAACCGAAACCACCAACCAGTTCCGGGCTTCTTGAGCAGTTACAGCAAACCAGGTTTGACAGCACACAGTTTGTAAGTCATGACGGGAAAGCTGAAGCTTTGCAGCAAAAGAGCGATTTGCAGCGTGCCTATTTTAGAGCATTTAGCAGGTTAGTGGACTCGATTAGAGTGGATGAAATAACAGAAAAGTGGGAAATTGATGACAAATTGAAGTGCCTAGAGTCTCGCTGGAAGCCGATAGATAATTTACATTTGCACATCGATGGTATTTTGCTTGGAATGGATGCTGAATACTATAGAACTTTTAATGAACTTGAAACAAAATATGAGCATGTGAAACGGCAATTAAATATTAAATTAAATGCGTCAGTATGTCAACAACAATCGGTGCCAAAATATGAAATTCCTTTGTTTGGCGGCAATTATACCGTGTGGCCTACATTCATGGATTTGTATTCGGAAGCTATACATAATAATCCAGCTCTTACAAAAACACAAAAGATGCAACATTTAAAGGGAAGGTTGCGGGGCGAGGCGGAAAAGCTCGTCCAACATTTGCATGTTGCACCAGAGAATTATGATACGTGTTGGGATTTATTATGTCATAGGTATAATAATAAGCAACTTTTATTCACTAAGAACTTTCAAATATTTATGCGACAACCTAATGTGCAAAATCAAACATCTTACGAATTAAAACGGTTATATGACACATCTATGGAGACTATTCACGCTATACATAATTTGAACGTAGACACATCGACGTGGGATCCGATGTTGGTACATATATTATGTGAAAAGCTCGATTCCGAAACCTATTCAGATTATATGCAATCTAGATCCAATACACGTGAGTTGCCTAAGTTCGACCAGTTTATGCAATTCGTGGAAAGTAAATTTATTGCATTAGAGCCATTGCAACGAAAAAGGCCTGAAAACGGTGTTAGTTCATCTCAAAAACCAATGAAACTACAATTTAATGCATCTCGTTCTTATGATAGAAATTACAACTCAAAAGCTCGACATGCTATCAGAGAACCAGGTCATGGGCGTCACCCTGCATGCAACTTTAGTTTAGGAAAAATTACGTGTCCATTATGCAAAAATGATCACGCACTGTTTAAGTGTGCCAAGTTTATTGAAATGACAAATAGAGAAAAATTGCACGTTTTAACTAAACACAACATATGCAAAAATTGTTTGTACGTGCATAACAAAGGTTTTTGTGGGTCAGACAAAAGGTGCAAAGAATGCAATTTGCCGCATAATACTTTGTTACATAGCGCTCTTAGCAACGTAGAACGGCCACCTATGACATCATCGGCAGCGCCGAAGTTGCCCTACGACAAACCAATGCAAAACAATTACGTCTCGAATACTGATGACGAAATACTATTACCGACTACATTAGTTCAGGTGGCAACGGTTAGAGGAGAATATGTGACGTTGCGTGCCCTAGTCGATCAAGGGTCACAAATTACTCTGATTACGGAGAATGCAGCCCAAAGATTAGGTTTACAGAGAGAAAAATTTGATGCAAGCGTATCAGGTGTTGGTACTTTGTCAAATAAAAGTAAAGGTAAAGTACACTTGAGTTGCAAATCAGTCTGCACCGACTATCAATTTGAAACCGATGCATTAATTATGACACGCGTCGTTAGTAATTTACCGAATGCGTCATTTGCAGTTAGCGACACGGAGTACTTTAAAAACATTACATTAGCCGATCCCGAGTATAACGTTTCGAGGCCCATAGATATTCTTTTTGATGCACACGTGTTTTCGGAAATATTGTTGTGTGGTCTGATTAAAGGACATCCAAACCAACGTATAGTGCAGCAGACACAATTAGGTTGGATCATGTCGGGCCACGTCAAAACATTTAACTGTCACGTGATCACGAATAATAGCGATGATTTTGCAAGATACTGGGAGGTAGAGGATATTCAGGATAAGCCTGGCTCCATGACGTCACAGGAACAATACTGCGAGGAATATTACACTGCAACAACGACACGGTTACCAGATGGACGATATGAGGTTCGATACCCCATGAAGTCAGGGTTCGAGAGCCAACTGGGTAAATCAAAACATCTTGCGTCAGCACAGTTTAAACATCTGGAAGGAAAATTAAATAAAAATACCCAGTTTTCAGACAGTTACAAAAAAATAATGACAGAATATTTGGAAATGGGTCACATGAAACCGAGCCCCATAGATCGTGAACCGACTTGTTATTTGCCCCATCATGGTGTTTTGAAACAGGATTCAGTGACTACGAAGTTAAGAGTAGTTTTTAATGCATCACAAAAAACTGGATCGGGTTTCAGTCTTAACGACCTCATGGAGTGTGGACCAAAACTACACCAGGATCTGTTGACATTGTTAATACGATGGAGATTACACAAATACGTTTTTACCGCTGATTGTGAGAAGATGTATAGAATGATCAAGGTCAGCGAGGAAGATCAACAATTGCAAAAAATTCTTTGGAGGGACAATAGAGAACAACAAATACAGCAATATCATTTATGTACCGTAACGTTTGGCGTAAAGGCAGCCCCGTTCCTGGCCTTACGAACACTGAAACAGTTAGCGCTAGACGATCAGGACAAGTACCCCCTAGCCAGTGACGTCATAAACCACGCTATGTACGTTGATGATGTACTATGTGGTAGTAATAGTTTAGAAATCGCCAAAGCAATGCAGCAACAGCTTATTGACATGCTCCGGGGTGCAGGGTTGACATTACGAAAGTGGTCGAGTAATAATCCAGAGTTATTACATAACATCAGTGACAATGAGTTGAGCCAGAAAACGTTACACTTTAAAAGCGAAGGCACAACAAAAGCGCTGGGGTTGCAATGGAATCCACAAACAGATTACTTTGCGTTTTCGAATAAAATCAACATAAACTGCACTAAATTGACAAAACGCGTGCTGCTCTCGGAAATTTCAAAAATTTTCGAAACTTTTGACAAGTCTTTGAACAAAAAGGAACACATTACTGACACAGATTATGAATTAAAACAAAAGCAAACATGCATAACACAATTACAATCGTCGTCAATTGTCATTGAATTAATATATAAACATAGTAGTATGAGTCACGTTATTAGAATCGTCGCATGGCTACTACGAATGACACATCGATTTACTCACGGAGGCTATCTGACACTGCAAGAATTACATGTTGCAGAAAAATTTATCGTAAAACAAATACAACTACACGAGTTCAAAGACGAGATACTAAAAATAGAACATGTCAACTGCATCAGTACCAAAAGTAACATCCGTAGTTTAAACCCCTTTCTTGATAACGACAACATTTTGCGAGTAGGGGGGAAGTTAAGAAATGCAAACTTAAAGGAAGACACCAAACAACCAATGCTTTTGCCCCATAATCACCGATCGACCGACATGCTTATCGAGCCGGCTCATCTACAACTTCTGCATGGGGGACCTAAACTTACATTAGCACATTTGCGACAAAAGTATTGGATTGTCGGAGGTTATCGTGCAGTAAAAAGGGTGATTCATAAATGTGTCACGTGCCGCCGTTTTAATGCAAAAACACAAAACCAAATCATGGCGGACCTCCCTACGCCTAGGGTAACAGTCTCTCGACCCTTCACACATACAGGGGTCGACTTTTCAGGCCACGTAGAAATCAAGGCTAACAAAGGTCGTGGGATAAAAACGCTACTAGCTTACATCGCTGTCTTTGTTTGTTTTGCAACCAAAGCTGTTCATCTAGAGCTTGTAACGGAGTTGAGTACAGCAGCGTTCTTAGCGGCATTTCAAAGATTTTGTGCAAGACGAGGAAAGCCACGTGACATGTATAGTGACAATGGCACAAATTTTGTAGGAGCCAACCGCGTGCTACGACAACAGTACAAGGCCATCTTAGACACAATTGACACCCCTTTCTTGGATAAAATCGGGGAGATGGGAATCACATGGCATTTCAACGCGCCTGCTTGGCCCAGTGCTGGCGGAATTTGGGAAAGGGCGGTCCGAAGTATGAAATTTCATGTGAAACGGGTAATAGGAGAACAGAAGCTAACCTATGAAGAGTTTTCTACGCTGCTATGCCAAGTTGAAGCATGCCTAAACTCGCGACCATTGTGCAATTTGACAGAAAGCATTGAGGACATTGAATGTTTGACGCCTGGTCACTTCCTCACTGGGACGGAACTTCTAACCATCCCCGAACCAGACGACTGCAGCATCGATTTTAAAAAAGAGATGGCAACTGGTACAAAAATTGGGTAAGGATTTCTGGGATAAATGGTCTAGCGAATATTTACAACAACTACAAGCTAGATCAAAATGGCAGCAATCCAAACCAGACCCTCAATTAAATGACATTGTGTGCATCAAGGACGAACACTTACCAGCAGGAAAATGGGCACTCGGCAGAGTTATACAATTACATCCTGGAAGGGACGGCCATTCACGGGTGGTTACAATAGTAAAATTATTCCTCTGTTTAAAGCTGGTGACAAAAGTGACCCAGCAAATTTTAGACCTATATCCATACTACCAGCAATAAGTAAAATATTTGAGAAATTAATTTATGCTCAACTTTTAGAATATTTTAAATTAAATAGTATACTGCATGAGAAACAGTTTGGTTTTTCAAAAGGTAAAAGTACCACTGATGCTGGGGTTGCATTTCTAAAACATGTACTTGATGCCTGGGAGGACAAGCAGGATGTAATCGCTATTTTTTGTGACCTTTCCAAGGCATTCGATTGTGTTGATCACCAAACACTATTAAGGAAGTTAAAACATTATGGTGTTTCTGAAATGTCAGTAAGCCTTATGCATTCATATCTGTATGAAAGAACTCAGAAGATAGTTATTAATAAAACTGAGTCTACCGGAGCTCCCATTACTATGGGCGTACCCCAAGGATCAATATTGGGCCCGCTGTTGTTTTTAATATACATAAATGACCTTCCTTACTACGCGAAGAATTTATGTGAGACGGTGCTATTTGCCGATGATACATCTCTAGTCTTTAAAGTAGATAGAGGTGATGACTGTTCTGACGAAGTAAATAGTGCTCTTTCAAAAGTGTCACATTGGTTTAATAGTAATAATTTATCATTAAACTCAAAGAAAACTAAGTGTTTAAAATTTTCGTTACCTAATGTAAGACAAGTTGATTTTCATATTAGACTAGACGGCGATACGGTCGAATTCATTAACAATACAAAATTTCTAGGTATTATATTAGACTCGCGACTACAATGGGATCCTCATATCGAAGCCTTGGCGAGTAGACTCAGTTCGGCTGCATCCGCAGTTAAGAAAATAAGGCTCTTAACCGATATTGAAACGGCTAGAATAGTCTATTTTAGTTATTTTCATAGTGTTATGTCCTACGGCCTTTTGTTGTGGGGCTCAGCCGCTAACATCCAAAGTATATTCGTGCTCCAAAAAAGGGCTATTCGCGCCATTTACAACCTCCGATCGAGAGATTCTTTAAGAGATCTATTTAAAGAAATAAACATTTTAACTGTTGCAGGACATTACATCTATGAAAATATAATTTATGTGAAAAAGTATTATAATACATTTGTAAAGCAGAGCGATATTCATCGCTTTAACACAAGAAATAAAGATAAACTTGTCGTTCCCAAGTTTAGGCTAGAAAAATCCAGAGCCTCATTTCTGGGGAAAAGCATAGCCTTTTTTAATAAAGTTCCACAGCATATAATTGAACTACCATTGCATAAATTTAAATGTTACATTAAAGAGTCGCTGATGAGCAAAGGATACTATAAAGTAGACGATTATTTGAATGACCGCAATGCATGGTCATGATGTAACACATAACATAATCACTGTTTAATATGATGTATTTTTATACTAAGCAATTGTTGTATTAGTAACGATATGTTTTTTTTTTTTTGTAAATGTCGTTACCTAACTAAGAAACGCTGGCAAGTTTCTTGCGCCCATTCTTCTTGTCAGTTAAAAAAGTCTTGAATGGGTGGTAGGAAAATATTGACGATTCATAAGTACATATTTATTATGTCTAAGTGAATAAAGAATATTTTTATCTTATCTTATCTTATCTTACATTGAAAACCGCCAAGGGAGAACTTAAAAGGCCCATAACTAAATTAGTGCGTCTTCTTGAAATAGAAAAACCTGCAAATGACGAACAGACATACACGCGTAAAAGAAATCGAGGAAAAAATATGACGTGGAAAAGTTTATTTTGTTATACATTATTATTATTTATTGGAGTTTTGTCACCCTCGATGCAACAAAATCACTCTGGCTTTACTCTTACTTCAGTGAGTAACAACCAATCACTTTATTTTGATAAGGTCGGAGAACTGCAAGAGATCAAAGAAGAATGGAAATTAATATTTTACTATAATATGACAAATTATTGGCATAACATCGTAGTACTGGATCAATACGTAACGCATATCAAAGACTTTCAGAGAGAAAATTGGGTCATGCAATTCCAAGTGTTACTAAACCAATTAGATCAGAACATGAAAGAGTTACATTATTATAACAGCTTATTAACTTCTCAACATTTGATGCAGAGCAGAGTAAAAAGGGGGCTGGTAAATGGAGTCGGGTACTTAGCCAATACCTTATTTGGGGTACTCGACGAAAGATTCGCTGCAAAATATGAGACCGACATAACAACTGTTCAACAAAATGAAAACCACTTATTAACATTAATCAAGAACCAGACAAGCATTTTAGAAGCTGAACGTAACATTGTACAGAGAAACGAGCAAACCATGATAAAACACCTAGATATGATACGTAAACACCTTGCAACACTTGACAGAGAATATTTAGCTAAAAAATCAAAAGATGAAACCTCATTTTACGTTTTGACATCTATTATGGCCGCCGAAAGCATACTGACAAACCTTAAATTCATGCAACAAACCTTAATAAACACACTGACTAACCTGTATCAAGGTCACATCGATGTGCATTTAATATCGCCTGGTCAATTACAACAAGAACTAGATAAAATAGCTCGACATTTAGCTCACAACTTAGCGCTACCTGAGACTCATGACAACATAAAAGACGTTTATAAACTTCTTAGAGTTCATAGCCGCATCACACAAAATTATTTAATAATGGAAGTCAAGGTACCGTTGTTGAATGACGAGCCTTATGAACTAATTAAATTAATTAACATCCCACAACTCATTAGCCGGACTAAGGTTCTAAATATTATTCCTGCAACAAACCTTATCGCTATAAATATACACCGAGACACTTTTGTGCCGCTAGATCAAACCGATATTTATGAATGTCAAACAATTAGTCAACAGAATATGATGTGCAAGTTCAATCACCCAGTATATGACATAACTCGACAGAAGTCTATTTGCGATACACAATTAATTAATTACCGTGATAAACACGAATCATTTTGCCGCGCAGAAAGTACGCTATGCAGCGATAACTGGGTCAAGTTACATCAATTAAACACCTGGTTTTATTATTGTTGCGGCGAGTGCATTGTACGCATCATATGTCCAACGGCCTTGACGTCACAGACGCTACGTCACATGGGACTGATAACGTTAGAGAAAGGGTGTGTACTGAAAGGAAACACCTTTATGTTATATGCAAATATGCAATATAGCGATAAAATTACAATTGAAACACCAAGCCTGATAATTCCAGAACTTTCACCTCTTAACAAGATTATCAATACTTCAGTTAATGTCCAGAATTTGTCAGTATTCCCGGAGACACATGAAACTCAATTTAGGAAACTACATAGCGATATCCAAAAGTTAAAAGATCAATCCACTATAGAGCCACTAACCTCGCACGATATGCATCATTATATTATGATTTATGTGATTATAGGCATAGGCGTTTTGCTTTTAATTGTCACTGTATACTGCTGGAAGGTCAAAACCGGAAAGAGTGGTAATTCGAGAGGGGGGAGGACTCATTGTGAGGACGCGAAGCCAAGCACAAGTGAGGATATCTATAGTGTAGTGCAATATGACAACAAAAAACATAAAATAGTGAATAAGTTACCAAGTGAATGTGATAGGGCTCGGCCCTCAGTGAACACCGTGACATTTGACACTAGTGAACCTAGATAGAACCTTTAGGAACATTAAGACTATGTGTTTAAGTGTGTGACATTTTCCAGCTCTTTTATAATTTTATATTTTCTATTTTTTAGTTTTACATATCAAGTTTACTTTTACCTTTATACCTGATTATTTTTTACAATAAGTAATAAAAACAAAAAAAAGGGTGTTACGTTAAGTTATTGTTTATTGCACTAGTTCAGATTTAAATTTTATTGCATAGTTTTACTTTCATTTTGTTAAAGAAATTTTATTGCATAGTTTTACTTTCATTTTGTTTTTCTCGGTGGCAGTATGTACGATGCACGTACATGCGGTTTATTTTGTTAGTAGATAAAATTATAACTGACGCGGCGTAGCATTGACCGCATTTCGACTACCAGTTTTGACGGTGCACTTTAAGACAAAATGTATTCTTATTGATTAGTGTTCGATTAGATTCCTTGACAACAACTCATGCGTTTCTTTTCTTAGCACTCATCTGCATTCTGCATATCAACCTGCATCTGATACCTTGCATCACTGCATTACATTTATTACATTTTGCATCAAACATTTTTTAGTCCATCGCGACAGAACACTAGAAGAGCCAAAATTTACTTGCAAAATAGGTTTAAAAAAAAATTGAAAAATGCATGATGTAAGTCTTTGGTGCCTTATTTAGAATAGTATTATATTTGTGTGTTATTTATTAGCATTTAAGTTTTAACTTATAGTAAATTAGTTTTGAAATAAGCGTGCGCCTACAAACTGCTTTAGCAGTTTGGCGATGTAAGTTTGTGTTAACTTAAATGTAATATGTATTTGGAAAATAAATTAAAAAAAAAAAAACTTATGGGGCTGGTGAAGTTTTTCTATTACAATTTAATGTAATATGTAATTTAATATGTACCTACCCATGTTTTGCAAATAAAGATATTTGATTTCATTTGAATTCTTCATATAAGAACTTTTTGCTTTGTATGAATGAGCTATCATAGGACCCATGGTACATTTTACAAAGTATAATAAGCTAAATCTATACTAGTATAGTAATATTATAAAGAGGAAAGATTTGTATTTTTGTATGTAACAAATAAACTCAAAAAGTACTGGACCGATTTAGAAAATTCTTTCACCGTTAGAAAGCTACAGTCTTCCCGAGTGACATAGGCTATATTTTATCCCGATATTCCCACGGGAACGGGTACCACGCGGGTGAAACCGCGGGTGGCCGCTAGTCCCTAATATAATAGTTATCTGGAAATATTCAAATTCACCACCTTTATCAATCAATCAATTTTTTGGTTTAATTTTTGGTGAATTCAAGAAATAATAGTTTTCTTATAATAGTATCAGTAGTAGTTGGATAATAGTAGTAGTCAGTAGAGAGTACCCCATTATTTATTAAAATATTAAATTTTGTTTCTAAATTTCAGAAACATCATGCGGTGAAAAGGACTTTAGTACAAACAGCTATGTCGACAACACAACCTGGGCCTGGCGCCAAGGTGCTGCCATCTGCTGTAAAAACTGCTGTTTGCAAGGTAAGGGCAAGGCTACCTTTTAAATTATACTAGGACCACCGAGAGATTGCCAGTTCGACAGCTGACAAACCCATTAAATAAATAAATAAATAAGTTCCTACAATCACACCAATTATCTAAGCCCATGTTAATTTCATTAAGAAACTGTATCATGGAAAACTTGATAACGGATAAATATATACTTAAATACTTTTTGTTTGTAAATACATACTTAATATACATAGTAAACACCCAGACCAAGACAAATAAACATGTTCATGCACACAAATATTTGTCTTGTTCGGGATTCGAACCAAAGACCTCTGGCGCAGAAGGTGGGTAGCCTACCCCTGCGCCAAATCGGTCGTCAAAAATTGAAAATATAGTGTTCGATTCAAAATTGGACTTTACTCCAACGAAATAACTAAATGTCAAATCGGAATTGTTTGAGCAGCCTTACGACCGAATACTCGAAAGCAACTCAACTTTGGGAGTTTCTCAAACATCATACCTATGCCGTCTCTTTCATACCTATGACATTTAATGCGAAAGGCGACGCCTGTCTTTTGTCCTTCTTGAGACGCTCCCAAAACTGAGTAGTGTTGGAGTATTCGGACGTAAGTACTAATATATAGAGTTTTTACTGTTTTACAAAATTATGATCCTGTTATTGCTACAAAACCCAATAAATACAAATAATAAGAAACATGTCACACATTTTGTACTAAATGAAGCCTGAATAAAAAAATGCTAGTCGCCACGACAAATTAACCCTTTAACCGCCCCACCCACAACAAGTTTTATCTTGGTTGTACCAAAGAGCTACTATTTTCATTCTCCTCCAAAAAAAGGATGTAAGTACGTGATATTTGATTACCTTCTGTCCTGTCGGTTTACCTGCCAAAAAATTCAGGAGTTTTACATAAATGAAAATGTTTGTCGGATAAAACTAGAGGACCATAGGCTGGCGACGAACGAGTGTCCATCGTTCCAGCAGCGCCACGGTCTCCGATTTGCTTGAAAAAAATACACCATGCAGGCCAATTTTTTACCAGTCGGGAAAAAATACGATTGATTTTTTCCTCCCACTGGATCCGAGGATATACGGGGATTTCTGTGGCGCTGCTGGAACGACGTCGTCCTGGCAGCGCCCCGCTATTTCTCATTAATTACAAAAGCTATAATAAATCTAATAAGACACATATTTATGGCTTTTTTTTCCATTTCACATAAGCTAATGTCCACCTGTAAATGTCGACAGATTCAAGAGTAATCGTAGGTCACTTGGGGCGCTGCTGGGACGACGTCGTCCCAGCAGCGCCACGGCCGAATCTCAGCAATTCGATTTTTTTACTGAAAACAGTGTGCCTGTATATTTAGTTCCTTCATCATAGGGTACGGAAAAAATTGAATTTCTACATTTCATCATGGAATAATGATTTTATAGGCATCGAAAAATTATAACCTCAAAAAAATTTTTTTTTGCTCTAACGCCTTTATTTGATGTATTAAATAGCATTTGCGCATTCTTTTATCTTCCTATAAAGGGAAAAAAATAAACCACTCTCGCAGCATTAACTATTCCAGAGAAATCCTAGGTTTAGATTGTGTTCATACATTTAGGCATCGTTCCAGCAGCGCCACACCCAGTACAGCATGATCCAGGGCACCTGTCACCAAACTGAGCATGCCAATATTTACTACTACCATAGCGAACACGGGAAAAAATCTGATAACGAGTATAACACAGCGAATTTCCGAGAAATAAGCCTTTGATTCAATATGCCATACAATTGGTACATTCGAGTAGAAAAGTTTTATTTAAATTCTTTTTAGTGCCACAAACTTTGGGGCTTTAAGCCCCCAGTACAGGCTGTCCGATCATGTTGGCCGACCATGATGGGCCATCGTGTACAGGGGCGGTTTGCGTTGCTCGCAGACGGCAATCACACGCAAACCGCCCCTGTACACGATGGCCCATCATGGTCGGCCAACATGATCGGCCATCCTGTACTGGGGGCTTCATACTACATGTTTACCGGGCTTGTCAAGCATTGCATTGCATCATTGGGGCACAATATCGGTATCGCTATGCGGATCGCAGCTCAGCATTATTATGGTGCAAATAATGCAATGCAAGCAAAGTAATATTAACGTAATATAGAACGTACGAGCCAAAAAAAACGTTGGCCATTTGTTTCCACATGCCATAGAGAAAGGTTAACCTATGGAGTGTAGGATAGAAGCATGATAGAAGTGGGTAAACCACATCATCCATCATAGCCTGACAAGGAATAGAGTCTAATTTTCTAGCGCTTACGCTACGCTGTAGCTTACTACATTGTCATAAAAAATATCTGATGCGGTTTTTCTTGAGCTTTATTCCAATAGCATAAACATCTTTTTGCTTTGCACAAATGAGCTGCTATTCCAACCATGCCAAATTTTACAGACTGTAGTGTCATATAGTGACATGACAATGACAGTACAGTTACCTTTGAATTGTAGAGTTATTTGGGCGGTAATTTAGGGCCGTTTATTTATTTATCCGTCGTTGTTAAAAAGTAAATTTCGTATTTGGACGCATTTTGAGAAGAGAGGGGGAACTGGGGGCCACGTGCAAAACTTGTAAAAGAAAAATAAAACTTGTAAAAAGAAAATAAAGCTTTGTGGAAACATAGGTACCTAACAAATCTTCGAGATCATTTAAAGAGACTACACTGCATATCAGATAACTCTGAGGAGCCTAGTATAAGTTTAGGATTCTGTGTTCTCATAAAATTAAGACAATTTCATTTTCAAATAAATCCGTTAATTAAATTTTTATCGCTCTTATTATTCGACGTAGGTATATAGTGATTGTTGCCGGATAATCGATTCCGAATCGATTAATGAGCAATTTTCTGAGGCTATTTAAAAAAAAGCTTCCAAATGCTTCACTAGATGGCGTTGAACGAAGTATGTACATGGTATACTTTGGTATGAATCATATTTAATTTATTTACTTTAAAAAACCCAAAGGAAACTTAAAATAAATTAAATAAGTACTGATAGGTACTACTGTGAGGAACAGAAACGAAATAGGTAAATTTAAAGATTAAGGTAAATAAATAACATCTGTCTGACGTTCCGTTTTACGTAACAAAAGTCGCGTCAAAGTAAAATTTATAACGTTCCGTTCCTTCTAACTGCATAGGTGGGACAGCGCCATCTAGTGAGCGAGCTTTCAGAAAATCACCCATTGTATTGTAGATTATTTTTGGGGCTCAAATAATCTAAGTATCGATTACCCAATCAAAAGTATCTGACGGGACCGAGTTAATGTTGTACCGAGCTCGGCCGAGTACTGTGTTTACATGTACCTAGTATTCGGCCGAGCCGAGAGTACTTGTCTCCCCACTGTACTCGGTAGGTGTAATCAGGCTATGATGGATGATGTGGTTTACCCACTTCTATCATGCTTCTATCCTACACTCCATAGGTTAACCTTTCTCTATGGGCGTTTTCACATTGGACGATAACGGTAACGACACGATATTACACCGATATCGTCCCGATATCGTCCGCCGATATCGGCACGATATCGGCACGATATCGTCACGATATCGGAACGATATCGGTGTGTGAAACGATAACCAGCAGCTTGCTATGCGGTTAGTCGCATTACGCCAGCTAAAGTAACCGCGCGGCTCCAAGTTTTATATTAGTTATTATACTAGTATATTCGAGGTAATAATGGGAGCAGTAAACAAATTACGTTTGCTTTATCTTTTATATTTACGGCGAAAAAAACGATATCGTCAAAGAACATTTTGGGTTGATCCTATTCTTCAAGTGCGATATTTAGAGGGAATATATTACCTTCTCTTCGATAAACTGTGTGCGCGAAGTAAAATGTTTTATAAATTTTCTCGAATGAGCCAGGACACTTTCGAGGACATTTTATTTATTTGGTGGATCAATAGTTAAAATACCAATTATGAAACTATTAATAGCTACAGTAAACCAATTATAGATCCACACCAATAAGGCACATTATTTTTACATGCACATATTACTTACCTACCTATATAAAAAAAAGCGCCTTTAAAAAAATGCCACCAAAAAGTAAAAAATAAATAATACCTCTATACTGAATTAACACCAAATAACGCAAGTAAGTACTTTAAAGACGTTCGGGCACTTCAAAGTGCTTACCTACTTAAATTATTTGTTGTGAATACAGTATTAGAGTTAGAGGTATTATTTCTGACTTTTTGGCGGCATTTTTTTGAAGGCACTTTTATTTTTTATAAAAATATTTTTTGTCATTCTTTTTAGTGCATCATGCAGGCAATTTTCGTGTACCTACCTATTATCTTGGTAAATAGTACCTATAGTATAAACACATCTTAGATTTCTGCGCGAACTGTCCATATAAATAAAACACTTTCACGGATTTTTTCACGCAATTTATTTAACAACAACCAAGGTGTTAAATAAATTGCGTGAAAAAATCCTCGATAGTGTTTTATTTATACCTATAGATTGCTTAAACTGTGCCTATAGAGTATGTTAGGAATGTACACATAAACCGCATCAATCACAAATACTCATCTGATGTAAAACGTATCAAAATCGATTCAGCCAAACGTGAGATATTCACGGACAAACATACATAATGTACAAACAATACAAAACATAATGTACAACATACATAATGTATAAAGGGTCAAACTGAGAACCTCCTTTTTCAATGTCGGTTGTAATACCAAAACCTTCTCCTAAATGTAAGAAATACTTTTCTGAAAACCCCATCTCGCGGACAAACCTTCATACATACATACGGGTCAAACTGAGAACCTCCTTTTTTGAAGTCGGTTAAAATACTAAAACCTTATCCTAAATGTAACAAATACTTTCCTGAAAACCCGCTTTAAATCAGTTCAGCCAAAAGCGAGATAATCGCGGACAAACATACATACAAAAAAATACAGGTCAAACTGAGAAGCTTCTTTTTTTTGAAGAAATAAATAAAAAATAATAACTTAAAAATTATTACTATCGTTCGGTCATTTTCGATATTACATACTCGAAATAGAAGGGAGAGGTGAGGCGGGAGGAGATCCACCTCCTCTCTCCTCTCCACCAATCAACAAGCAGGCATAATCGTCGCGGAACTCACACCTAGCAAATCAAGAAACAAGCGCTACCTAGCGGTGGCTTTTAGCGTAAAAACCCAAAAATGCAGTAAATAACAGATAAACTGTTAATTACCCTTGGTTACTTTCGTTAATAACCGGCTTCGCATCTTCCGCACTTGTGTCGTCACCGATATCGGCACGACAGACGATATCGTTGACGGTAACGACACAGTGTGAAAGCATTTAGTAGTGATTGTATGAAACTGCCAGTCCGACGATATCGTGCCGATATCGTGTCGTTACCGTTATCGTCCAATGTGAAAACGCCCTATGGCATGTGGAAACAAATGGCCAACGTTTTTTTTGGCTCGTACGGTCTTTATTACGTTAATATTACCACAGTTAACTTTTCATACAGTAGGCCGACGGAGACGTCTAGACAGGTCAATCGTGCGGGGCTTGCGGGGTGAGACGGGGGAGTGGTTGTCCCGAGTTACATACAACGCCGTTCATAGTAACTCGGGACAAGTCTTCCAGGGCTATCACGTCTTTATCGTTATAATTTTTTTAAATTAATATTATGGTGCATAAGACATGTAGTGTGAGTGCGTGCAAATCTTCATCTCGCTTATTAAAAAAAGGCAATTTCCAAAATCCAAGATGGCGCCAACATTTTTGTTTGCGGACTTTGATGAAACTTGGTTTTTAGTACAATTTTGACAAGAAAACAACACAATGTCAAAAATAAAATAAAAACAAGATGGCGGCAAACTTTTTTATGGTAGGCCGATTTTGATGATATTTAGTTTCTAGTACTATTTTAAAACGAAAACAACAACGCAATGTTAAAAATATTAAAAATCCAAAATGGCGGCCAACTTTTTTGTTAGCAGGCCGATTTCGATGAATCTCAGTTTCTGGTACTATTTTGACAAGAAAACAGCAACGCAATGTTAAAAATATTAAAAATCCAAGATGGCGGCCAACTTTTTTGTTTGTGAGCCGATTTTGATGAAACTTGGTTTTTAGTACAATTTTGACAAGAAAATTACAAAGCAATGTCAAAAATAAAAATAAACCAAGATGGCGGCCAACTTTTTTTTTGTAAGCCGATTTTGATGAAACTTAGTTTCTGGTACTATTTTGACAAGAAAACAACAACGCAATGTTAAAAGTACAAAAAATCCAAGATGGTGGCCAACTTTTTTGTTTGCAGGCTGATTTCGATGAAACTCAGTTTCTGGTACTATTTTGACAAGAAAACAGCAACGCAATGTTAAAAATATTAAAATCCAAGATGGCGGCCAACTTTTTTGTTTGTGAGCCGATTTTGATGAAACTTGGTTTTAGTACAACTTTGACAAGAAAATTACAAAGCAATGTCAAAAATAAAAATAAACCAAGATGGCGGCCAACTTTTTTTTTGTAAGCCGATTTTGATGAAACTTAGTTTCTGGTACTATTTTGACAAGAAAACAACAACGCAATGTTAAAAGTATAAAAAATCCAAGATGGCGGCCAACTTTTTTGTTTGCAGGCTGATTTCGATGAAACTCAGTTTCTGGTTCTATTTTGACAAGAAAACAGCAACGCAATATTAGAAATCCAAGATGGCGGCCAACTTTTTTGTTTGTAAGCCGATTTTGATCAAACTTAGTTTCTGGTTCTATTTTGACAAGAAAACAGCAACGCAATGTCAAAAAAATAAAAAAAATCAAAGTGGCAGCCAACTTTTTAATTTGTAAGCCGATTTAGATCAAACTCGATTTTTGGTACTATTTTGACAAGGCAACAGCAACGCTAAATTATATATACATAAATGTTACAATTACCACAGTATAACCAATGTTTTGTTTAGGCCAACGCCCTTGAAGTTAGGCGATACCGACGTCTGTATAGGTATTTCCGTAACTACGGAAGGGTTGTAACAAAATTAAAATGCGGCAGGTACATTTTGGTGTATTGCGAAATAAAATAAAATAAATAATTATGGTAAGCATTTTAGAAGTATCAAAATAAAATATATTATATGTTTTATTTAGTTTCACCTATTACTGTATCTGTCTGTCTGTCTGCCATGAAATTTTGCAAGGTAAATTTGATCTACTCCTGACGTTTGAATGGGTTGAAGTTTTGTTAAAAAAAACATTCAGATTGGAAATAAGCCGATTCATATTTCTTAACCTTTGAAGCGCCTTCGTCTATATATCAAAATCATCCCATGTCACAATCATAATTTTTTTAAAACTCTGTAACTTAATATAAATTATTATTTTATTTACTTATTTTTTTTTTTTTTTAATAGGGTTTACAGCTGTCAAAAACACAGTAAATTACGAAGGATGTTACGTCGTAATTAACTGTGCTTGTGTTAAAGCAAATTAATAATTAGTTAAATCTTTTACTTGACATGATGATGATGATACTTGACTCTGTCTCAAGCTTTCAAATAAAAACCTGTTACATTTTAATAAGCGAAAAGAGAGAAACAAAAACAAAAAACGGCCACCATCTTGACCATTTGTATTTTTTTACATTGTGTTAAGAACGGTTTTCTTGTCAAAATAGTATAAATAACCGAGTTTTATCAAAAACGGCCCACAAACAAAAAAGTTGGCCGCCATCTTGGATTTTTTAATACTTTTAACATTGCGTTGCTGTTTTCTTGTCAAAATAGAACCAGAAACTGAGTTTTATCAAAATCGGCCCACAAACAAAAAAGTCGGACGCCATCTTGGATTTTTAATATGTTTAACATTTCGTTGCTGTTTTCTTGTCAAAATAGTACCAGAAACTGAATTTCATCGAAATCGGCCAGCAAATAAAAAATTTGGCCGCCATCTTGAATTTTTATATTTTTAACATTGCGTTGCTGTTTTCTTGTCAAAATAGGTACCAGAAACTAAGTTTCATCAAAATCGGCTTACAAACAAAAAAGTTGGCCACCATCTTGGATTTCTTTCTATTTTTAACATTGCGTGTCTGTTTTCTTGTCAAAATAGAAACAGAAACTGAGTTTCATCGAAACCGGCCTGCAAACAAAAAAGTTGGCCGCCATCTTCGATTTTTTAATATTTTTAACACTGCGTTGCTGTTTTCTTGTCAAAATAGTACCAGAAACAAAACGGCTTACAAACAAAAAAAAGGTGGCCGCCATCTTGGATTTCTTTATATTTTTAACATTGCGTTGCTGTTTTCTTGTCAAAATAGTACCATTAAGCCTAGCATGACCACCCAAAACGCGATATGTATCGAATGATAAAGCGACTTATCGACATTCAAACGTCAAAACCCATAGTCTTTTGACAGTTAAACCGGATAACTTATCAAATCATATCCCATTTTGTTGGTCATGCTAGGGGGGCAGAAATCGAGTTTTATCGAAATCGGCCCACAAACTAAAAAGTTGACCGCCATCTTGGATTTTAATTTTTTTGACATTGCGTTGCTGTTTTCTTCTCAGAATAGTACCAAAAACCGAGTTTCATCGAAATCAGCCTACAAACAAAAAAGTCGGCCGCCATCTTGAATTTTTTAATATTTTTGACATTGCATTTGCATTATAAAATTATTTTATTAATTTAATATCGCAATACCAATGTACCTACCCGGGGTCGTTAAAGGTCCACCGTCACATTTTAAAGTGACAACCCTTACGTACTTACGTAAATACCTATACAGGCGTCGGCATCGCCCAACTTCAAGGGCGTCGTCCAACTGTATAGAAAGATTGCTTAAACTGTGATATTACTTTGCTTGCATTGCATTATTTGCACCATAATAATGCTGAGCTGCGATCCGCATAGCGATACCGATATTGTGCCCCAATGATGCAATGCAATGCTTGACAAGCCCGGTAAACATGAAGTATGAAGCCCCCAGTACAGGATGGCCGATCATGTTGGCCGACCTCATGGTCGGCCAACATGATCGGCCATCGTGTACAGGGGCGGTTTGCGTGTGATTGCCGTCTGCGAGCAACGCAAACCGCCCCTGTACACGATGGCCCATCATGGTCGGCCAACATGATCGGACAGCCTGTACTGGGGGCTTAAAGCCCCCAAGTTTGTGGCACTAAAAAGAATTTAAATAAAACTTTTCTACTCGAATGTACCAATTGTATAGCATATTGAATCAAAGGCTTATTTCTCGGAAATTCGCTGTGTTATACTCGTTATCAGATTTTTTCCCGTGTTCGCTATGGTAGTAGTAAATATTGGCATGCTCAGTTTGGTGACAGGTGCCCTGGATCATGCTGTACTGGGTGTGGCGCTGCTGGAACGATGCCTAAATGTATGAACACAATCTAAACCTAGGATTTCTCTGGAATAGTTAATGCTGCGAGAGTGGTTTATTTTTTTCCCTTTATAGGAAGATAAAAGAATGCGCAAATGCTATTTAATACATCAATTAAAGGCGTTAGAGCAAAAAAAATTTTTTTTGAGGTTATAATTTTTCGATGCCTATAAAATCATTATTCCATGATGAAATGTAGAAATTCAATTTTTTCCGTACCCTATGATGAAGGAACTAAATATACAGGCACACTGTTTTCAGTAAAAAAATCGAATTGCTGAGATTCGGCCGTGGCGCTGCTGGGACGACGTCGTCCCAGCAGCGCCCCAAGTGACCTACGATTACTCCTGAATCTGTCGACATTTACAGGTGGACATTAGCTTATGTGAAATGGAAAAAAAAGCCAAAAATATGTGTCTTATTAGATTAATTATAGCTTTTGTAATTAATGAGAAATAGCGGGGCGCTGCCAGGACGACGTCGTTCCAGCAGCGCCACAGAAATCCCCGTATATCCTCGGATCCAGTGGGGGGAAAAAATCAATCGTATTTTTTCCCGACTGCTAAAAAATTGGCCTGCATGGTGTATTTTTTTCAAGCAAATCGGAGACCGTGGCGCTGCTGGAACGATGGACACGACGAACGACGCTGTTAACTGGTACTGGTCGCCCCGCCGATGCCTCCGTCCATGACCGCCCGTCTCAAGGGATCTGTGCGAGCGTGACGCACTGTACACCACTAAATTTTAAATAAGTAGTACAAAGATTTTAAGGGATGATACCTAGTGTCAATCAATACGAACAATTTTTACTATGGAGCTAACCACGGAATCGCAAAAAAAAAACCAGCTGTTCCATACAAAAGTACTACATCGACTAGACTGAAATGTATGGAACTACTAATTTTTTTTTCGCGACCTCGTGGTTGGTCCCATAGTAAAAATTGAAGAAATAGCACCTCTATTTCTTTACGCGGGAGCGACAAGGACAAGTAATAAAAGGTCATTATACGAGATTCTTCGTGCTCCGCGCTCCACTTTAGTACAGTGAAATGTGTCTGGTTAGGGTCTCTTTCATGAATATAATGAAAACCAAAATTCATTGCTTATAATATTTATTGTACAGTTCTTCTACATGACCGACCAGCGGTCTATTCACTAGTTCTCCGATGTCTTTTGCGTATATGAAGTCTAGGTGGTTGAACTTGGGCCAGGAGCAACCAGGTTTGATGGAATGGAGCACGCCATTTTGTTTGAGCTCGGCTGCTAGTCGATGTATTCTCTGTAACAAATTAATTAGTAATTAGCTATTTTATCATCATCAGCCATTTAATGTCCCCACTGCTGGGACACTGGCCTTCCTTATAGATGGATAAGGAGAATGGGCCATAACCCAACACGCGGGCCCAGTGCGGATTGGTGGGTATTAACGACTGCAAATGCAGCAGGGACCAACGGCTTAACATGCCTTCCGAAGCACGGAGGAGCTCAAGATGAAAATTTTTTGGTCACCCATCTCGTGACTGACCATTGCGAAAGTTGCTTAATCTCAACGATCGCAGGCCGAGCCCGCTAACCACTGCGCCACGGGCTCCTCAATTAGTCTATTTGCGAACTATTATTATTATCGGCATGTTAGGGATAGGGGCTATGCATCTCTCGTAAGAGCTGTAATCACTGCGACCTAAAAGATCTATTTACATACACGGTGTTTTTTTTATCACCTCGGATAATTTTAGGGATTACTCTAGTCATGTAAAGGAACAATTTTTTATTATGGGACCAACACTGAAATCGCGAAAAAAGTCAGCTGTGTTCCATACTAAAGTGCAAAAATTAAATCAAAATGTATGGAACAGCTAATGTCCCATAATAAAAGTTGTTTGTTTTCATAAGTAGAATAATCCCTAAAATTATCCGGGGTGATAAAAAAATTACCGTGTATATAGGAAAAATGTGATAGTAAGAACCACGAGCCCTATAAGTAGCTTTCAGGCGGGATCATCTTACCGTGTATAGATACTTCTAGCTTTGAAAGTTTTTATCTCCTTCGGGCGATCCGATGGATACTGCCATTGTAGATGAGGGGCCCGCAGTCACATAAAAGGTACCTGGGCGTTTACCTCTCCTTTTTTCAGTGGCGGCAAACTTCAGTTTCACTTAAAAAGTTGTCACATAGCGCGCACAACCCATTTTTGTCTCCACAACTATTTTTTCACTTACATCAAGTCTATTCGTTTAATTGTATAAAAATGCGCGCATGTAGCGACGCGACAGCCGGGAAACTTTTCATACTACCAATTAAAGAAAAAGAAATAAATAATACAGGGTGTTAGGGGCACCCCTTGCAAAAGCTTTAACCATGGCTTCAGACCATCATGCTGAACAACTTACAGCAAGAATTTTTTGTCGGAAATGAAAAAAAATTGGACTTTTCATACAAATTTTGCAACTTATCGGGACATTTTGTATGGAGAGTCGAAATATTTTTTCTTTTCCGACAAAAATCTTGCTTTGCGTTGTTCAGCATGAAGGCCTGAAGCCATGGTTAAAGTTTTTGCAACGGTGCCCATAACACCTGTATTTATTTTCAAACAAACACACACACACAACAATATAAGGAAGTTACCCTTTTCTCTGTAAGCTGATCGTTCTCCCCGTAGAATAACGATACTGGAATCTTCACGTTGGATATCAGGTACGGCTTCACTGCGCCAAACATTCCGTCCATCCACTCGGTAAAGACTTCTGAAACATTAAAGAAAACAAAATTTTGTATAGTGTATAGTAGTTATTTTAAATAAACAGATGACCACTTTGTGTTGTTACATCTTTATTTTAACTGTAAGTAATAGATCCGAAGTAACTTAAAATATCCGAAATAACAATAATTCTGGCACATAAACTGATGCTTTCCAAACTTTTTTATAAGTTGTAATTTTTTATAAAATGCGCAAATATTTAAAGCATATTTAATTCAATTAGGTACTTTATTGTACTTGAAATACAATGAGAAACATATTAATTTTTAATGAGTCTGCAAAGGTAGACTTATCTCTAAAAGAGATCAGATGCTTTGTATGCAAACACATACCTGTCATTGCAATTTTGCCATAATGTTCCAGCTGTTTTAACGAAGCCGGTTGTACTCTTGAAATTATTATCGGCATCAAGTTCTAGAAGAAATAAGATTAATTGATTTAGCATCTTCTTTATTTATAAAGTTAGTAAGAATCTATGCAGAATGCTTAGTGTACAGTCACGAGTAGGGCTGCCATCAGCTAAATTTCGGACCCAGGACAAAAACTTCGAAAACCCCGGAAATTAAAAAAAAAAAGGTTATTCCCGGAATCCCTCGAAAAAACGAGACGAGACTCACGAGTGCACGGTTATTTTTGCCGCACCGAATTTTTCGTTTAGTCGCATAATGCCCAATTCGCGAAATGTCTAATTCTCTAAACGACCAATTCGCGAAGTGACCAATTCTCATAATGGCCAATTCGCGAAATGACTAACTTTTTTTATTAGTATGAAAACAGTTTTTTGTTATGAAATTTAGGAATATGGTAAATTAAATGCAATTTAATGAATACCGAATAATTAATTTAAACATTTTTTAAATTTTATAACAAAAATACTGTTTTCATAAAATAAAAAATTTTCATTTCGCGAATTGGTCATTTCATCATGAGAATTGGTCATTTCTGTACCCGTGTACAACATGCTGACGTGTCTGACCTACCCAATCAATTTGCTCATAATCTTCTCCGACTACGAAGAATATAAACCGTATGCAGACATCTGCCTCAGCTTTTTTGGCGGAGCAAAAATTATCAGCGACGAAGTCCATGATATCCTTTTGGAAGCCAAGCGCCATAATTTTTCTTTTACGTAACGTAGTCTGTAAAGAAGTAGCCTAATATCATCATCAAGGTATTAAAAATATTAATTTCTACAATTTTGAAGTTTTATGAGAGGAGCCTGTGTTGCAGTTGCAGTCGCAGTGGTTTGTTTGCTCGGCCTGCGATTGTTGAACTTCAGCCACTTTTGCAATGGTTGATCACGAGGTAGCTGACCAAATAGTAAATTAAAAAAATAAACCAACTTCAAAAAGTACCTGTTAACTGAAAATGAGAGAAATGCTTACAGTTAAATTCATATTCTTCAAGGCTAAAGTTGAGAGTTGTTTGATATTATCCAAGTATACTGCTGGAGCCAAACCAACAAAGGCTATTAACTTCTCGTTATATTCTGGTCTCTGGGACATCATGGTGAAGAAAGTGGTTGTTCCCATGGAATATCCGATGTACATGATCTTGGGCAATCCTGTCACGTTGAGGACTTTGTCGATCATCGCTGGTGCATCGTATTTGCCATGTTCGTGGAAACTGTAATCAACACATGACTCATCTGAAGTCTAGAAAATTGCAAGAGAATTTAAGATATCAGTGTGAAACGGTGGTAAAGTGGTCTGATTATCCCCATTTGCCAAAACAAATAAAATCAAATCAAAAGGGCAATGTTTAAGTTGAGTCCAATATCATGACATGATAACATGAAAATTATTCATTGCCTAAGCCAAGCAAAGCAAAGAGGTTCGTTCTGCGTATTATCTTAATTGGATTAATCACTGAAAGAAATGCAGAGAGGAATGATCTTCGTTTTGTTTGGATTCGTCCGTGAGTGGCCTAGAAATGCATAGAGGAATGCTCCTCGTTTTGATTGGATTCGTCCGTGAGTGGCCTAGAAATGCAGAGAGCAATGATTCTCGTTTTGTTTGGAACTTTGGATTCGTCCGTGAGTGGCCTACATTTTACAATTCAATACAATTCTTTGAACTTTACCTGTAATCCCAAAACTTTGGGTTATTTCTCGTGAGGTTCAGGTGTGATGTGTAAGTGTTGCCCCTCAGGTTTCCGATCCAGACATCATATCCCGCGTCTGCTAAGATGAAAGCTAGAAGAACACGAATGGTTTAATTTTATTATTGATGGCATAATAATGAAAAATTTAAAGCTAAACAGATTCTGGATTATTTCCTAGGTTTAATGAACTTTTAATCCTTCAAACCCAGGAAAATGAGACACAACACAATAGATTTTCCATTGTTCTCTGGCCCCATTCGGTCGGGCCGCCGCCGGCACCGTCGTAAATGGGTTAATCAGACAATTCTGTTTTTGCGTAAAGAAATTGTCCAAAAATTTGACATCGAAGGACCAATGAAGGCCATTTAATCAGTAACTTACTAATATTATATTACTTACACAAGCTGTTTTTGGGGCCCATAATGACGAAGTCTCCACTGCTCCCCAATAAGCCGTGGATGAGAAGTACTGCCCTCTTGCCCTTGCCAGTGGACTCGGACCTCCTGGCAGACCGTCGCCCAGCAGGAATCCTATGCATCTGTATGATGTAACCATCTTCTGTCGTGACGCGATGCTTCTCGGCAGGGTACCCATAAGATGCTATTAGTTTCGGCTGTAAACAAAGATAAGATAATATATTATTCTAACAAATTAAAAAAATATTTCTTTTATCGCAGTTTCATAATTATATATGTCGCAGGGATATGAGGAAATCAGAGATTTCACGAAATCCCTAGGGATACCACGAAATCACGGAAGATGTGGAATATTCTTATTTACGACGTCTTCTTCCTATACAAGTTCAGTGATATGTCATTTTACTAAACTATATCTAGTGAAATGAAGAAAGACTGAATTAATAACAGTAAGCTCACGGCTGCAGGTGACAGGTATGAGCGAGTTTGTATCGGAAGTCCTGTAAAACACGTGATAGGTTAGAAATTTCTAACCTATCACGTGTTCTTCAGGACTTCCGAGGCAAACTCACCTCTGATATCCACTTTTCTGACATTTCACTAGATTTAGATTGTGAGTTTAGATTTGGTTTTAGTTAATGAAAAATATGCGAAAATAAAATTATCTTTGAATAGCCGAGGGATTCCAGCCGTCATAAGTTTAAATTTTTACAAGCATTTATTAACTTGCCATGTTAGTTAGTTAGTATGTTAGTTAGTTAGTGGGGGACAAATTTTGCAAGCTTAATTTGACCCACTGCCCAGTGTCCGATGGAGCTGAAATTTTGTATACAGGTTTGGTTCAGACAATATTAAAGTGCAGTATGCAAAAAAGCTTGTCATAAAAAATAATGTTTTACTAAATAGTAGATTGTACAACAAGTGCACAAAACGTACCATTTTACCCGAGACGTATATATCCATCCGAGCCGTAGGCGAGGGTGGATAGTCAATTCGAGGGTAAAATGGGTTTTATGAACGAGTTATACACTCTGCTTTTCACTTCGAGTGTGAGGAAAATAAATAACAATATTGCAAAAAAGATAAAATAAAGACTTCGCCATATTGGCGGGAAGCTTTCTTTTTTTTATACGTGGCAGTGGCAGCACAGTGACTTTAGCATAGATCGTACTCGTAGTCCATAATGCTCTTGAAATACTTATTTCTAAGAAAACTCATTAATTTTGCCTAGTTTTATTAATTTAGTATTTTAACATGGATTATGTACAAAATTTAAGAAACAGAATGAAATAACAGGTTTATGTAACGAAGTTTAATTGCGTGTGTGACTGTTTACCTGACGACCTTTGTCTTAGAATCTGAGACTTAGACGAAGATTTTACTTTATGCACTAGAGCATAAAAAGCGATTTTATGCAGCCTATACCCAACATAAACACGAACTTTACGAGCATGAGAAGTGAAAAACTTATTTAAAAGGTGAAAAACGAAATATATGTAGCTTACTTCCGCAAAAAACACAATATGCAAGATGCACCGCCCGCCCGCCCGCTCGCAAAAAATTGCACATGCACACCACGAAAACACCAGTGCACAATACCTGCATCTAGCAAGACAGCAATACACCTTGCACCGTCACCGATTAGACTACTCTACACGTGTTTCGCCCCAACCCGGGGCATCCTCAGGAGATAGTTCGTGCTAGTTCGTGCGAAAAACCAACACCAAATGAGCTCCGGCGCCTACCAACACCGTATTTATCGCCTCTTATGAGACGGAAGACAGCCACTGTGTAATTTGTGCTCTCAAAAAATTGTTCGTACTGCACTCTCCAGTTACCTCAGTATTCAGTCGAGCTTCATGATAGCAACCGTCAATCTTCGATCGACAATAACACGAAGCCGTCAAATAGACAGTAGGTGTCAGTTTTAGAGTGCGGCTGCGCGCGGTCGAAATCGAATACTAATCATTTACCATAACCTTAGAACGAAGAAAATGTACTGTAACTAGCGCCAAAACGCACCAGTAGTTGCGCGAAGATTGCGCACGGACGGACTCTATGTAGGTACAGTTGGACGGAAATCACCCGCAGCAGCCGCAATCGGAGATGTCGTGTGCTACATCACGGCGCGGCCCACTCTGAAAACCGCAATTCTGACTACATGGTCATTTTGTCCTATTTCGTCCTATTTCTGTCCCAAATTTTCAGAATTCGTCGTAAAGGGGACGAAAAGATATAAGCGATTTAAATGGTCCATGCCAAAGCAAACCTTCATTATGGCACGGACAGGCTATATTTATTGAACCATAACACCTAGCCATGATCTGATTAGTATAACATTTTGTCCCTTTTTTATAGAACCCGCAATGCCTGGAATCAAAACGAAATGAAGCGCCGTTCAAAAGATATAAAGGAATGATTTGGTCCATGCCATAATTAACCTACATTATGGCGCGGACTTTTTAACCAGGTCACCTAGAGAAAATCTGCTTATTGGAAACGATTCGTGTACATTCGTCCCAATTCGTCCTAAAAGCCACAGAATTCGTCATCCTTTGGTTTAGGAGATAATCGGAATTAAAATTTTGTTTTTATAGTACAGGAGCTGACTTCCTATTTAGTGACGATGTTTGTAACTTGTTCTTGTTTTGCGTGTTTGTGTTAGAATAATTAAGTGTATTAGTAACACAAAAGTATAACGTAAAGTTAATACGTAACTTTTATGCATTTTCGAAACTCAAAACCTTAATTTTTAAGTCATAAACAAAAATATTTTCTTAAAAGATATTTTGATCCTGGGCTCCTAGACTATATCAAAAACATGTACAGTCGCGTACAAAATAATTTCGATAGAGGTCATGTATGAAGTTGCATTTCAATGTTATATTGCTCTTCTTTCGAAATTATTAATATTTGGAGGTGGGGCTCCCACCGTGGGAGTGAAGTGAATAGTGGAGGGGGGATTGGGGGGAAAAAAGGGTTTGTTTGTATGAAACTTTTCTTCCTTCAATGGAATAGCTAGGTACTTGAAACATTGTACACTCGACAGCATATCAGGTTAAACAGTTGAACTGAACAGCTTTTATTACGTAGGGCATAAAGGCGGTCTCAAGTTCAACATGTATAGTCTGATGTGCCGCCGTGTGTACATATACAGGGTTATTTGTTATTCATTTAAAACATCTCGTGGGGTTAATCAGACCATCAAACTGAACAACTTTCATTATGAGACAGATATTAGATTGGAACAGCTGATTTTTTTTCACCGTAGAGTTAGTCTCATAGTGAAAGTTGTTCAGAATGATGGGTAGAACACCAGGGTTTCGGCTTTAAAACCAATAAAAGTTCAGCCCGTTTATGTTTTATCATTATCACAGTAAAATCACTTTGAAAAAATGATTTATTTTGGGAAATATAGTTGATGAATTGCGGCACACAATATAAGGTCCTTCTTAAATAGTGCACATAATTTTAAGGGGTCAATGTACTCATGAATACAAACAACTTTTACTATGGTATCAACATTGAAATCGCGAAAAAAATCAGCAGTTCCATACATTTTGATCTATTCGATTTACAATTTTCTATGGAACAGCTGATTGTTTTTTCGTGTTTTCAATGTTGGTACCATAGTAAAAGTTATTTGTATGCGTGAGTACAATGACCCCTTAAAATTATGTGCACTATTTAAGACGGACCTTATATATTGCGGCACACCTCACCAGTGTTGCCAGTATGATTTCCCAAAAAAGGACGGTTGGCTTCTGAAAAGGTACGGTTTTTAACTTCAAGGTACGGTTTTATTTTACCAAAATCTAATTTTAATGTACAAACAATTAACTATTTCAAAGTCACTGGGTGGCGAGAAGCGAAGCGCAAGCGAGAGTTATTAGAAAGAAAAACAGGGTAAATAAATTTATGGTAAACCACGGAACGGAAAACTTTAACAGTACATGTTGGCCGACCATGATGGCCCATCGTGTACAGGGCGAGTTTGCGTTGCTCGCAGACAGCAATCGCACACAAACCGGCCCTGTACACGTTGCCCGATCATGGTCGGCAAGAAAAGCTCCCAGTACAGGATGGCCGATCCCATTGGCCGACCATGATGGGCGATCGTGTACAAGTACAGAGCCAGTTTGCTTGTGATTGCCGTTGCAAATGCACACAAACTGCCCCCTAACCCCTGAGGCCCTGACGGAATCGAGTTGAGATGAAAATCGAACCGTTTTATAGATTTTAGTTATTTCGTACTGTTTTATAGATTTAAGGTCAAAAATCCCACCTTCGATCACAACAAAGCTGGTTGTGATCGAAGGTGTGATTTTAGACCTTAAATCTATAAAACAGTAGACCTATAACGATTTCATTTAGTTCGGTATTCAATCACTACTTACTCCATTGGCGCTATACAGTCGTTACTAGAATAGTGATTTTTTTTTTCTTGATTCAATTTTGATCTCAACTCGATTCTGTCAGGGGTTAAGTAAGGGGTACCCTGTACATTTTGAGTGAATTTTACATTTGTTTACTACACAGTTTTCAATATCAGATTAATAGGAGATGTCATATATAAAATACGTAATTTTTATAGTGGCAGTAAGTACCTGCTTTTGCGCTACCCAGTATATTACTATAATAATATTCTTTTTAGCGAATAGACTACAAAAAGTTGCAAATTATTTAAAAATCCGCTAGAACGGCAACACTGCACGTATGACAAGAACACTCTTTTTTTGGTTGGGTGTTTATGGCTTGGTTTTAAGAGCCGTTTAGACCAGACAACATGTTTCAAACACATGTTTCGCAACATCTACCTGTCTTGTCCATTTTGGTTCATGTTTTGTGTCGGTTTAAACGCGGCTTTAGGGTTTTTCCCACGAACAACGACACGACACGATTTACAAATTGCGCGACAGTGTTGTCAGCACTATTTTCCAATAAAAGACGGTTCAGTTCACAGCATTGAGCATACATAAAGACAGTACTTAACAGCGAATTGCTGACAGATACGGCAAACTGTGAACTGCAGTTGCCATGCAACAAAATAGCACCTACAGTTTATGGTTTGATGGTAAATGGTACAGAAAACTGTACTTTTTGGTACGTTCTGGCAACACTGTTAGTAAATCGTCTCGTGTCGTTGTTCGTGTGTAAACGCCCTTACAAGCCCTCAACTTTATTCCGTTCCGTAATGCGCATTCTGTTCATGTTGCGATTGTAAAACTTAATGTTCACAGAGACTGTTCGTGCATTCCTCAATCTACGAAAAGTTCGTGCAAAAGGATGTAGCTTTCGCAAAGAGCCGCAAGATAGGACGCTTAATGTTTGAAAAATTAAAAGGAAGTATTTAGAAAAAAATCTACCCGTCTCACAACCAGCTCCGATGGTTCGGGTCGATTTTTTCTAAATAGGTACTTCATTTTCAATTTTTCAATATAAAAAATTGCATTGTAAATGCAAAACAATAAAAATTTTAATAACTTGCTTAATGTTTTACAATCGGAACACTGCGTATTACGGAACGGAATAGTTTTAATTAATTTTTACTGTACGCTTTTGTACGTGACTGTACTTATATAAAAAAAACTGAATATCTCCTAAACCAAAGGACGACGAATTCTGTGGCTTTTAGGACGAATTGGGACGAATGTACACGAATCGTTTCCAATAAGCAGATTTTCTCTAGGTGACCTGGTTAAAAAGTCCGCGCCATAATGTAGGTTAATTATGGCATGGACCAAATCATTCCTTTATATCTTTTGAACGGCGCTTCATTTCGTTTTGATTCCAGGCATTGCGGGTTCTATAAAAAAGGGACAAAATGTTATACTAATCAGATCCTGGCTAGGTGTTATGGTTCAATAAATATAGCCTGTCCGTGCCATAATGAAGGTTTGCTTTGGCATGGACCATTTAAATCGCTTATATCTTTTCGTCCCCTTTACGACGAATTCTGAAAATTTGGGACAGAAATAGGACGAAATAGGACAAAATGACCATGTAGTCAGAATTGCGGTTTTCAGAGTGGGCCGCGCCGTGATGTAGCACACGGAGATGTCACTGCGACATGACGTCATCGCAATAGCGCGCAAGGAAAGCAAATTTACAAAAACTGGTGAAACTTTACAACGCTGTAACTTTGGAAATCCTGGACAGATTTCGATGAAACAAAAACTGTTATTACTTGCACGAGTACGCGCATTAAATGCAGTAATTTTTATTGTCATATTTTGATGTGTTGGTGTGACTCGGCTATAATTTAATACATCGGTGACATCGGTTACACGCTAATTCTGACGACGACGACGACGACGACGAGAGAATTATCGTGTAACCATTCAGACTGACAGACTGATGGTCTAGACTGATGAAAATTAAATATTTTTAATAGTACAGTCGGCCAAATATGTGGTCTACCACCGTAAGGGTGAAGTTCGTTTGTTCGTCAACTGAGAACAAGGTTGATTTTCCTTTGCTTGAATTTTATGACACTTCGCGAATTCGTTTTTCGAGTTTCGAATTGTCGAATATTGATTCTCATCAACAACATACCAATTTCTTGATTCTAATATTGCGGTATAAGGGCGGTTGCAAACTGGCGTTTTTTTCTGAGCGTATACGGTCGTTTCGGCATACGCGCTTTCACGCGAGCCACAATACGGACTTCAAAAAACTGAATAAACGGGCATATTTCGGCGTGTTCGCTCGAACCTTGCGATTGATTAGGTAGCGTATGGCTCGCGCTTATACAAGCATACAAGCATGTCAACGCTCGTACGAGTCGCGCGTGCGTGTGGCAAAAGGCACGCCTATACTATACGCGCCTACATTACGCTTCCGAAAACGAGCTTATACGCGCGTATAAAACGCTAATCTGAAACCGCCCTAATGTTTCTTGGGAAAATTGTTCAGTTATCGATAATGAATTACCAATTTCAGTATTTAGGGATATTTTTGTAAGGATAGTAATTTTAACCGATCGACTAAAAAACATTTTAGGGTACCAAAATTACTAGTTGAGCGACTTAGTCGCCATTGTAACCTAACCTAAACCTATTTTTCCGCTGCTCACTGCTCACTTAGTATTTTTAGTCGCTCAACCTAGTAATTTTTAGTCGCCTGGTTTAACACTTTGCATAAATGGATGTCCACTGCTAAACGTAGGCTAAGTGGATATCATTGGGGGAATGATATCCACTTTGCTCGATTAGAAAAGGACGGGACAAGGGTTGTAACAAGAAGCGGTAGTGAAAATGCTAATTATTTGGTTGTTAAAAATATTATTTTTCACATGGAATAAGTCACTTAAAAAAATTAAATGTTTAAATCTTGTGTAGCCGCCATCTGCCTCTATGACTTCTCGGAGTCGGTCCCTCATTGAGCCCACCAGCCTCGAGCAGATGTCAGACTCACGGGTTTCCTCCCAAACCTCATTGCAGTGCCCTTGCAGTGCTTTTGCTGTTCTTTAGTTGCGGTTCCATCATGTCTGAACCATAAGACACATTTAATTCTCTAGAAATCTCACTAATATTGAATCCATCATTGTGAAGTGTGATTATTTGAGCTCTCTCGGCTATGGATGGATAAATTTTGAGGCATTACACAAAATAATGAATAAATTTTACTTTAGTTTAGGGAGTTTAGGAAAATACCTGTGACATTACTTTGTCAGTGATATAATATTATGTTCTTTTTCAGTGAAAGAGTTTTCTACTTTAAAAATCCTCCTTAGTTCTGAAGTTTATGAAAAACATGGCGAAAATAACATTGTGTGTTTGCTCTATGATTTCATGACAGTTTTCTCAGTAAACAAACCATAGATGTATTATTCCTGTAGATGGATCACAAAAATAAGCTATAACTCACCCATCCTTTACCCCTTCTAACACTATCAAATTGTCATAAGATAGAAAGAGACATACATGTTAATCTGTTGCGTCGAGATTAGTGAATGTCTCCATTTTGACTATGCAATGCTAGATGATGATGATGCAATGATAGTGCTGTGGTTTTTTTTGTATAACAAGTTATCGATAAAAGATGTAAAAATAATTTGAATGCAATGCGATACATACCGCCGGTTGCACCAAAATTTTTTTACATTATACTTTTACAGGGTTTATGGTTTAAAAATGTAAGGGATTTGACAGTTTTGACAGCAAAATTCAGTTACTTTTTACGAATTCGTAAAATGAATATTTTGGTGCAACCGGCTGGCTTATAAAATTACAATGTACTTATATGTATATATCGCAGGCGTATTGTATATTTCACCGTATTACATAGCAACTAGCTGTATTGGAAAACAGCACCGCATTGTAATGCGGCGGATTCAAGATACGCCGTATTCAATACGGCTGATCGAAAGTACGCCGCATTGAATAGAGCGCTTCGCGATTTTCAATGCGGCTAGACTTAATGTAATTGGGCGCTTCATAATCCGCTTTTCTGACAGTTTTTAGTACTAATCGTGTCCAAAGTGCTCACGGCCTTAGAATTTTGTTTATGCTATGCAACTTCAGCATAGGTCGAATATGGCAAAAAGTTCTTCCCTCCAGACAAAAGCGCACGCTCAGCTGATCGATCTAGTGTGGCAGAATATTTTTTTTATATTTCGACGCATGCTATGGTCCAAAGAGAAAGTTGTTCAGTTTCATGGTCTAAGCAAGCCCTTTAATTTTGAATCAGTGCCAAATATGAAGTAGGTAATATAATTATACTTGAGGAGATCGATGGGTCATTGGTACGCGCATTCTGCATCCGGTCGTTGATGTTAAGCAACATTCGTTGCGGTTGGACATCTGAATGGTGACCAAAACTTTATTATCTCGGTCTCCTCTGTGCTTCGGAAGGCACGTTAAGCCGTTGGTCCCGGTTGCATTAGCAGTCGTTGGCACCCTCACTCACCAATCCGCATTGGCTTCGCGTGGTGGGTTATGGCACTTATGGCCCGTTCTACCTGTGGTGTTTTCTTGCACAGGGAAGGCCCAGCAGTGAGGACATTAATATAATAATGATGATAATTATACAATTTATACTAGGAGGTATAGTCGTAAAACTGAACGAGATTTCTAATCAATTTATTAAATTAAATAATCTGCTGAATGATATCAAGTAAAAAAATACAGATTTCACGCAAATTTTTATACTTTTAATGTATTCAATTTTTTGTATAAATCCACAATTTGCTTTAATAAGTGCATTTTGTTGCGAAGGTCTCCAATCGTCGCCGTTTCTTACGTTTCTTATTCACGTTTCCTTCACATCGACGGCGGCGCGGCGGTGGGAAATCTGTTAAGAATTGAGAAAAATTAAGTTTAAATACAAAATTGTTAACACTACATTTTTTTATCGATATTACATAATAAAATCGGACTACAACACTATCAGGTTGGTCAAATGTCAAAAAATCCCAATTGGCTTTAAATTATATATTTTTAGGCTAAAAACACCCGATTTTCTTCAACCAAGTCAATGTTAAACTGTATATACACGTACAGCGATTTAGTTTTTGCAAATTTGCTATAAAAATGTGTTCGCAAAAACACAAAACAATGAGTGTGACTTACCTCTGAAATGATATGTGTTCATTATTCTCTTTCAAAACACTCACTTTGCTTGAATAACCGGGAACAGTACAGGCTATTCTTAACAAACAACAGATTTACCGCACCACACCATCAAATCTTTCTATATTTTTGTACAAAAAAAGCTTTTCTTTCTGAAGCATTTGTTAACCAGCTGGTTAACAAACAAATATGACGTTTACTTTCAAGTGGCGCGCAGCTCATTAAGACGCACACGTTGGGCTATTGTTATCTCTTTTTAACACACGACATGTCGCCTTTTGAGAGACGAGAGTCGATTATAGAAGGAATTGTTCATTTTCTTATGCTCCATCTACAGGAATAATACATCTATGAAACAAACAATTATAAAGATTCGCCTTTAGCGATATTTTGTTGACACGGGAACTACTGTCAAAACTGGTAGACCACTTTCTTGGCCGGCTGTACCTATTCGTCAGTCCGTTTCGAATGACAGTAAACTGACAGGCAGCCGATGTCTTTGATTGGACTCATCATCTATACAGGGTGTTTTTCTATAAGTGCAATACCTATCTTAGGTGGTGATTGTACTCATGAATATGAACAACTTTTACTATGGGGCCAACTCTGCAACTCAACAAAAAAATCTGCTGTTTCATACACTTTGTTAATACTTACCTGACCAGAATGTATAGAACAGCTGTTTTTTTTGTGAAGTTGCAGAGTTGGCCTCATAGTAAAAGTTGTTCTTATTCATGAGTACAATCACCACCTAAGAGGTATTGCACTTATAGAAAAACACCCTGTATTAATATAATGAAATGAAATGAAATGATAATAAAGTTGAAAAGTTTGTTTGTTTGAACGCGCTAATCTCAGAAACTACTGGACCGAATTGAAAAAAAATCTTTTTGTGTTGGATAGTCCATTTATCGAGGAAGGCTATAGACTATATTACATCACGCTACGACCAACAGGAGCGGAGCATTAATGAAAAATGTTGCAAAAACGGGAAAAAAATATTTCTTTTTTAGTAGGTTTTTTCCTTTTCCTCAAATAGACGCAGGCGAAACTGCGAGGCACGGCTAGTATTATTATAACAATACCAAAGGTTTTCCTTAAACATAACTTAAACCGAAGCAATAAAAAGTATGGTCATTACAGAAAAGAAAAAAGCAAAATTACAGTTTTCTTCGAAAGTTTACATTGAAACTATCATTTTCTTTACTATAAGATCTGTTCATTAAGTTATTCAAGAGTTCCTCCCAGCGTTTACCAACACGCGATCGAACTATTGTTAAGATAGTGGTTATACGGTAATCTGTATTATGTTGCATAAAACTGTCAAGGTGAAAATTGCCCACGTGCATGGCTATAAACGCCTAATAGAAAATAACAAATTGTTTACTATTGATGTTATAAGAAGAAAACCACCTGGGTTGGTAAGGTAATTTTTTGAGAAGGGTTGTATTGTTAAAAGTGTACATAATATTTTGAATGAGAAAGGAGTAAACGAGGGAATGGAGCGATGAGGGGTGAGGTGACAGAGTGGAGCAGAGGAGAAGAACGTACTACGCCAACCCCAAATAGAATTGTAATATGATGATGATGCTATATGAATCATGTTGATAATAAATCACGAGTAGATTCTGTCTATAAGTAGGAGTCAATGGTGTCGGCCGAACTCACCGAAAAAAAAACTCACCGAATAAAAAACTCACCGAAAAATACTCACCGAAAACCAAACTCACCGAAAAGTTTTCTCATCGAAAAAAACTCACCGAAAACCAAACTCACCGAAAACTTTTCTCACCAAAAAAATCTCACCTAAAAAAACTCACCGAAAACCAAACTCACCGAAAACTTTTCTCACCGAAAAAAACTCACCGAAAAAAGCTCACCGAAAAGAACTCACCGAAAACCAAACTCACCGAAAAAATCTCACCGAAATAAAACTCACCGAAAAAAGCTCACCGAAAACTTCTTGATTTACGACAATCTAAATCATCTAAATCGACGTATTGGGTAGATTTCTGCTCCGGGGTCAATCTATAAAGGTTATAGTCGTTGGTAGTTCACAGATGGCTTGTATTGTGATGTAAAGCCGCAACTAGTTGATCTTTTGTTGCTAACCATTATTATTGTCGTTATTTTCAAGAGGTTCCGGATTCGATTCCCAGTGGGGATACATATTGTTTTCGGTTTGGTTGGTGGTGGTAGGTAGGACATGTTAGAAGTCCGCCTGGCCAGCTACCACCATCTTTTCTATGTCTGACGCCATAATTACGATGTTTTCAGCATTTTTGTGTTCCGGTAGTTGGAGATTCAGGGCGTTTGTGCACTACCACTGAATTTTACCGATCCGGAAAAAAACGGATGCTTGTATTTAATTAATTACTATTATAAATGATTAATTATTATTAATAAAATTAAAATACAAGCATCCGTTTTTTTTCCGGATCGGTAAAATTCAGTGTAGTGCACAAACCTCAGTGCCTCAGTGTTGAGGAGTCCGGGAGTAGTGCGCTTCTATCTTCAGCCTTATCTTTACTTACATCAGGTGATATGAAGGCTAAGCGCTCAAACGTTTGTAAAAAAAATGACTTTGAAATTTGAATCATAAATTATATTATTGTTTGTCTACTCTTATAAGTACTAATATTATAAAGAGGAAAGATAAGCGGGCGAAGCCGCGGGTGGAAGGCTAGTATCTATATAACACAAACTGTCAAAGATTTTCTTGACATTAGTCAATTTTAGTACCTAGCTTGTGAAATCTAAATCAGTCACTTAGAATTTACGAAACATAATAATTGAAACTGAATCATAGTTGTCTTCAATAGCATAATAGAGTCCTTAATGACTGTACCAATTAGCATCTTAGTACTATATCGCAGTTAAACGTGAGATGAGATTTGTATCATCACGTGACTTCTCTTAAGGTGCATGTAGTCGTGAAACGATCATTTTTGAGGCCCTAAAACTCATAAGTTAGCCTACTGATGAATCCAGAATCAATATATATTAAATATTGATATATAAACTTCAATCTGAGCATTTAAAAAAAACATAGTCTATAAGATACTATAAAAAAAAACATTGAAATGAAGCTGTTTTCAACTTGAAATACGCTACTGCTTCTAAACTACAAGTGATATTTTCACGTTTCTTTCAGGAAGAGATTGCTAACTTGTTTAACTTAAAACTGAGCATTTTTCGTTTTAAAATAATACATAGTTTTGACGAAACGTGTGTTTAAGCTGTTTTTGTGCAGGTAGCGGGCGGGAAAATTAGGCCACTTTTCTATGGCCAAGGTCGTTGGCGATACCACGGGCCTTAAGAACCCTAGAGCGGACCCGGTGAACTTTGTATCACCAACACTTTGTTATTGATGATCGAAGCGCCCGACATCTATTAGTTAGTTTTTTTTAGTTTTTTGCATTCACAATGCAATTTTTATTACTGAAAAATGGAAAATGAAGTATTTAGAAAAAATCGACCCGTCGATCGACTGAGCTACGGAGTCAGTGGTTAGAGCAGTCGCCCGGAAAGCGAAAGGTAGTGGGTTCGTGTCCCATCGGAGCTGGTTGTGAGACGGGTCGATTTTTTCTAAATACTTCATTTTCCATCTATTAGTTAGTTATGCTCATATCACACGGTTCAATAAATTGATTCACTTTGGTTGCAAGATCCAGAAATACAGGCGCACATTGACATTGAATGATTCAGTTTTACGTTTACATTGTTCAATTTGGTTGCTTTATCCAAATTGAAAGGCAAAAGTGCACCGTGTATTTCCGCTATTAGTGCGGTGTAGCATGGGGCCTTAGATTAATAACTCTTCGCTTATGGGGCCTATCACAGCTCATTCGTGCAAAGCGCCTTTTGTGTGTTTACTTTTGTTTGTAATTTCTCTGTATTTTTGTCCTTTTCTATGTGCAATATTTTTTTATATAAAAGAGCAAATCACTCACTCACTCATCACGAAATCTCAGAAACTACAAGTGCTAGGAGTCTCAAATTTTGCATGGGAGCTCCTTTTAGGGCGTAGGCGCTCACTAAGACGGGATTTTGCGAAATTCAACCCCTGAAGGGGTAAAACAGGGTGGCAAAGTTTGTATGGGATAACGCGATTCCTTGGCCCGATTGACTTGAAATTTGGCATAGACATTCTTTCACAATATATTTATCCCTTAACAGGGTTTAAAAGTGGAAGAAAGCTAATTTGATCAATTTTATTATGAAAAATAAATAAGATATTCAAATTAAACGTTTATTCTTAAAAAAAAAAAACCTTATACAAAACTGTCATTTCGTCCATGGCCGCTTCCGCCGCCGCGGTCAAAATCGAATACTAATCTTTTCCATAAGTTTAGAACAAAAAAAATGTACTCCTAACGCCAAAAATGCCCCAGTCACGCATGCGCGCAGACTTAAAACTTCGTGATTATTTATTTTCATCAGTCTAATAATGGTGATACGAAGTCCTTTAGAAAGTATAAGTACTTACTATAATTTATATGGCAAAACAACGTTTGCCGGGTCAGCTAGTTATTTATAAGGCGGGTATAAGAGGTGGTTGATAATGATGATGATGGAACTTTGTATGTTATCATCATTGATCATGTAATTTAATGTCATTTGCTTACTCATTAAATAACGTATTGTAATAAAAGTAATATGACTAATCCTGAACTTGTCAGTATTAAAGCTAACCCAAGTGATTCAGCAAATTACATAAACAATTTCTTTGCTAATATTGGAGAACAGCTTGCTGGTGGCATTAATTCCAGCCTGTCTCATGACAGGATAAATCACTATATTTCTAACTTACCAAATGTGTCTCATTCTTTTGTCCTCTTAGAAACAGATGAGGAGGAAGTAAAGTCTATATAAAGTCTAATCTTTTAAGGAACCTTAAATCTGATAGTGCCCCGGGATGGGACAGTATCACTTGCAAGTATGTTAAATATGTACAAAATGAGATACTCCCAGTTGTTACATACTTTGCTAACTTATGCTTTAAAACCGGTGTCTTCCCTACTGCACTTAAGAAATCGGTCATCACGCCAGTGTACAAGGGGGGGGACAAAAAAAACATTAGTAATTATAGACCCATTTCCGTACTACCGGTATTTTCAAAGATTTTGGAGAAATTGTTAAACGCTCGATTAATTAATTACATAAATACATTTAATATCATATCTGAGTCACAATTTGGGTTTAGACGAGGCTTATCCACGGAGAATGCGGTGACATCTCTTACTTCACAGATAGCTAAGCATCTCGATGGGGGGGAGAAATGCCTTGCTACCTTTATCGATTTAAAAAAGGCGTTTGATACAGTTTCCATACCTATTCTTGTGCAGAAACTTGAAAAAATTGGTGTCAGAGGTACTCAACTTTCCATCTTCAAAGACTTTCTGATGAATAGAAATCAAACTGTAAAATTAGATCAGTGTCTCAGTAACGATGTCGCCGTCTCCTATGGAGTGCCTCAAGGTAGTGTCTTGGGTCCTACCTTATTTTTAGTATATATAAATGATCTCTGTAACATGAAACTTGAAAAAGCTAAAATTCTGTCGTATGCTGATGATACTGCAATTTTGTTTTCTGGTAGTACCTGGGATGAAGTTAAAGCTAACGCTGAAAATGGTATGTCTCACGTGGCCGACTGGTTAAAGAACAACTTGTTAACATTAAATACGGAAAAGACCAACTATATCTGCTTTAGTATATATAATAACACGCAGCCCCGATTAGACTTCAACATTAAATTACATTCATGTAAAGATATTGATAAAAATAATTGCACATGTCCTATCTTAGATAAAATTAACCATACTAAATATTTAGGAGTAATTGTTGATCAGAATTTATCTTGGTACCCCCACATCGAAATGATTTCTGCGAGGATTAGAAAGCTTATGTGGATGTTTAAGTCATTAAGACACATTGTCCCTTCAGTCATCATAAGACAAGGGCTGCCGCCGCATAAAAATCTTCTGAATGAAGTGTATATTGCACTAGTTCAATCTGTTATAAGCTACTGCATCCCTGTTTGGGGAGGTGCCATGAAAACCCGCTTTTTACAGGTGGAACGTGCCCAAAGACGTTTAATAAAGATTATGTATTTCAAAAAGCAATTATTCCCTACTGAGGATTTGTATACACTTTCCAACCTATTATCTGTAAGAAAACTATATATTTTAAACATTATTCTTAAAACACATAAAACATTAACTTATGATATAAATAAAATAAACAAAAGGAGAAATACTAATATTATACACATCCCTAAGATTAGAACAAATATTGCTAGTATTCAATTTAATTATAGATCTGCAAAAATATATAACTCAATAAATAAAACATTAAATATCTATCCTAAAACCTACCATGAATGTAAAACCATAGTAATTAACTGGCTCAAAACATTAAATTTTGAACAAACAGAATCCCTTTTAACGTAATCACGATTAGGTAATGTTTTTGATTACCTTTATAACAATTTCATACATCTACCCCATGTTGTTTTAAATCTAATGAAAAGCTATATCTACGTATCTTTTGTAAGAATTGTAATAATATTGTAATCGTATCTACCCAATTCACTTACATATTTTTATAAACAACCATTAAATATAACATTTAAATACGGTTTATACGTTTAAATACATTTCTTACCATACGTATGACCCAATTATGCACATGCGCACAAACATACACTCTCTAAAACCTTTCCTCACACAAAAACATGCACACACACACACACACACACAGAGAGACAAACTCACGCACGCTCGCTAACAAGCACACACACACACACATACACACACATATACACACGCACACAAACACACTGGCATCACCAACACAGAAGTAGTTTTAAGATCTTTTTAGTTACTATTTTATTATTTTGTATATGTACCTTTAACTACCTACTTACGTAAGTTAGTGTTATGAAGGAGCGGGGCTGTCTGGCACAAGTATCATGTAATACTCACTAGACGGTCCCAACCCAACGTATGTTACAATATTGTTGTTATCGAAATAAATATTTTTCATTTTCATTTTCATTTTCATTTTCATTAAATCTTAGCACTTATACTCGTCGATTTTCATTTATTAGATATAAAAATAACTCGCATTTTATAAAACGAAAGAGCAATCCTGTCGCTTCATGCATTGCATACGATTAATATGATTGCATCTAATCAAATTTGACATTTATATTTTATTGACCTGCGACAGTATTACAATTTATCCAAAGGTCGCACGTCGCAAGTTATACCTTTTACGAGGAAAATGCTGGTCATCACAATTTGAGTTCTAATGGTTATTATTATTTATTAATGACATTGAACTTAGTGTAGAAAATGATCCGTGACAATACCTTTTAACTGCTGTGGTGAATAAACAGGCAAAATATTAAGGGCCATTCCACACAACGACGTTTTTTTGCGTTAGTTTGTATCGATACAACAAACGCATGTCGAAAACTCAGCAAACGCAAGGAAGCCTGCACGTTTTAATCTTACACGCGATCCTTGCGTTTGTATCGATACAAACGCCACTTTTTTCGAACGCAACCTGGTTGTAAGGTACAGCGCGTTTCATTTGCGACAATAACGTGTAAAGTCTGCCAAAACGCGATGAAAACGCGCAGAGAAAAAAGAGAGAGGGCGTTTGTGCACTACACTGAATTTTACCGATCCGGAAAAAAACGGATGCTTGTATTTTAATAATTAATCATTTATAATAGTAAAATTTATTTATTTCATGTAGTTTAGGGTATGAAACATTGAAACTACACGAAATAAATAAATTCTTACTATTATAAATGATTAATTATTAAAATACAAGCATCCGTTTACGTAGTTACAAGCAGCAACAACTAGGAAAATTTATTAAAAGCCATTTAAATTTTTACTTTTTTTTGCATTCACAATGCAATTTTTATTATTGAAAAATGGAAAATGAAGTACTTATTTATAATCGTCCCGTCTCACTACCAGCTCCGATGGGACTCGAACCCACGACCTTTCGCTATCCGAGCGACTGCTCTAACGACTCCGTAGCTCAGTGGTTAGAGCAGTCGCCCGGATAGCGAAAGGTCGTGGGTTCGAGTCTGGTTGTGAGACGGGTCGATTTTTTAATTTTCCATTTTTCAAATTACTTAATTAAAATCATAAAAATCAACATGTAAAAATTCAATGACATTAAATTCTTAAATTCTAATTTCAACCATTATAAATGTATAACACTATAAAAAAATATAATATACTTAAGTAGCGAAGCGAAGAGTTATTAATCTATGACTTAAGTAAATAAAACCGCCTTCAAAAAAATCACATCAAAAACGTAAGAAATAATTCCTCACCAAATAACTAACGTAAGTACTTTGAACTACAAATTAAAGAATGTAATTAAATAAAGGTTTCGAATCGACAACATATATTCACAATAATCGGATTATCGCGTATTTTAGATTTTAAAATTATAGAATCAATGACGTTATAATATCATTGTATAGAATAGTGTCAGAAATGAAAAAGGATTGACATATTTATTTGTTGTCAAATTCATATTCATGCGTGCGTTCAGAAATTGATTTTGTGTAAACTAAAGAAAAGATATCAGGCTACTTATCAGAATATATAAAAATCAATGCCACTTTTCGTTGTAATTTTATAACTCGAGAACGGGCTCACCTATTCAATCCAAACCAAATGTTTAGGCTTTGGTCGGACTATTTAGTAGATGGTTTATGTGAAATTTGGGGTAGGGGTAGGGTAGGGGTAGGGGTAGGGGTAGGGTAGGGGTAGGGTAGGGTAGGGGTAGGGTAGGGGTAGGGTAGGGGAGGGTAGGGGTAGGGTTTTGGAACTAAAAGCCGACGGTCCTTTTTGACAGCTACTTTTGGGTTTTGTATTGCTAGTGGCACCTCCACCAACGCTGTCACGGGTCAGAATTCAGATAATAATGTTTGTAGCACTAAACCACCTGTGTTTGTGCTACTGCTAATTTAATTTCAATTCGACACACGTTTATTCTGATTATGTCATGTAGAGGTGCGTGCGCAGGATACAAAATTCTGTAATAGGTACAGTGCCACAACCTTTTCTGTTCCGGTGACAGCGGCGCTACGTACGTTTTTAACCGACTTCTAAATCAAAAAGGAGGAGGTTCTCTATTCGTCTGTATGTATGTTTTTTTTTTTTGTGTATGTCCACCGATTACTCGAAGACGGCTGAACCGATTGAAATGGTTCAAACGTTATTACATCAGGTTGGTTTCCAAGTTGGTCCCATTTTTTGAAATTTTGAAATCGGTTCAGTAGTTTTCAGGAAATCTAGAAAATACTGTCGTTTTCGTTACCACTTTATGTAAATTTAATACGTATCTTTAGGCATAACTCCTTTGTTTATAAACCGATTTAGATGATTCTTCTTTTGTTAAAAAGGGGATACCTCAAGGTATTTTAACCGACTTCGAAAAAGGAGGTTTTCAGTTTGATCACATACCTATTTACCAGAAAACACGTAAATTGCCTGCACGATGCACTAAAAAGAGTGAAATAAAAATTATTTTTATAAAAAAATAAAACCGCCTTCAAAAAAACCACATCAAAAAAGTAAGAAATAATTCCTCACCAAATAAATAACGTAAGTACTTTGAAGTCGGGCGGGTTTTAACAAAAACAACAAAAAATTGTACTTACATGTTTCACGCCCGACTTCAAAGTACTTACGTTATTTATTTGGTGAGGAATTATTTCTTACTTTTTTGATGTGGTTTTTTTGAAGGCGGTTTAATTTTTTTATTCTTTTTTTGTAGCAATTTAACCGGCCCTGAGTTCTAAGAATTTCAGCCGCCAGCAGCGCTATGGTTGGACACATGAAGCTAACTGGAGTTCTCACCCTGAATAAAAAAGTGTACCCAGCAAATTTGACATTTATGTATGCTACGGCTATCAGTTGTCTCATATGACCATACGTATTTTTTTAAAGTGTAGGTGAGACGGAAGACAGCCACTGTGTAATTTTTGGTGACAAAAAAGTGTTAGTACTGCACTCTCCAGTTACCTCAGTATTAAGTCGAGCTTCATGGTTGGACATCAACTTGACATTAAAAAAACACGTTAGTTTCACATTTTGGCCACCGGCACAGCAAAGTTTGTGACACTGCAGGTTATTTATTATAAAAAGTTACTCTATGGTTATTATCAGGTACCTACTTACTTAGTTATGTTTAAAATAAATAAAAATAGATTTGTTGCGTGTTTGTACAGTCGACAGTACAAACTGTCAAATTTCTTTAAATAAAATTCAACCTTATGTCTAACAAATAGAGTTCAGTTTAAATTAATAAATTTTTACATTTTGTAGTAACCCGACGTGCTGGCGACCGTACGATACGAGAATGGAATTAAAGAAAACTTCGAAAAATAAATATACGTTTTTGCATTATGGCTTCTTACGTTTTTTATAGAAATTCCACCAACGTCTCGTTGAAATGAACGAAACATGTTTTGACAGAATATAAATATAGGGTCTTATGTACACTATGTATCAATTAAATAATAATTGTGGCAGATATTGTTTCTTTCTATTATTTATCAAAGCCGTGATAACAAACGTGTAGGCTTTCCGCTTTATTTTCGCAGTGGAAATACCTAACATTATTTTGTAAGTATCAGTGTAACTGTGCTTTCGATATTTAGGTACCAGACCCTTTCCTTTAAATATTTATTCAAATGTTTGAAGTAGGCTATTTTTTATCCGTATGAAATCATTTTAAATATTATCTCAACAATAGATGCATTTAAACAATGAAAACCATGCATTCTTCATTTATTTAAATTGTAATGATAAAATATGTATCTTCATAAGGTGATTTATTTAATGTGACTCACGAAACTTGAAATCACCTTGAAAGTGTATAGTGAATTAAACGCTTCCTCTTACATTATAATCCTGGGATCGTATTTGTCATTAATTTATAATGGATTCAGCTAAGTACTAACTTGCTTAATTAGACTCTGTTGTTAACCTAGAAAATCCTGCATTGAAGAAACAAAGTTTAATGATTTAATTAGTCCTATAAAATGAAATTGCCATTGTTGTTCTATCGTCAAAAATAATTGTAATCAAAAAGTCAATTTCGCAAATTTTGAAAGACCATTAAGGTACCTAACTGAAATCATTAATTTCTTCAGTTCAATCGGTTTTGTTTATACATACATATTTACCGACACTTGCTTGCAAATATTTCAGGGGGTGAAATCAGTTCATTAATACAAATAACTTTAGCTATGGGGCCAATCACGAAATAGCCAAAAAAAATCATTTTGTTTCACTAGTTCGTGGCTATTGGCTAGTTAGTAAGTTAGAACTAACCCTAGTAAAATTAATTGCTGGGACTTACAGCAACAACTGTAATGTCGATGGACCGATGACCTGCCCCCTGATTCACAAACAGTCGGAAAAGCTCTCGACAGCGGAATGCATGAAAAAGAAATATTATGTAGCTTACTTCCGCAAAAAACAACATGCAAGATGTACCCAACCCAACAATGCGAATTAAAAATACTTATTCTTATTTACATCACGTGCCTATTATTTGCAAGACGAACAATTTTGTTTCCTATAACGTCAGCTATCGTATCGTAATAGTCTCTTTTGGTTTGAGCATTAATATGTAAGGTGTGCAAGTCTGCCTATTGTTCTTCTTCAAATGTATATCTGCGTGTAAATATTCATAATTTGCGATGGTCATTCCAAGATTTTTGAACGTTATTTTATTATACGGTCGTGAAACGAATCGTGCAATATTAACATTTGTTTATTACTCAATCACTTGTATTGGTTCTACGAATTTGGATGTATTTTTGCATATACAACGTCGTAATACAATAACCGTAAAGCTCAGACACCCCAACTAATTTATTCTATACTAGCTATCCGCCCGCGGCTTCGCCCGCGTGGGCTACCTACATGACTTTATCCCGCGCGGGAATATGATATTTTTCTGGGATAAAAAGTAGCTGATGTTCCTCTCCAGGCTACAAAGTATCTGTGTCTCAAATTTCAGCTAAATCCGTTCAGCCGTTTTGGCGTGATTGAGTGACAAACATACAAACATCCAAACATCTAAACTTTCACATTTATAATATTAGTAGGATTGACTTGAATTCCATTGAAAAAAAAAATAATCTAAAGACACTTCCAAGATATTCGAGCTCGTAGGTCTCCGTGACTTTCTGTTAGATTTTAAGAATCGAACCCAGGGACCGTACTTTGAAACGCTAATCCGAAACTTCGGTTAGCCCCGCCCCTTTTCACTCGATTCTGTCCCGACTAGAGAGTGAGAGGGACGGGTATACCGAAGTTTCGGTTTTTGCGTTTCAGAGTAAGCCCTCTGGACCTCTAAAGATAGCGGCACTTTGAAAACCGGTGCGTACACCACTCGGCCACAGAGGTCGTCAAATCATACCTTTATTTTCGTGTAGAGTTAGATAAAGGTTATCTTTAATATCTTTTAAACGTTAACATTTTTGTTCCATATGAATTGTTGGCATTTAATTAAAACAAGGAAATACCTCGTCGGCTTATTATCAAGCTCGTTATAATATGGTCGTGAATATCTCATATTCTGTGTCCGTTGTATGCATGTCGTATGCAAGTCTAAAGATGAGTGCACACTGCCCGAACTTTGCTCCACTAAATTTTAAATAGTACAAAGATTTTAGTTAGAGTATGATAGTGGCCATCAATACGAACAATTTTCACTATGAGACCAACCATGGAATCGCGAAAAAATATCAGCTGTTCCATACAAAAGTACAAAATCGACTCGACTGAAATGTATAGAAGAACTGATTTTTTCGAGGACTTTTTGATAAAAATATAAATAACTAGCTTTCCGCCCGCGGCTACGCCCGCGTGGACTTCACGACGTTATCCCGCAGGAATGTGATATTTTTCCGGGATAAAAAATAGCCTATGTTCCTCTCCAGACTACAAAGTATTTGTGTCCCAAATTTCAGCGAAATCCGTCCAGCCGTTTCGGCGTGATTGAGTAACAAACATCCAAACATCTAAACTTTCACATTTATAATATTAAGTAGGAGTAGGATGCGCATAAAGAAATGTTCATTGGTCGTTATTTTGGCCCGTGTGCAAGCGTCCTAAGGTCGCATTTCATCCGACATGGTTAATGATGATGTTTAGATAATCATCCTCTCGTGCAGCTTTTTCATCGAGAATCCTATTATGGCGGTACATTGTCTTATTACCTAGGGCCGTCTGTTTATTATTTACTAAGTAGCTGTGCCACGCAGTTTTACAGCGTTAATTTGAGGAAGGACATGAGGAAACCTGTATTCCCGTTGTCCCCATGATTTTTGTCCCCATTAATGGGGAAAAACTCATGGGAAAAACCGAACGTCATAATTATTCAACAAATAAGCCACATGTCTAGACCCTCTTGTTCTTTTATTCCCCCACTAACCTAATGGCAATTACAAATAAAACTTAAGCTTATGTAAAAAAACAAAATCTATTTCGAGTAGGAAGTAAACATTAGCAAATGATTTTTGCGAGATTATCATAATACCTACTAAATGTCATTTTAATGGGTCAATCACAGTAAATGTGATACAAACAAACATTAACCCTAAAGTAGAATAATGGTTCGATGAGTAAACAAATCTTAAACAGGTTAGGTACTTATACTTACTTAAATTCTGTTATTCCATTCCGACCAACTTAAGGCTGTGCAGTCTGCACACTAGCGCCGCCATTGAAAAAAATACCATAGTGCCTAAATAAAGACGAAATTGTAAATTATCTCTCTGCAGTGCACTCCGAAGTAGCTTTGTGGTACTTTTATCGCTTAAATGATATTTGTTAGCCTGTCGTTTAGTTTAATTCAGTTTTTTTTTGCGAAAAGCTGCCACTTTTAGCAATAAATAAATAAATGAATAAGTATTTTCTAGTATTTTCTTACAATCACACCAATAGTACACCCTTAATTTCTTAAGAAACTGTGTCTACTTGAACTTGATAACGGATAAATATATACTTAAATACTTTTTGTTTGTAAATACATACTTAATATACATAGATAACACCCAGACCAAGACAAATAGACATGTTCATGCACACAAATATTTGTCTTGTTCGGGAATCGAACCCAAGACCTCTGGCGCAGAAGGCAGGTAGTTGACCCCTGCGCCAAATTGGCCAATCGTCAAACCTAAATAACCTAAATATATAATAACGATAAAACCTAATTAAATTAAACGACAGCTGTAAAATATAGATAAAGCAATAGAAAGTACTTACCACAAAGCTTCTTCGGAGTGCACTGCAGAGAGATAATTTTCAATTTCGTCTTTATTTAAGCACTATGATTTTTTTTTCAATGGCGGCGCTAGTGTGCAGTATGCACAGCCTTTACTGATCAACTTTTTTACTTTCAAACGGCTCAACTATTTGGTACAATGCGTGTCAGATAACTCTGCGCGTAACTGCGCTTTTGGCGCTAGTTATGCAGTATAAATAAATAAAAATTAAATACACACACTTATTCTATACCTATGATATATTTTTTTTCTGACATAAAAACTATGGCATACTTTTTGGGTTTTCTTTACAAGGCTGCGACATTCGTATCTTATTGATTTTGTTTTTAATTTGATAGGCAATGATGCCCCAAATCATCCTTTATAGAAGCTTGCAGCACGGAAAGGCGTCAAAAAAATATATTTGAGGTTACCCCTACTTCTTGTTGGTGTTGTGTGTGACTGCCCTTCAAATATTTATTGATAAGTAAAAGGATTAATGAGTATTAATCATTTATTTAGCTCTACTTATTCTATTTGTCATTTTGATTTACATGTTCCAATATAAGGTCCTTCTTAAATAGTACACATAATTTTAAGGGGTCAATGTACTCATAATGAGTAGGTATTAATCCTTTATTTAGCTTTACTTATTCTATTTGTCATTGATTGACTCTGTTGATGTTCTAATTTATTTTATTGATTACTTACGGCCGCCCGCGGTTTCACCCGCGTGGTTCTCGTTCCTGTGGGAATATCGGGATAAAAAGTAGCCTAAGTTACTCTCCTTATTACAAAAGCTACCTGCCATTGAAAGTCCCGTCAAAATCTGTCCAGCCGTTTCAGAGATTAGCCGGAACAGACAGACAGACAGACAGATAGACAGACAGACAAAAATTTAAAAAAATGCAATTTTGGTATATGTACCGTAGGTATATATAATCATATGCATGTAGTTAAAACCGGTTATTTTAATATTACAAACAGACAGTCAAATTTTATTTATTTGTATAGATGTATAGATTTAAACTTTAATGTAAGTAAGTATGTTAGTTTAGTGACTTTGGTTTTTGCTCACAATCCATACTAATATTATAAATGTGAAAGTGTGTTTGTTTGTTTGTCCGTCTTTCACGTCTTCCACGTCCTTCGGTATGGGAATAGTTTGGGAGCTGGAAAGTGACATAGGCTACTTTTTATTCCGGAAACTGCAGTTTCTGAACTTAAACTGTTTTATAATTGTCACTGACATGTTGAGAGTAGAGCACTACCTCTCCGAGGCTTGCAATAAAATGGTTAATTTCTATGGAAAATCGTTCCTCCATGACCACTTCCAGTGAGGGTGATCCATCGGGACGGGTCAGTATGGAAAAAGTATGAAACTATAAGAGATAGAGATATTGGTTTTAAGTAACCATGTCCTCGAATTTAGAGTTATGAAAAACTGCATTCAAAGATTTTCAAAAATATCTCATGACCACTTCCAGAGAGTATACAGGGTGATCCATCGGGACGGGTCAGTATGGGAAAGTTTGAAACTATAAGAAAGAGTCTATCTCTTAAGAGACATAGGGTTCCATAGTAAAATGTATTCGTAACAACCTACACAATCAACTTTCGTAATAAAATAACATAACATTTTTGTTTTGATAAGTGACTAGGTTTGATTCCCGAGTCGTGTATGAGTTTTTGGAAATAAATTCGACGACATGGTTCATTAGAACAAATATCTCTATCTCTTATAGTTTCAAACTTTCCCATACTGACTAGACATGTGCGCCGATGCCGAAATCTTCGGCGGCGGCGTGGAGGTAAAAATTCGTCGGCGGCGGCGTAAACGGCGTCATAAATAATGGCAGCCTGCCCCCTTATTCACGAACCGTCGGAAACGCTCCTGACAGCGGAATGTATGCCCTTTCTCTGTCACTCACTAAAGAATAGACAAAAACAAAGCACAGAACTCAAATCCGATTCCGTTTCCGACGGTTCGTGAATGGCGCTGATACAGTTTTCATACAAATTGACATAAATACGGAATCGCGATAGTTTGCGTTTGCTTGACATAAAAACTTACACTAGGGGGTAGGGGTACAGGGGGCTGTATAACTCAATAGAACATGGTTTAAGAAATTAGAAAATCGCTTTATGTAATAAAAATTTATAAAAGCAACGAAAATGACAATCAAATCATCATCATTATCATCATCAGCCACCCACTGCTGGGCATAAGCCTCCCCCAAAGATCTCCACAACGATCGGTCATGCTTAGTCCGCATCCAGCGGCTTCCCGGGACCTTGACTAGATCGTCGGTCCAACTTGTAGTGTAGGGGGCTTGCCCACGGAACGTCGTCGGTAGGTACGCGGTCGCCATACGAGAACCTTTCCGCCTCAACGGCCATCGGTTCTCCGCGCTATGTGTTCTCCCAATGCCACTTCAGCTGAGCAATCCTTCGAGCGATGTCGGTTGTTTTAGTTCTGGAGATCTCATCATTTCTGATTCGATCTCGCAGGGAAATCAACCAAATCACCAAGCATCGTTCTCTCCATTGCTTGCTGGGTGACCTAGCCTTCTTATAAGACCCATAGTAAAAGACCACGTCTCACTTCCATATGTCATAACTGGCAACACCCACTGTTCAAAGACCTTAGTCTTGAGACATTGAAGAATTTTGGACGCGAATATATGCCGAAGCTTCCCGAACGCTGCCCATCCGAGCTGGATTGGACGAGAGATCTCTTTCTCAAAGTTGGACTTACCTAACTGGACTGTCCCAGGTAAACATAGTGGTCAACAACTTCGAGTGAAATGTTCTCAATATTAACTGGAGGGGGTGCAAAATGGGCATTGGACATGATTTTCGTCTTATCCATGTTCATCCTAGGACCCACTCTTTGGGAAGCATTACTGAGATTTTCGAGCGTTGAGTTCAGGCCTTCCAAGGTCACAGCCATAAGAACTACATCATCGGCAAATCGCAGTTCATTATTTTCCGACGACATCTTGACACTAACTCAATACGGAATGAAATGAACATGTGCGCTAAGAAGAGAGAGAACGCTGGACATTTTGCGAATTGGACATTATGCGCCTAAACGATGGCGAACCAGGCAGAAGGCAGTGGTTTGCTAAGCACCGAGCGGTCGAATATCGCTCGCCATTCGCGCCGTTTACGCCGATTTTTCTGACCGGTCAGCGGCGTCGAGTACTGATCGGCGGCGGCGGTCATCGGCGCGGCGACTACTGACCCGTCCCGATGGATCACCTGCATAATATAATCACTGACGTTTTACCTTTGTGGCAGGCAGTGTAGTATATGGCAAAACAACGTTTGCCGGCCGGCGGGTCAGCTAGTAAATCAATAATAAAATAGGGTAATACCATAGTAAAACAATATATGGTAATACTTACCACTGTTGCATCCATATCCTTTTTCGACACCTGAGCATTGCAACATATTAACACTACACTTAAAACGAAGACTGTCACTGTTAAATGGACCATGTCACACATTAGCCTAAAATTAACAAAATAAAAACTTTTTTGTTCTTATTTATTTTGTCTTGTTAGGAATTCTTAAACATTTGAAATTCGATTTCTCTTTTTGTTTTTTATTTAAGTATCCTGTTAGGTTTGATATAGATTGTGTTAAGTTTGCAACGAGTTTTATTGTTGTTTTAATTTAAAATGATGCGTTCGCGTGATGCTCGCGGGCGTTCTGAATACATTGATGTCTGTTGTCCTATGCTGTTTTTATCACGGCTCGTGAAGTCTCGTGAAGTGAACTGGTGACGTTTTCGTTCGCATTAGATTATCGGCCGCACGTATCGTCGCTACCGTATCGATAACGACACAATGACATCACAAATCACATTTACGTAAATGATGCTATTAATTTACGAATTGAGATTCTCTTTTGTTTTGTCTATGTTTGCTAATGTAAGCTGGGAGATGTTTGCGGTATTCTCGGTTAACTAGTTGGATTGAAATTGTTATATACCTACCTAGGGGAAAGAAGAGAGATAAGTATTTTTTTGTTATTGTCGAAGTACATTCTGTCCTGTCGAAAGTAAATTCTATAAGAGCTTAAATAGGAAATTAAAGTAAATGTTCAGTTCAGATGCTCGAAAAAATATCCATGAAGATGAAGGAGGCTGGTTGCCGAGTGTTAAAATACTGTCCTGTTCTTTCAATTTTTCGCAATATAAGCGCTCGGAAAATTGATTTTCAGACGGCTTCATCACAAAACATGAAATTTTCTCTATAGACAAACACTTAATTAGAATGTTTTGTTTGTTAAAACCTTCGGGAATCAATTTTCTAAATATTTAATGAAAACTGCATCAAAATCCGCTGCGTGTGGTGTAAAAGAAGAAAGCTTAGAAACAGACAGACAGAGGCGGAGAGCTACTTTGTTTTATACTATGTTATGTAGTGATAGTGATTAATGTTAATTACTTACATCATCTTAATCAAATTTCTGAATGACTCATTCAATATTTGCACATCGAATTGCGATGGGATATGTGGAAGTTGTATATTTTGATCGAAATGTAACCATATTCTGGCAAATAAATAATGACTTAACTTGGACTATTATTTATTCGTACTTACTTACTAAAATCAGAACTATAATAGCGTATCAAAAACTTCACAATAATTTTTCCTAAGAATATCATCTTTGTCCCTAATGACTTCCTATACGATCTATTAGCTAAAGCTATTTCAATCTTAATGCTGCTCTATTAAGGTGTCTTTTCAACCCGGAACTAATTTATGATCTAAAAAATCTCATTTTGTGGAATATTTTTAACTAATAAATTGTTAATTTTAAGATAAGCAATTGATTTTGTTAATGAACCCTACATGTAGTGTTTAAAACGATACCAAATGCTAGCCTTTTGTCTGATCTTGCCGATCCCTATCAGAACAGAAGAAAGAGGTGAGAATGAGCATATTGTCTGCTATCTTTTGTTCTTCTTGGTCGGGTGACCATGACCAAGCATTTTCATCTTCTCTTCTCTTTTCGTGGTCCCACGACTGTGAGAGAAATTTTAGTTTTAAGAGTTTTTATTTTTGTGTCGGGAGTAGTATATTTTTTATATTTTTTATTAGATACAAACGTTTGTAAGTTAATACCTATTATGCGAATCCCTACTGTAGCTTACTGAAAGACTTGATGACTTTGAAACGTCTGATCAGATTTTTACAAATTATAGCTAAGAACCATCTCGATCACGTCAGCTTTAACAAATCGCATCAAAAACGGTCCATTCGTTCAGGTGCTACGATGCCACAGACAGATACACAAACACGTCAAACTTATAACACCCCTCTTTTTCGGTCGGGGTCGGGGGTTAAAAAGTAAGTATAGTATCTTCCATAAAACTATAGCCCCACACTTCTGTCTGTTCTGGTGACAGCCGTGACAGAGGAGCCACTTGTAATAAGAAATTAGCTGTCAAAATGGACTGTCGTATGAAAACTGTTTTAGTTCCAAAGACTATCACCGGAACAGAAATGCTTGTACGCAATGGATTTTAATGCTGTTTTCATCAATATACAGAGCTATTTAATAGGAAGGATTATAGTAATGTACTACTGAGCCTTCCTTCCTACTAGTGTATTCCCGCGGTTGAACCCGCGTGGTTCCCGTTCCTGTAGGAATATCGGGATGAAATATATGACGTCGCTGGGTTCGGGTTTGGTCTGGTCTTCTTTGTCAGGATGGTTGCGACGAGGGATCCTCAAAATAATAGTCTCTTCTTCAATAACAAACGTCTTATTCTTCAACCACAATCGATATGGCACAAATAAAACAACGATTCAAGTGATATACACGGATGAATCTTTAAACGCAGCAAATTCGATACAGAAAAGTGGCCCTTGCGGGCCCCACTACCGCCTCAACGTCCAACCCCTGTGGGTCCCTTTTCAGACTGTTTTTATCTTGCCCCTGCACCAAAATGTGTAGAGGATCGACCAATTTAACTCACTTGGTCCAAAGCTGCCATCTCTCTGTATCCAACTCACTCAAGTGCTTTCGCAACGTTTAACCCGACTCAACTAATAGTTACAAAGCAACAAGATAGATGACGCTAATAATTTTAGTCGATAGTTACAAAATAACTCGATAGATGTCGTTATAATTTAAATTAAAGTAATCGATCGTGCTGTCCAAGAGGGCAGCACTGCGCTCACGCTCCGACACGGCCATTCTGACGTGTCACATGTCCTCATGTGTATCTGGAACAAAATTACTTCAATGGAGCTAATTCCGCTCGGCTTAACCTGACTAAAAGGTTAGTAGGTACACTATAGATAAGGAAGAAAGTATGCCTCATAGTAAGTTACAGTAATCACAATATTATAATCAAAGTCATAAACAACACACATCACTAACAGTAGCTACACATTAGGTGGCAAGGATTCCCACATGGAATCGGTACACTCAATGTACATGGTCATCGTAATGACATAGTCTCCCATGAGACGGATTCCCTCATTGGAATCGGTATGCTCAACATACATGGTCATCTCATAATGACATAGCCTCCCATGAGACGGATTCCCACATTGGAATCGGTACACTCAATGTACATGGTCATCGTAATGACATAGTCTCCCATGAGACGGATCCCCACATTGGAATCGGTATGCTCAACATACATGGTCATCTCATAATGACATAGTCTCCCATGAGACGGATCCCCACATTGGAATCGGTACACTCAATGTACATGGTCATATCATAATGACATAGTCTCCCATGAGACGCTAGATTGCCACAGCCTCAGCCGCACCGCGCCCTGTACAACCCTATTGAGTCGCAGTTACGACTACGACTGAAGCGTGCGGATTACCAAATAAGTAGCCATGTCAGTAAGTGTTTGCACATAGTTAGACAGGCCTTCACCGGCACTGTCCACACCCGATTCAACATCACGAACATTTAATTCTGAGGATACATCACTTTGAGGCATATTTCTGAGCTATTCGTTAATCTTTCAAAACTTAGTTTTAACAACTCCAAAACTATTTTAGGGCAAACGTTAAAAAATATCATTTTACACAAATTAACTCTCCTCATTAGTTTACTCATGAAAATCCATTTCCACTTTATCTTGGCGGAGTTTGTACTAAATTCACCATAACGTATCTGTCAGAACTCTACAGTTTAAAGTTACTTTCAATGACTTATCCAGTGATCGTAAAATGTTGTGCTTTACTAGCACTCTGCAACTTAACCAGCGATCACAAAACTCAGTACTTATGGTATCAGTCCAACAAAGCTCAATACTCAAATAAATCTGTCACATAGCAGAACAAACCAGACAATAAAAGCAGTATGCAACACTTTACAAATACAACACAGATACCCCTCACAGGTATTTCTCAATCGCCTCCATCTAGCAATAAAATTTGCCTCTATCCGGCACACCAAACGATCGCTTACATCTCCACGCTAAACGCACGCCACTCACTGCCGTGACCGCACTGCAACGGGTTGAATCAGAATATTGCCCGAAATTTACGCCTACGACTACGAATGCACTGGAGATGCATGCAATCTAAGTGGCTTGCATTCTGCAATTACTAACATAAAACCAATAGTTACTAGTACACTAATGAGTTTGGTTTGACTTAATAACAAAGCATCTGCACTGCAGCTGATAACTGCTTGTAAATAATGTTATTACTTAAAGCTTTATTTGGAAATAAAAGCTCTCAACTAGGTACGTCTAAATTACTGAACTGAGTCACATCACAACGCGTTTTAGACTGACAGCATGGAACAACAACAAAACCAATGATTGAACAAAACATAATCTTTGTACATACTACAAGTGCTTCCGCTGTACCCTTTTTACCTCATGGTACCACAACAACGTGCTGACTCATTCAGCCACGCAATAAAACAATCAACATCTTCAGCACTTCTTTACTAATAATGTGGTAAACACCAACTAAACATTTAGTCCTCTGAACTAAATCAAATCATGTTCCCATATTCTGTCAATCTAATACGAACTCTTACCGTTACTATTCCAATTTAAATCAAATCTCACATTAACAATCATTGTAATCCTAGGTTTGAACTAGTAAAGTGCCAAAAACTGTACAAAAGAATGTTCATTGAACGGAAAAGAGCATTTCGGTGCTGTTTGCACAAATAATGACAAAATGAAAACTGCTCACCAAATTGCGATCATATGATATGCGAAGCCAGTAGGTAGATCTCTCTCTCTACACTATCGCCGCCAGCGCCGGCTACTTGTCTGTTGCGTTGCGCCACGACGCCACCGCGCCGCCGCCACACTGCCATCGCCGCAGAGTTGCACCATTGCACCACTGCGCCGATCGACGCCGATCCACGCCGATGTCGCGCCGACGAACGGCTCACCATATGCAGCACCCGCATAGCACCACCATGCAGCGCTTGCATTTCACTGTAATTTGAAATAGGTCATACCTTTAGATTTGGAATTAAAGGTAATTTAATGACGAAAAAAACACTTTGTGTCCTACTGTGTGGTGATTATTTATTACACGAAACTATACACCCAAACAATACTCTAACATAACAGATGTTTAGTTTAAAGCATCCGCTTGAATAAAAAACACCACTTAAACTACATGCCCGCTGAGGACGAGTCCTAAATAACGTTTCTGTAAACAATGTAAACAAAACCCGGCGCGCCTTTAAGGTGTCAAATGACATGGCCGCGTAAGAGGCTCCGGGGTGCGCGCCCGGCCGTTCAAGCGGATAACTAGTATGTTATCTGTACCCCGAGTATAAAATTGTCAATGTGCAAATGTTACTATCTAGATCTTATTTCTTTACAGCAAAGTACAATCCATCTGTCAACATTCTTCTCAAACGCAATAGTATGCGAATTTACTAAGCACTCTGTACGTTAGTAAAATTAGAAAAATGTTTGCCGCTGAATTTTGGTGTAGGTAGTTGACAGTAAAATCATAAAACATTTTTGGTTCCGTTAGGAACTATTATTACAACGTATTACTCATAAGGAAATAAGATTTACTTTCTTTCGGCTTCACAAAATAAGAAAAATATGAGAGTACCTCCGTTTGTCTAGTTACAGACAAACCTATCGATGAACAAATCCTTATGCTCCAGCCAGGTTACGCCAGCACATGAAACCTGGTCCAGGTCCAGACTGGTCCAATCTTGCCGATGAACTTCCTTTCAGCGCACCGCTCATCACCAGGAAAAGATGATTTTCAATTCTCTTCTTGCAAATGAAATGCCGCTAGTGAAACGGCAGGGCGCCTTTTTCATCACACGTTCAGTAACAGAATGTCGAATAACAGAAATACGGGTATTTCGTTTTCAGTCCACTTTTCATTGTGGCACGGGCTGCATCCCACTTCTGATGACGTCGCTGGGTTCGGGTTTGGTCTGGTCTTCTTTGTCAGGATGGTTGCGACGAGGGATCCTCAAAATAATAGTCTCTTCTTCAATAACAAACGTCTTATTCTTCAACCACAATCGATATGGCACAAATAAAACAACGATTCAAGTGATATACACGGATGAATCTTTAAACGCAGCAAATTCGATACAGAAAAGTGGCCCTTGCGGGCCCCACTACCGCCTCAACGTCCAACCCCTGTGGGTCCCTTTTCAGACTGTTTTTATCTTGCCCCTGCACCAAAATGTGTAGAGGATCGACCAATTTAACTCACTTGGTCCAAAGCTGCCATCTCTCTGTATCCAACTCACTCAAGTGCTTTCGCAACGTTTAACCCGACTCAACTAATAGTTACAAAGCAACAAGATAGATGACGCTAATAATTTTAGTCGATAGTTACAAAATAACTCGATAGATGTCGTTATAATTTAAATTAAAGTAATCGATCGTGCTGTCCAAGAGGGCAGCACTGCGCTCACGCTCCGACATATATATACTTAGCCTATTTTACTCGGGAAGAATGTAGCTTACTAATGGTGAAAGAATTTTGAATTTCTACGAGGGAATGTAATGATACCGTCTAAAAATACTAGACTATGGGTCCTAAAAATTCCCCATAAAGTTTCATTAAAATTGTGTATTAGAATTAATAAAAAAGTAGCCTATGTTCCTCGCCAGGCTACAAAGTCCCTTCAGCTGTTTTGGCATCATCTAAACATCCAAACATCTAAACTTTCACATTTATAATATTGGTAGGATAGTAGGATAACGTTTTTTAATCTACTTTACATCGATATTGAGAACGGTTATCTCTATTATGGAAAGTAGCGTCTTTGTAGTAGCGTTAACACTTTCAAATTCATCGCTTTACAGTAAAGACATGGAGGACAAAAGCTTTCCTGTTGATGTAAAATAAAATAAATCTCAGTTTTTCGATGACCACGTGACTCATATCATAAGGAAATAATATATTGGAGGTGTTAATTAAAACGCAATATTCCAGTTAGGTACTTAATGTTTATCATACTCTTCGTACAACTCATTGATATGTGCCACCAGCGGTTTGTTCAGAATCTCACCAACGTCCCTTGCGAACACGAAGTCAAAATGGCTGAATTTCGGAAAAGAGACAGGTCTTACAGAATGAATTGTCCCGGTTTCATTCAGCTCCTGGGCTAAGCGAAGTATTCCCTGAAAAGCAAATTCATCGGTTTTGTAGTTAATAATGATAACATTACTACGTAGTTGAAAGAAAAGGTTGTAAAGATGCATGTCATATACCTTCGGGGTAAGAGCTCATACCCATTTATTTACACACTATTTTCAGATAATTTTAAGCACTAGGACTTTCTATATTCATGTATTACAGTTTATTCTACCTATTTCTACTTATCCTTTTGAAAAACACAATAAAACAAGTCTCTGGATGTTGGACCTTTCATTTATTCATCATTTCCATTTAAATCTACGTCTAAGTACTAATTAAATACTGTGCGGTGACTTCCGACGCTCCGGCTAGTGTACCGCTGGCCGACGAAGGAGTCTCGTCACAAAGTTAACCAATCATCGACCAAAGAGTACATTATTATCCCACAGAGTAGGTAGAAAGTGGACCCCCAATCACAAAAACGCCATCTACAAAAAGCTTTGTCTGTTTCTCCCCATTGACTTTCAGAACCGTGGAACTGTGGAAGTCCACATGTCCACCTTGTTTTTAAAAAATATTATTTTTTAACTTGATAATAAATTCATGCATTAAATTATCTGTTGCATGCGCCTGCGCCTCACGTTTTTTCGTTTTAAAACTTCTGTAAGTATAGAGTATAACTCTACTAATACTTTATAAATAAACGTTAGTATTTTAGATGTGGTGTGGTTGTGGTTCGTGTGGGTTGACACCAAGAAATTTGTATGTTGTTGTAAGTTGACACTAAAAACGAATCGTCCTTGGACGAATCTCTGTGGACTTCGTAAAAAGAACGTTCGTGTATTATTTTTTTTTAAATAATTTTTTAGTCCACTTTTTGTATTTTTTTATTCTTTTCTGTGTTTTTTTTAGCCTGATTTAAAAAAGTAGTTTATAAGGATATTTTTCGGTAAATTTTATAAATAGGTTAGGTACCTATAGATAAAAGTTTTAAGCAAGTTAAAAATTTCAAATATGTACTTACAGACTTCTCTATTGCCGCATCGTGCTCTCCATACCACAGGGAGATAGGTGTCCTCACGTTAGACAGGTTGTAAGGTTTTACTTTCCCGTTCAACCCGTCTTCCCAAGACGTGAACGATCCTGAAAAATTTGGGAATCCAGATTTAAAATTGCATATTTTTTTCTAAATTTACCCGCAAAGGCGGTTTTTTTAGCACTCTTGAAACAAATTTCCAAGAGCCAATTGTTAAATACATGTCAAATTTTTAATCAGTGAACCTTATCACCTCGTAATAAAGTCCTTATTTTAAATGTTTGACAATAATTTAATCTAATATATTCTAATGCCAATGAAATTTCGTTCAAGAGTAAGGGGGCTGATGTTAAGTAAAGATAAGACTGATGGTAGAAGCAAACTACTCCCGGAATCCTCAACCACCACCGAAGAGCTCTATAACTGCCGGAACACAACAATGCTGGAAACATTAATTGTTATGACGTCAGACTTAGATAAGACGGTGGTAGCTAGCCAGTCGGACTTAGAATAAGTCTCACCACCAACCAAACCGAATACAATATGTACCTCCACTGGAATCGAACCCGGGACCTCTGGGTGAGTCATCCTTAAAATCTATATTTTAAAATTCAAATGCATCGCTTCGTGTTCTTTCCCAAATATGGTATAGCTTCAGAGAACAAATCAAAACCAACGAAATCGGCGATAGATAAAATCATACATCAACACATTAGTTGGGTTGAAAGTGAAAAAAAATCAACATTATAAAGCAGAAAAATGGTAAATACCTGTCATTGCAATTTTTACGTAATGTAATATTTGTTGAAGTGAAACTGGTTGTATTCTCATGATTATAATATTTATCATATCCTGTAAAAAAAATATCAACCTAGGTAGGTATGTATTTATTAAAACAGTATAGTACCTACCTATGTATGGAAAGGAAACGAAAGGCAAAGAACAAAACCCGTCAATATTTAGACGACAAAAATGGTTGTGGTATCTAATTTACTGAAATCTGGAAAATTTACAGGCATCGTTAAAAATAAATAAAAATTGATTAAATTGTAACTTCCTGTATCATTTGTTTACAATCTCAACTGTGACAACAACTTAAATGTCATAATATAATTTAAGTGTGTCAGTGAAACACATTAAAACAAATAAACAAACTAAACACAATATAGATTGGGCTCACTCAAAGGTTAATGAATGATTTATTATGATTAATGGGGTTGGCAACTGTCATTGTGGCGCTGCGATCGTTGGTTCCATTCCATAAGAATAATTAAATTTTTGTTCTGAAATGACCAAGTGGTATGCGTAATTGGCTGTACGACTGATGGGATCATGAAGCTCGACTTAATACTGAGGTAACTGGAGAGTGCAGTACGAAAAATTTTTTGTGACCATAAATTACACAGTGGATGTCTTCCGTCTCACCTACACTTTAAAAAAATACGTATGGTCATATGAGACAACTGACAGCCACTACATACTAAATGTCAAATTTGCTGGTGTTCACTTTTTTTATTCAGGGTGAGAACTCCAGTTTCCTCAGTATTAAGTCGAGCTTCATGGATGGGATTCACTAATTTGTTAAAGATGATGAGGTGATTAGAGAAAACAGTCAAAAACCGAATAGTTCCCACTCCACTGCATCACAAAGTATTAAAATGTGGCCAATATTTCTCTTGAAATTTTTTGTAAAATCGTGAAAAAAATCCAATTTGTAGATTTCTACAGTCCATTTTTTCCGTTTTGTCGACGCACCCATACCGTTAAACTCAGAAAAATGTTAGAAACAGTAAGTTTTTCTTAAAGGTATAACAATAAGACCTGTGTATCTCAACACGATACACTAATTGTGACAAGGCAGAAATGACCTACCTAATTGAAGTAAAGAAAAGGATTCAAGAGTTACCCAAGGGTATTGCTCGTAGTCCTCGCCCATAGTGGCAAAAACGATCTTCGAGCAGAGCTCATTGTAGAACCGTTTTGCGATGCAGAAGTTACCCGCGAATTCAAGGATACTGGAAGGAACCATCAGCCCTCTAATGCCATTCTTTATTAAAAATGCCTGAAAATTGGGTGATTGAATATTAAATAAGTCGCTCTTATGAACAAACTAGTGTCTCTCCGCGGTTACACCCGCATGGTACCGTGGGAATATTGGTATCAAATATAGGCTAGTTATTCAGGAAGAATGTAGTTTTCTAGTACTGAAAAAACTTTTAAAATCTGTCCAGTAGTTTTTGAATTTTTTCGTTATGTTGGCCATACATCATCCTGCCTATCGTCCAATCGGCATGACGCCTGGCTTCATCCAATCTGCAGTTCGTCCATTTTACACCATAATTTGATAACTGTCATGCCAATCCACGCCCGCCCACGGTCAGTTCTACATGTCGATTGGACGATAGGCAGGATGGAGTATGGCCAGCATTACAAACAAAAATACAAATCTTTTGTTTTGATAATAATTTTTCCATACAGTATTTCGACGGAGACGTTTAGACAGCGCAATCGTGCGGGGCGTGAGGGGCGCTGAAATTGGTTATAAATATATGATATTAGACGTTAGTACTATTATATATTCTGTGATATTAGTATGGATAAAACTGAAGTGAAGCTAACTCTTCTAAACCATCGGCGAGCGCGAAGTTCCACATAGATAAAACCAAGGTTATTTCTGTCAAGTCTACTCAGGTCAGTACATACCACGATGACAGGCTAACTTAATCAAAAGTATCAAAGCATAGTACTTAAATCTCTACATATAATGTAGTACAAAACAAAGTCGCGTCCCGCCGTCCGACCGACCGACCTAGTTCCCGTAGTTTTCATACATTTTAGATGAACTCGCCGCACATCAGAAGCACTATAGACATAAATACATGGTAGCGTTTGTATTCCAAAACTCCTAAAAAGCGGTCTACAAGATTCACTCGGTTTTATTTTAAACCGTTTTCCCATATTACAAGCCCATATCGCAGGATTGAGTCTACGTAAGTAGGTATGCATAATATGTGAGAATGGCAAAATTTTTATCAGTTACTTTTTTAGGGAGAGAATTCATTGATTCGTTTACATAAATCATCCACATGCAAATTCCACTTTAAATTTCTCATCAATAATGACACCCAGATTTTTTTTATGCTTTGACTTATTAAGTGGTGCTAAAACTGATTCACTAATATTAATTTTTAGGCTATTTACAGCAAACCAATCACATAATGATTCGATTGTATTATTAATGTCAGTTTCATGTTGGGTCATATTATTAAATGAATTAAGATTTTTATCGGTAGTTACTATAATTGAAATGTCGCGACATTTCGTCAGCATATAAAATACATTTATAGTCAATTGATTCGCAGATGTCATTTATATATAAAGGAAACAACACAGGTCCCAGGACGCTTCCTTGTGGAACTCTACAACTTTTTTCGCAATGGTCAGATGTAAATGTCACCATTTCTTTATCTTTCACATCACTAATTGAAACGAATTGCCTACGATTTGTCAAATACGATTGAAACCATTGTAAAAAATACTAACCGGCAAATCTAGAGTGTTCACAAAATAATTGACTAGAACCTTAATATGGTCTAGGTACGCTGCCGTCGCCAGGCCCACAAAGGCCACCACTTTATGGTTGTACTCCGGACGCTGAGCCAACATTGTCAAGAAGGTGGTGCCTCCCATCGAGTGGCCAACATACAGGACACGACTTAACCCAGTCACGTTCAGGATCTTGTCGATAAATGCTGGTGCATCGTAGTTGCCGTGCTCATCGAAACTGAAAAATAATAATAAGCAAAATCAAAATGATTTTACAAATAGCAAAGATGAATGAACACTCAAAGTAACCATGTCAATTGAATAATTTAATCAATGATTATTATCTCGTACCTGGATAAAATTGTATCGACTTTAAATGCTAGTCACCCTTATACATTTAAAGGTACCTGTAGTTCCAAAACGTCGGATCCATTCGAGTCAGCCGCTCATGTGATGTGTAGAGATTGCCTCGTAGATTCGGTAGCCACACGTCGTAACCGGCATCCGCTAGAAGAAAAGCTAAAATGTCCTTGAATTAGGTTACCTATTCATATTTTACCTTTATATTAACAAGATTCAGAGCTTCCTATTAGTTAGACCCTGTCTGTCCAGAACTGCGCACGAGTCAGACACGTTTTGACATACATCGTCTGCTAGGTATTGTAGGTAGGTCCGCGTCTTACCTATCACATTGACAGTGATGTGCTGTTGAAATCGCGGGGAATTTGCCCTTTCTGGACAAGGACTTAGTTACCTTCTATTTTTATCTTCTAGCTTTTAAAATTGAGCGTAGCTCTTTCAATTTGTCATTGTTATGTCAATTCTAATTCATATACCTAAGTAACCAAGAAATATTCCTCATGTTTAAACTTCAGTCTTGAATTGTGGATGAGCTATCAACGATTTTTCTTAAACGGATTTTTTGGACTGACTTACTTTTGGGAAACGTAAATTGTTAATTTCGCATAAATTATAAGTAAATCGCCAATAACAGCATGCTCAATCAGAATTTGGTATCTGGCAAGCGGCCTGACTTAATAATACTGCCAATCTTATTGCAATACATGAGAGAGATTCTCAGTGAGGATTCTTATTCCAAATCTTACCAAGGCTCCTATTAGGTCCCATTATGATGAAGTGGTCGCAGCTTCCGAACATACCATGAACCAACACTACTGCCTTCTTCTTGCCGACAAACTTAGTAGTTTCCTTAACACCTCGTGGTATCCTGTACAGCTTCAAGATGTATCCGTCTGATGTATGGACGTAGTGTGTTTCAATAGGGTAACCACTGGAACGTACTAGTTGAGGCTGAAATACAAAAAAGAAGAAATAACAGATATTAACAAGGAGTAAGTAATTAATCTTGTCACCATTATTTGATTTGAGGAAAACAGTGGTTACGGAAGTCTTAGACCAGCAGCCGGTCTAGCATGCACTCCAGAGGTATTCCCCATAGCGCACCTAAACTATTCCTCAAAACGCACCTTTTTCAGGTTTTTTTTTTGTTAGCGCAGCGTGGATAAAAAAAACCTCGAGCACCAGGGGAAAACTTTGTTGTCTCGCGACAGTGCGTGTTAACTCTTCTGTAATTTTTAAACAGTACAAAATCATTCATATACACACTAACAAATTATCTGTTTCTAAGCCAGCAGGTTTAAGATAATGCACACGTTTTTTTTTTTAAATAACCTCGCATGTGTTTCGTTTTAGTTACCACAGTTGCATACGCCTTCCAAGAATTATCAGCATGAGAGTTCGAGAAAAACACCAGGAAAATTATCGTTAAAAATGTACTTTTCATGTTTTTGCCTAAAAAGTATTTTTATTGTGATTGTTGTATGTTGTTTGTAAAAAGATTGCTAGTTAAATGATTCAAAATTATGTCCATGTCAATGTAATGTTTAAACGTTTTAAAGCTTAAGGCAAGTTCCCACTTTGCCATTACTTTCAATATAAAGTTTTGTTTTTGGAGTATTAAAAAGTTCTCGTATATTTTTTATACGTCACATACATTGGTTTGGTCTCATTAAAAGGTATGAAGCACGAGCACTTATTTTATCAGCTTAGGTATATCAGCCTTCTGTTCATCATCATCCTCTCCTTTTCCCAATTCTTTATGGGGTCGGCGCAGTACGTCATTCTCCTCCACTCCACTCTGTTACCCGTCATCTCCACATTCACTCCTTTCTCATTCATATCATTACGCACACAATCTATCCATCTTTTAAGCGGTCTTCCTCTCCCTCTTCATCCATCCACATTCATGTCCATGCCTATCAACCCTTCTCGTAGCATGTCAAATCCATACCAAGATTACCAAGCCAAACGGTGTCCTTTCAACTTTTCTGCAGCTGTTATCGGAAAATTATAGCAATAGTGGCTCTCGCGCCGCCGTTTTTCCCGTGTGGTTCCCGTTCTCGTGGGATTATCGGGATAAAATATAGCTTATGTCACTCTGTAATAATGTAGCTTCCAACTGATGAAAGAATATTGAAAATCAGTTTAGTTGTTCTTTTGAGTTAATCCATTACAAACAAACAAACAAAAATCAATTCTTTCCTCTTTGCAAGATTAGCATTAGCATAGATATACACTTCTTTCTCGTTCTTAGCTCTCTCGAAGCTAGCTAAAGCTAACCCTTCCAGTATATTTCTCTCTTTTAATGAAATTTATTGGTTTCCCAATGTGTATGCGTCCTTATAACCGCATAATTGTAGTATTTAGTAGTTATGTTTATATTTATTGTTGTCTATACTTTTCATCCAATTATGTTAATTAAGTATCATTTTAAATATGTTGTCCCGCACAGTGCAGTTTATTTTATATTCTTGATTCTAAAAACATAAATGCTATGGAAAAAATATCTTCATAACTAGAGTTCCGTCCGCCTGTGACTTCCTTTGCGTAAAAGTCGGTTATATCGAGCTCGGTTCGGTTACACTAGGTTAGGCTTTGGAAAAGAAGGACATAGTCCCGAAAATTTGAATTTATGTCCTAAGTCCTTCCTTTTCCCCGGGCTCAGCGGCGTTAATTAGGAGAGGCCTATGTCCAGCAGTGGACGAATACGGGCTGATGATGATGATCATGCCTAATGTAATGCTGCTTAACACCATAAACTTGTGTCATTATAATGCCACGTAAATTCGTTATTCTCCCTTCACTACAGAACTCGTTTGCCCCAAGCAACGGCCGTCGGCTCTCCGAGCGATGTGACCAGCCCACTGCCACTTCGGTATGTTCATACTACTTGAAAATGCTAATGTAGATACTAAGGCACTGGGAACTGCTGAAAGCTGTAAAGCGGAATTACGTGGCATTATAATTGTTCATGGTTATGCTTTCAGCATTTATTTTCACATATATTTATAAACAGCTTTAAGCATTTATTTTCTACTTATTTACTTGAAAATGCTACTGTTGATCCAAATGCACCTAAAATTGCTGAACTCTTCAGTACAGCTGCAGTGTGGTTTGCTGCACAGTGCACTTAACCTAAGGGCATTACAAAAGATTTTAATATGACATTATTCAACCGTTATACAGTGTAAAGCATCATAATGCTTTTTCAATTCCAAAATAAAGCGTCAAGATGCTCGGTGAACTTAAATAAAAGTTTAGACGGACCAAAAGTTCTACTATGAGTTCACTATTCGTTTGTTAAAATGTTTACTGTGTTACTTGGGTAGTACCTAATAAATATTTAAGAACTTGACAAAACTTGACTTGACTTGACTTGAAAACTAAAATCCTGTAAACTTAGGACTTAGGTACTTACTTGAATTATCCATATTATGCATAGCAAAATTAAATCAGATACATAATGTATGTACAGCGAATCTGAAACACTGTTATACGGAATAAGTATGATTTGAATTAAATTGGTGTCGCATAATTAGTTTTGATACATTGCTGCCTTCCGGTACAAACAAGAGTGTTATTTTTAAAATGAAACTGGTTAGCCAGCACAAAGCGGAAGTAAGCTTTTATTACTTAAATCAAAGAAAAAATAAACGAAACCGGCTGCGCCATTTATATTTATAAAGTTAAGCCGTTCAGTAGGGCTAACATGACGGCAACGAGATAGTTTGTCGCGCGCCTTCCAACCAATCAGCAGTCACGTCTTCCATCAAATCGCCCGTAGATAGCGATCTACGAGCGATTTGATTGGTCGAACGTAATGCAACAAACTATCTCGTACTATCTCGTTGCTGTCATGTTAGCCCTACTGGCATACCGCAGGTCTTCTATGGCGCTAATAGTTTATTCAGTTAACGCCCAATCTCAAACCCAACAAACATTACTTACCTCTACTTATCTTCAAAAAGAAGTAACATTTTGGGACATACCTACACTAGATAGAAGCGCCGAATATTACGACCTCCCATAAACCGCCAGCGGGTCATTTATGGTCCCCTATACCAAATACTATAGAAACTCGGTCGGTATAACGCGGGGAGGTGTCTCTCGTGGATCGCGCTTATTTACAAGCGCATCAACGCTCGTACGAGTTGCGCGTGTGGCAAAAGGTATGCGCTTCCAATAACGAGCTTATACGCGCGTATAAAACGCTAGTCTGTAACCGACCGAAACACGCATATTACCTTGCAGGTAAGTGTATATATTCTTTGCTTGCAGTGGCGAAGGGTCCATACATGCCGATTCCAATCGGCTTCCCTTTAAAAAATGTGGGGTAGATAAGTGGCTTTCTATTAGCGAATTCGCCAGTCGAATAGAAATAAAATGTATGGGATTGACATTAGCTGTCACATGACATGACATTTCGCTTTACTAAGCGAAATGTTCATTTTCTACTGAAAGAAACTGTAGAAAGTCACTTGTCTAGGGGGGCTTATCTTCTGTAAATATGCTTGACACTTGCATCAAAATATAGAACACTATTCATCGAACGGTCAAAAATCTAACGTTCAAAATATCGAATTTACAAATAATCGAACGATTAAAATATCGAATTGTTAAAATATCGAACGCTCAATACATCGAATGATTAATTTATCGAAAATCAATATTCTGCATAGTTTTTTACATCATTAACAAAAACATCTACTTACTTAGCTTGTCAAATTGGCAAAACTATAAGGATTCCTTGTTGACTATAGTACCCTAAAATTGTGAAATAGAATCGGTTAATTTAAGAAGGGGAACATATCATGGCTCGCAAATTTATCAGGAGACAAAACAAATAAATTTCTAAAAATTGAAAATGTTTCTTTAAAAACTTTTTGTTAATAAAAAAAAAAAACTTTTTGTGTTTACTGCCTATTCATTCAATACGCGCGCGACCTGTCACGTGCTTACTTACGTCATAGTAGAGCTTAAAATCTGCCAGAAAGTCACGAAGACCAATCACCACGAAAATCTTGGAGGGTTTAAAAAAAAATTTTTTCAATAGAATTCAATTTATTATAAAAAAAATTAGTTGGGGTGTATGGGCTTTTCGGTTAGGTATTGCATTACACGTTGTATAGGAAAGAGGTCGGTGGCGGTGTTTTGTGGTTGGAGGCCAAAAGCTTTCTGTTGATGTAAAATAAAATAAATCTCAGTTTGTCCAGGACCACGTGACTCATATCATAAGGTAATAATATATATATTCCAGTTATTTAATGTTTATCATACTCTTTGTACAACTCGTTGATATGTGCCACCAGTGGTTTGTTCAGAATTTCACCAACGTCCTTTGCGACCACGAAGTCAGAATGGCTGAACTTCGAATAAGGGACAGGTCTTACAGAATGTAGTGTCCCGGTTTCATCCAGCTCCTGGGCTAAGCGAAGTATTCCCTGGAAACCAAATTCCCTTTTATAGAAAAAAAGTAAGCATGCGCGAATTGAATGAAGTTTAATTGCGTGTGTGGCTGTTTACCTTACGACCATTGTCTTAAAGACTGAGACTTAGACGAAGATTTTACTTTATGCACTAGAGCATAAAAAGCGATTTTATACAGCCTATACTCAACATAAACACGAACTTTACGAGCATGAGAAGTGAAAAAATAATCTATACAAATAAATAAAATTGGAGTAACCTGTTTGTAATAAGTCTGTTTGTAACATTAAAATATGCAGCCTATACCAGTAGTACCAGCAGTATATGAGTCAAAAATCTTAATTCAACAACTAATCAAAGTGATGTCTCTCTCATGCTCTTAAATGTGTGTCCTTATAAATTATAGAAGTGTTGAACGCTACTGGCTATTGAAGTTTCTAAAACAAAGTTATTTAAAAAATTAAACCTACTTCAAAAGTATACCTGTGAACTAGAAAAGACAAATAATACCTAGCTTTAAAGCACCTACCTTTTTAGGGTCGGTGCCAGACAGCTAGAAAAATGCATGATGAAAAGCTATTTATCTCCTACTGAACCAATTTTGATGAAATTCGGACTGTTCCTTAGATTGGCATACACCTGATTGCCCCGGGTCATGTGGAGCGTGCTAACACATACCCACAGGCTCGGGAAATGCGCAGGTCTTCGAGAGGAGTTTAGTTGGTAGTGGTGCCTTCTCCCGTTCACCCCATCTGGCCTGCCCCCTCTCGTGCCTTAGTGCTCGTTAGGGGGGGGGGGGGCAGAGGTTAGAACCGCCCAGCCCTGATGCGAAGCCTATCAGGCTTGGCGGGAGGGCTGGGTGCGGCGAGGGACATTGTCTTATCCATGAACATCTTCAGACCCACTTTTTGAGAAGCATTACCGAGATCTTCGCGCATTGTGTTCAGGTCTACCAATGTCTCGGCCATGGGAACTACATCTTCGGCAAACCGCAGGTGTGTTAGGTACTCGCCAATGATGTTGACGCCGCATCCTTTCCAGTCCAGGAGCTTTAAAATATCCTCCAACGCAGCTGTGAACAGTTTCGGAGAGATGATGTCTCCCTGTCGCATACCTCGCTGTAGTTGGATAGGATTAGAGCTCTGGTTCTGTAATCGGACTGACGTGGTGGCGTTTTGGTATAAGTACCTACCTCAGCACCTCGATGTACCAATAGTCTATTTGGCACCTCTGGACGGGCTGCAGCACTGCCCAGATCTCGATCGAATCAAATGCCTTCTCATAGTCCACGAACGCCAAGCATAGGTGCAAGTTTATAATATTTGGTCTTCTGTATAACTTGCCGCAGCGTATGAATGTGATCTAGGGTACTATAGCTTTTCCGGAACCCGGCTTGTTCGGGAGTTTGGAAGTCGTCGAACCTACGAGCGAGACGATTCGTAATGACTCTCGAAACCAGCTTACAGATATGGCTCAGAAGCGAGATGGGTCGGTAGTTCTTCAAAAAAGCCTTATCACCCTTTTTGAAGACTAGCATTACATATCTTCTGCCCCATGCCTTTAGCGTTTTGCCCTCGAAGATGAGAGAGTTGAAAAGCTTCTGGAGGACCTTGTATCAGCTTACCGCCCGCTCTCAGTGGCTCTGTTTTGATTCCGTCGTCGCCAGCCGCCTTGTTGTTTTTAAGCTGCTTGAGAGCCAATACAGGCTGACGTCCGGGATATCTTCAGTTTAGTTTCGAGTAAGCTTGGCTCTATGGTCTTTAGCCTTGCTTTCAACAGTCGTTTACGTGGAATGTAACTGTCTATAGAAACTCTTAATCTTCCTCAGGATTTCAGGTGTTGATGAAATGATGCTACCTTCCTCAGTTTTCGTCTCAACCTCGTCAATTGACTTTGCTCGATAGACAGATCTCTCGCGAACACTGTGGAGCCTATGTTCGGATATGCGGTTTTACCCGCGTGGCACTGGTACCCGTTCCCGTAGGTATATCAGGATAAAATATAGCCTATGTCACTCGGGAATATGTAGCTTTCTAATGGTGAAAGAATATTCTAAATCAGTCCAGTAGTTTCGGAGTCTATTTAATGCAAACAATCAAATCTTTCCTCTTTATGATATTTGTATAGAAGTAAAGATTAGGTATGTTTGAAAGTTCTTTCTCAGTCGCATCGCATCGCCTTGTTTTACCCTCCAAACATTTCCACTCACACAGGAGTTTGAATGAATCCAAAAAATGAACAAATTATGGGTAGATTTTAAGTCAAAATTCAAAATTATTATAATAGGTACCTTCCTAAATTGGGTAGTACTTAAACGCACATAAAAAATCAATTAAATATTGCTAAAACCTAAATAATGACGAAAAATAGATAGGAAAGTAGTAAATATTACGTACGTTAAAGTTTTAAAATATAAAGTATCCGTATAATCCGAAAAATTCGGATAGTAAGGTCCGTACTATCCGGATAAAATATTCGGCGGATATCCGGATAGGAAGCCTAAATAGAACGCTATACTCAAATATTATCCAATTCCAACTATAGTTGGAATTGTCGTCCAACAACATTTATGTGATATTATATCACATAAATGCAGGTCAAATTGATAAACTCGTTCTTTTTTGAAGTCGTTTAAAAATTGAATATTAGGTATTATGTTGTACTTACAGACTTCTCTGTTAACTGATCATTCTCTCCATACCACAGGGAGACAGGTGTCCTAACGTTTGATAGGTTGTAAGGATTTACTCTGCCGTTCAACCCGTCTTCCCAAGACGTGAACGTTCCTGAAAAATTTGCAAATTCAGCTATAAAACTTCAAACTTTTCCAAAATTGACCCGCAAAGGCGGGCTTTTTTATCCACAACCAGATACAGATGTTTTATGTCACGAGCACGGGTGAGCCCCGCTTGTGTGGGTGAGCCACGCTTGTGTGTGTAAATGTACATGCACACCATAAAGTAACTTTTTTAAAATAGCAATTAGATACCAATCTTGGGCCCCTTTATTGGGGTTATTCCACTTATCCCCATCGACTTGCCCCATCAATGGGGGATTGTGAACTTTTCTTCCACAAATCCCCATTCAGTACTAAACAAATTGACAATGGGGATTTGTGGAAAAAAACAGTTGACACAACCCCATCAGTTGAAAATAAAAAACAATTTATTATAATAAACAATGGAGTGCATAACTAGCCTTATCTGTTGTCTGGTGCAAGTAGGGTTACCAGACGCCCGGTTTAATCCGGACATGTCCGGATTTATAGACGTTTGTGAGGACTTTGTCCGGCTTTTTAATTTGTCCGGTATTTTTTGCTTTAGATGAAATACCTATGTGTAAAATCAATACGAATCAAATCAGTCTTTCATCTTTATTGACTCCCCGCTCATCTAGCAAAACGCTCATCTTAAAACAGCCCCGAGCGAACATATCACTTTTACTAAGTGGTGTACTGGGTATACCTTGTGACTAAAATGTTTGGCCCTATTTTTAACTGTCAGGCTTTTTATCAGAAATTTTTGAATTTCCAAATGGTAACCTGCAAGCAGCTTTTGGTGTATAAACAAACACACAAATAAACACAAGTTAAAGTAATAAAAAAGTGACACAAGTGAGTGTTTTAACCGCCTCTGTGGTCTAGTGGTTCACACCACCGATTTCTGACCAAGAGGTCCAAGGTTCGATTCCCAGTGGGGGTACATATTGTATTGTATTCGGTTTGGTTGGTGGTAGGACTAGTTCTTAGTCCGCCTGGCTAACTACCACCATCTTATCTAAGTCTGACGCCATAACAATGATGTTTTCAGCATTATTGTGTTCCGGCAGTTAGAGATAAGATAGCCAGTTCCTCAGTGGTTGAGGATTCCGGGAGTAGGGCGTTTCCACCTTCAGCCTTATCACCACTTAACATCAGGTGTGATGAAGGCTAAGTGCTACCCCGTTGTGGATAAAAAAAAACCTAGGGCCTGATTATAACAACTTTCCAAATATTTGGCTTAGTAGTTCCAGTATGGCCCACCCGCGCTCGTGAGATAAAACAACTGTAGCACTTAGCCTTCCTCACACCTGCCTCCTTACTCTTGAAACAAATTCCAAGAGCCAATAATTAAATTAATGTCAATCTTTCAATCAGTGAACCTTAACACTTTGTAATTTTACGTCCTTACTTTTGACGTTTGACAATAATTTAATCTAAAGCCAATACAATTTCGCTCAAAAGTAAGGGGGCTGATGTAAGGGGGGTGAAGATAAGACAGATGTTGGAAGCGCACTACTCCCGTAATCCTCAACCACTGAAGAGCTCTATAACTGCCGGAACACAACAATGCTAGAAACATTAATTGATAAGGCGTCAGACCGTCAGACTTAGATAAGATGGTGATAGCTAGCCAGTTGACTTAGAATAAGTCCTACCACCAACCAAACCGAATACAATATGTGCCCCCACTGGAAATCGAACCCGGGACCAGGATGAGTCATCGTTATAATGTATTTTAAAATTCAAATGCTCTTTCCTAATATGGTAAGGCTTCAAAGAACAAACCAAAAGTAACGAAATCAACGATAGCAAAATCATATATCAACACATATTAGATGGGCTCCAAAGAAGTGAAAAAAAAATTACCTCTAAAGCAGAGAATTTTTTAATTTTTTTTAACCTACCTGTCATTGCAATTTTTAGGTAATGTGATATTTGTTGAAGTGATGCTGGCTGTATTCTCATGATTAAAATCTTTGTCATATCCTGTAAAAAATATATCAACCTATATTTTTATGAAAATAGTAGGTATGTATAGAAAGGAAACGACAGGCAAAGAACAAAACCCGTCAATGTTTAGACGAGAAAAATGGTTCTGGTTCTTAATTTTACTGAAAAACGAAAGCTTTTTACTGACGACGGCGTTAAAAATAAATAATAATGTAATAAAAATGCAACTCCCGTATCATTTGTTTACAATCCCAAATACATATAATTTAGGTGTGTGCACACTTGCGTAATAAATGCGACGCAGTTCGATGTGTGTGTGTTTAAGGACTGTACTCACCGGGAGCATTCGTTGCACGAACGAGCGTTTGTAGCATACTCGAGCATATCCTTCGCGAACCAAACATTTTAGCGAGTACGTTAAAACGAATATCAAAAGTTGTGCTCGCGAAGATAATGCAGGGACGGTACTCATCGCATTCATTTCACGAACGAGCGTTTGTATCATACTCGAGCATATCCTTCGCGAACCAAGCATTTCGGTGAGTACGTTAAAATTGTTTATCTACACTCATGTTATAATATTCGAATTATGAACTCATGCCTGCACGTATACTGATACACTTTATGCCATAGTCAACTTTAAAAAATAAAGCTTCTGTATCCGGGTGTTTCATAATGACCATTATGCAACACCCGGATACAGATACTCATTATAAAACACTTATATTTCTTAAATTTACAGTCTCCATGGCAACCGTAGGATTTACCGGCCCTGACTTCCAACTCTTTCAAGCTCTTCTTTAGCCGGAAACAATCAGAAACGTTTTTAAAATTAGAATTTTGAATTTAGAAGGAATAGACCGTATAGACTCCTATGAGTGGGGTTTGGCACCAATTCACATTTTATAATTAACTAGCGGCCGCCCGCGGTTTCACCCGCGTGGTTCCCGTTCCCGTGGGAATATCGGGATAAAAAGTACATATAAACCTTCCTCTTGAATCACTCTATCTATTAAAAAAAACGCATCAAAATCCGTTGCGTAGTTTCAAAGATTTAAGCATACAAAGGGACATAGGGACAGAGAAAGCGACTTTGTTTTATACTATGTAGTGATATTGATTTGCTTTATTTTTGAAATATATAATAAATGTAATGAGTGTAGATAAAGTAGTGTGTGAGACTGCACATAACTCGGTATTAAAACTCTCCTCATTATGCGACAGTCACATAAACTACTATTAAACGAATATTGAAAGTTGTGCTCGCGATGATAATGAATAAATTTACTTATGCATCAAACGCTCGCGCAACGAATGCTCGCTAACCAAATTCGTTAAACGAATGCTCCCGGTGAGTACAGTCCTTTAGTGAAACACATTATAGGTACTAAACAAACTAAACTTATTACGGAATTAATCACGCGTATATTGCACTGCACACATAATTATTGGTAATTTTTTGTTGTGTTTTTAAAGGATTTGTAGTATTTTCCGATTTCGATGTTTTGGTCAAACTACGGGTCAGTTTTCCATGATTTATTCCGTAAAAAGTTGTTTTATTTCAATATTAACGGTTCCTCGCGGTTTTACCCGCGTGGTACCCGTTCCCGTGAGAATATCGGGATAAAAACCGCCTTCAAAAAACCACATCAAAAAAGTAAGAAATAATTCCTCACCAAATAAATAACGTAAGTACTTTGAAGTCGGGCGTGAAACATGTACAATTTTTTGTTGTTTTTGTTAAAACCCGCCCGACTTCAAAGTACTTACGTTATTTATTTGGTGAGGAATTATTTCTTACTTTTTTGATGTGGTTTTTTTGAAGGCGGTTTTATTTTTTTATAAAAATAATTTTTATTTCACTCTTTTTAGTGCATCGTGCAGGCAATTTACGTGTTTTCTGGTAAATAGGTATGTGATCAAACTGAAAACCTCCTTTTTCGAAGTCGGTTAAAATACCTTGAGGTATCCCCTTTTTAACAATCATCTAAATCGGTTTATAAACAAAGGAGTTATGCCTAAAGATACGTATTAAATTCACATAAAGTGGTAACGAAAACGACAGTATTTTCAAGATTTCCTGAAAACTACTGAACCGATTTCAAAATTTCAAAAAATGGGACCAACTTGGAAACCAACCTGATGTAATAACGTTTGAACCATTTCAATCGGTTCAGCCGTCTTCGAGTAATCGGTGGACATACAAAAAAAAAACATACATACAGACGAATAGAGAACCTCCTCCTTTTTGATTTAAAAGTCGGTTAAAAATATAGCCTATGTTACTCGGGAAGAATTAAACTGTGTAATGGTCAAAGAATTTTCTAAATCGACCCAGTAGTTTCGGAGCCTATTCGATGCAAAACAATCAAAAAAAATCCTCTTTATAATATTAGTATAGACTAGCTGTTGCCCGCGACTTCGTACGCACGGTAAAGTGACTTTTGTATTTGTTTATTTAATGTGTAATCTACACTTCCTTCCAGTGACCGCAAGGTATTATGTGTGTGTATATGGGTGTAGGTCTCGGAAGCGCGGGATTCAGTGTTGCGCTTGCGATTGCTTGTTAACCGAGCTTCATGGTTCTCATCCGTTTCAAAAGCACGAAGTAACCTCATCCTCTTAGCTGACCTAGAGCCTTGCGATAAATTACTATTTTTTTTCTAGGTATTTCAAATAACAATAATCGTAATTAAATCACAATAATCAATGTACGTTTTCCAACAATTCAAATTGATCTACAAATCAATAAATCGAAACCTAATTCAAGTATAGTTTACGTATTTTTAATGCATTAAAATCACAATAACTGAGTTTTCTCAGGGTGTCAGCCGTCAAGAGTAAGAAATTTAATAAAGTCCCACACTTCTGTCTGTTCCGGTGACAGCCGTGGCAGAGGAGCCACTTGCAATACGAAATTAGCTGTCAAAATGGACTGTCCTGTCGTATGAAAACTGTTTTAGTTCCAAGATTATCACAGCAACAGAAAAGCACGTAAGAAGCCATCATGTTAGTAGCTTTGTACTGATAACAAACTGTAAAGTTTTTTTTTATTGATTGATAGGCAAGCGCTTGTCCGCCATCACGCCCCTAAGCGTTCGTTGATGCGATCTACGATGAATCGCGCTTGCCTAATGCCTTATTCTGTGCTAATGCTGCGTACACACCGGACCAACAAAGGCCAACGAACGCCATCAAAGAGATTCTGTTTTCCCCTCTGTCTCAATCAGATGATCAGAAACTCCGAATGTGAACTGGAATCGCTCCCAGTAATCCTTTACCTAGTTTTAGATTGATCTTCGAAGGCCAGAAACGTGAAGCGAGCAATGCCTGATGTCGTTCGTTGGCGTTCGTGGGGCCGCCGCCCGCCGGTCCGTACACAGTCTAAAAGGTACCGGTATAAAATATACTAAGAAAAAACCGGTCAAGAGCCAGTCGGACTCGCGCCCCGAGGGTTCCGTACCATCTTTTCTTTCATAAAATAGAAAAAACTACAACTGTGCTTCACCCAAAGCGACCTGCGAGTATGTAGGAAGGAGGACATTTTAAACCTAAAAATGTTTTCGTCGGCGTGGCATATTCGTCCGAGAATTCGCGATGTAGAATAGATCTTGACCGATAGTAGAAGTAATATAATTTTTGTTGATGATTTCTGAAAAAGTTTACTATTTAAAGACATTGTTTTATTTTTCCTGTAATCTTTACATAAACTTCTACTTATCACCTAAAATAATTTCAGATTTTTCTCTATGCAAACTTCGGAAATAAGGGGGTGGGGGGTATATTTTTTTACATTTTTCATCATAATTCAAAAACTGCGGCTTAATACAAAAAGAAAAAATATTGAGAGTGTGCAAGCAGCGCTCTATTATATGATACCCTATATGCCCTAGTAGCCGCACTTCAAATTTTTAAGACCCCCTTTCAGCCCCTATTGAAGAAAAAATATAATTATTTTTATTTGTCTCTTATTTGCAAAATAGTTGGGCAAACGTCTTCTAAACCTATTCCAAATTTCAAGTTGATAACATTAGTAGTTCTCGAGATATCCAGCTGTGACAGACAGACAGACTTAGTCGCACCATAAGGGTTCCTTTTTACCAGTTTGGTCCGGAACCCTAAAATCATCATTATCATTAATTCATAAATTATGGAAAATATCCTAAAATAGGTTATATGTCTATATTACTACACAAAATTTGGTAAAAATCCGTCTAGTAGTTTTTGCATGAAAAGCAAACATACAAACAGACGCCCGCAAATATAAGTTGGTCAACGTTTTTTTTAATATAAAGAAATTTTCTCGCAATAAAAGGTACCCTATATCTTGACCCAGGTTATAAGTTATTACTACACAAAATTTGGTAAAAATCCGTCCAGTAGTTTTTGCGTGAAAAGCAAACATACAAACAGTCGTTATCAACGTTTTTTTAAATATAAAGAAATTTTCCCGCAATAAAAGGTACCCTATATGTTGACCCGGGTTATAAGTTATTACTACACAAAATTTGGTAAAAATCCGTCCAGTAGTTTTTGCGTGAAAAGCGAACATACAAACAGACAAACAGACAAAATTTTTATTATCTATCGTTTTGGGGTCTATATCCTGTACACATCACATAGCAGTAATTATTTTTAAAAAATATTTCATGTACAGACTTTTTTTTCGTTTCTGTTTTATTATATGTATAGATAAACACATACAGATTGGGCTGAACAACATTTTTATGCCACCTGCAGTGGCTGCAGTATACCTGACTCAAAGGCAAATAGCCCAGTCAACGAAGAGATATAGAGGGAAATGCTTGGAACACAATTTTTGACTTTTTTTTAGCCCTGATGGAGGTTTGAAGGTCTCATTTTTTGGTTTTTGGATTATATTATATCTCGGAAACTATGCGTCCCAGCGACATATTCACTAAAAGCTGATTAAATTTGCTACAAGTTCAGTTTTTCGATATCTTGTATAGTTTTCGAGATGTCCGCTCTTGAAAGTCTTTATTAATGGAAAAAATATTTTTGCTTCACATTTCACCTTTTGACTGGATACTCTTCAATAATACGTATATTACTTTACTTCAGCGCTACCCGCGTCTTCGTCCCCTTGAAATTGATTTCACAAACTTTCATACAAATTTTGAACCCCTTTTTTACCCCCTAAGGGGGGGACCCCGGCTTAAGAGCTACGGGCGGGGACTTTTGATATGTTCACCTCCTAAGTAGTCCAAACAAAGTTACGAAGTCAAAAATTGTGTTCCAAGCATTTCCCTCTTTTCGAGCGTTCGTTGACTGGACTAAAATCAATGATTATGATTATGCCATTACTGACACGTCGCTAAATTATACTAAATTTTGTCGCTGACCACCAGCTGTTAGCATAAGGAAGCCAATAATAACAAGTAGCGAAGTTAAAAAAACTAACAAAGGGGGTGCAAATGATATACCTAAGGAAGTAAAGAAAGGTATTCAAGGGTTCTTACCCAAGCAAATTGCTCGTAATCCTCGCCCATAGTGGCAAAAACCATCATCGAGCAGAGCTCATGGTAGAACCGTTTTGAGATGCAGAAGTTACCCGCGAATTCGAGGATACTTGAAGGCACCATCAGCCCTCTAATGCCATTCCTTATTAAAAATGCCTGAAAATTGGGTGATTGAATATTGAATAAGTCGCTCTTATGAACAAACTAGTGTCTCTCCGCTGTTACACCCGCATGGTACCTGTTCTCGTGAGAATATTAGGATCAATTATAGGCTAGTTATTCAGGAAGAATGTAGTTTTCTAGTACTGCAACAATTTTTAAAGTCTGTCCAGTAGTTTTTTAATTTTTTCGTTATATTGGCCATACATCATCCTGCCTATCGTCCAATCGGCATGACGCCTGGCTTCATCCAATCTGCAGTTCGTCCATTTTACACCATAATTTGATAACTGTCATGCCAATCCACGCCCGCCCACGGTCAGTTCTACATGCCGATTGGACGATAGGCAGGATGGTGTACCTATGGCCAGCATTACAAACAAAAATACAAATCTTTTGTTTTCATAATAATTTTTCCATAAAGTAGGTAGTCAGACGGAGACGTTTAGACAGGGCAATCGTGCGGGGCGTGAGGGGCGCTGAAATTGGTTATCTTATACTATGATATTAGACGCTAGTATAACCAATTGACAGAATATATAATAGAACTAATACTATTAAATAGTACTAATACTATTATATATTCTGTGATATTAATATGGATGAAACTGAAGTGAAGCTAACTCTTCAAAAAAAACCATCGGCCAGCGCGAAGTTTCACATAGATAAAACCAAGGTTATTTCTGTCAAGTCTACTCAGGTCAGTACCTACCACGATGAAAGGCTAACTTAATCAAAAGTATCAAAGCATAGTATTTAAATCTCTACATATAATGTAGTACAAAACAAAGTCGCGTCCCGCCGTCCGCCGTCCACGCCACCGGCTACAACCACAAAACGCTGCCACCGACCTATGTATTTCCTGTAGTTTTCATATTACATTTTATATGAACTCGCCGCACATCAGAAGCACTTGAAATAAATATCTGTACTTATATACAAAAAGGCATACTTCAAAGACATAAATACATGGAAGCGTTTGTATTCCAAAACTCCTAAAAAGCGGTCTACGAGATTCATCATTTCAGCCGTACGACGCCCACTGCTGGGCATAGGCCTCCCCCAAGGATCTCCACAACGATTGGTCTTGCGCTGCGCGGGCAGCTGGATGCGGATCCAGCGGCTTCCCGGGACCTTGACCAGATTGTCGGTCCACCTTGTAGGGGTCTGCCCACGGAACGTCGTCCGGTTCGCGGTTACAACTAGCCTATAATGTTTACTACAAGATTCACTCGGTTTTATTTTATACAGTTTCCCCATATTACAAGCTCATATCGCAGGATTAAGTCTACGTATGCATAATATGTGAAAATGGCTGTATTTTTATCAGTTACTTTTTTAGAGAGAGAATTCCTAGATTCGTTTACATAAATCATCCACATGTAAATACCACTTTAAATTCTCATCAATAATGATACCTAGAATTTTTTTATGCTTTGGCTTATTAAATGGTACTAAAACTGATTCACTAATATTAATTTTTAGGCTATTTACAGCAAGCTAATCACATAATGATTCGATTGTATTATTAATTTCAATTACATGTTGGGTCATATTATTAAATGAATTAAGATTTTTATATTATCAGTAGTCACTGCAATTGAAATGTCACGACATTTCGTCAGCATTATAAAATACATTTATGGTCAATAGATTCGCAGATGTCATTTACATATAAAGAAAACAAAACAGGTCCCAGGACGCTTCCTTGTGGAACTCCACAATTTTTTACGCAATGGTCAGATGTAAATGTCACCATTTCTTTATCTTTCACACATCAATAATTGAAACGAATTGCCTACGAAATACGATTGAAACCCTTGTAAAAAATACTAACCGGCAAATCTAGAGTGATCGCAAAATAATTGACTAGAACCTTAATATGGTCTAGGTACGCTGCCGTTGCGAGGCCCACAATGGCCACCACTTTATGATTGTACTCCGGACGCTGAGCCAGCATTGTCAAGAAGGTGGTGCCTCCCATCGAGTGGCCAACATACAGGACACGACTTAACCCAGTCACGTTCAGGATCTTGTCGATAAATGCTGGTGCATCGTAGTTGCCGTGCTCATCGAAACTGAAAAATAATAATAAGCAAAATCAAAATGATTTCACAAATAGCAAAGATGAATGAACACTCATAGTAACCGTCAATTGAATAGTTTAATCAATGATTATTATCTCGTACCTGGATAAAATTGTATCGACTTTAAATGCTAGTCACCCTTATACATTTAAAGGTACCTGTAGTTCCAAAACGTCGGATCCATTCGAGTCAGCCGCTCATGTGATGTGTAGAGATTGCCTCGTAGATTCGGTAGCCACACGTCGTAACCGGCATCCGCTAGAAGAAAAGCTAAAATGTCCTTGAATTAGTATACCTATTCATATTTACCTTTATAGTAACAAGATTCAGAGCTTTCTATTAGACCCTGTCCAGAACGACGCACGAGTCAGACACGTTTTGATAAACATCGTCTACTAGGTATTGGAGGTCCGCGTCTTACCTGCCACATTGACAGTGATGTGTATGTACCTAATCAAAATCGTTGAATTTGTGGCGAATTTGCCCTTTCTGGACAAGGGCTTAGTTCTTTTATCTCATGAAAGATCTCCTGCCAACTCGTTAAATTACTTATCTACCTTCAAAGATATAAAAAAAACTTACAGATTTTCATACACATAATTTTGTCTTCTGGCTTTTAAAATTGAGCGCAGCTCTTTCGATTTTTCATTGTTAAGTCAGTTCTAATTCATAAGTACTTATACCTAAGTAACTAAGAAAGATTCCTCATGTATAAACTTCAGTCTTGAATTATGGATGAGCAGACAACGATTTTTCTCATCGGAGTTTTTGGACTGACTTACTTTTGGGAAACGTAAATTGTTAATTTCACATAAATTATAAATAAATCGGCAATAACAGCATTCTCAATCAGAATTTGGTATCTGGCAAGCGGCCTGACTTAATAATACTGCCAATCTTATTGCAATACATGAGAGAGATTTTCAGTGAGGATTCTTATTCCAAATCTTACCAAGGCTCCTATTAGGTCCCATTATGATGAAGTGGTCGCAGCTTCCGAACATACCATGAACCAACACTACTGCCTTCTTCTTGCCGACAAACTTAGTAGTTTCCTTAACACCTCGTGGTATCCTGTACAGCTTCAAGATGTATCCGTCGGTTGTATGGACGTAATGTGTTTCAATAGGGTAACCACTGGAACGTACTAGTTGAGGCTGAAATACAAAAAAAGAAGAAATAACAGGTATTAAAAAGGAGTAAGTATATAATCTTGGCACCATTATTTGATTTGAGGAAGACAGTGGTATTCCACATAGCGCACCCATTTTTAAGCGCAGCAAGGGATACCTCGAGCACCAGGGGAAAACTTTGTTGTCTCGCGACAGTGCGTGTTAACTTACTCTTCTGTCATTTTTAAACAGGACAAAATCATTCATATACACACAACAAATTTTCTGTTTCTAGGCCAGCAGATTTAACATAATGCACAGGTTTTTTTTTTAATAATCTACTCGCATGTGCTTCGTTTTAGTTACCACAGTCAAAGAATATATACACTAACCACAGTTGCATACGCCTTCCAATAATTATCAGCATGAGAGTTCGAGAAAAACGCCAGGAAAAATATCGTTAAAAATGTAGTTTTCATGTTTTTGCCTACACAGTATTTTTATTGTGATTGTTGTATGTTGTTTGTAAGAAGAGTGGTAGTTAAATGATTCAAAATTTTGTGCGTGTCAATTTAATGTTTATACGTTTTAAAGGCAAGGGCGACTTCACACTTTGCCATTGCTTTCAATATAAAGTTCTGCTTTTGAAATATTAAAAAACGTCTCGTTTATTTTTTATTCGTCACATGCATTGGTTTGGTCTCATTAAAAAATATGAAGCACAAGCACTTATTTATCAGCTTATATTTAACATCAGCTGTTCATCATCATCCTCTCCTTTTCCCAATTCTTTGTGGGGTCGGCGCAGTACGTCATTCTCCTCCACTCCACTCTGTTACCCGTCATCTCCTCATTCACTCCTTTCTCATACATATCATTCATTACGCACACAATCTATCCATCTTTTAAGCGGTATTCCTCTCCCTCCCCATCCTTCCACATTCATGTCTATCACCTTTCTAGTCACATGCCTATCATCCCTTTTCGCAATCGCATGGTATGCACATGTACCATGATTACCAAGCCAAACGGTTTCTTTTCAACTTTTCTGTCTCACTGGTGCCTTTACATCAGCTGTTATCAGAATATTATAGTAATAGTGGCTCCCGCGCCGCGGTTTTTTTCGTGTTTTACCCGTTCTCGAGGGAATATCGGGATAAAATATAGCCTATTTTACTCTAGAATAATGCAGCTTTGTATTGATGAACGATTATTGAAAATAGCTCAGTAGCTTTTTTTAAGTTAATCCATTGTTTTTAATTTAATATAAGTACAATGTAAAACATACAATTTAAAACAACAGTGACTAAAACCCGATTAGGTTTGTCCCGTCACTGCGTATTCCTCATATTTAAAATTCAAAATTCAATATCGTTTATTCAATTTAGGTTTGTTTAACAACACTTATGAACGTCAATGAAGCTACGCCATCGGTTCGCAAATCCTACGGCAGGAGACCTTGTAGCGAGAAGAACCGGCAAGAAACTCGCCAAGGGCTATTTTTTTCTCCCTGTTTTAACTTATACAGAGTCGTCAAATTTGAAAAGTGACCTTCACATAATAGTAAGGTTACTTTCCATCACAATACAGAATACCGCTTAAATTAAGTACAAATTTTGCTTTTTACCTAAAACAGTAAACAATTTTCAACTAAACAAGGAATCAAATAGTTTAATGGACACACTAATCTTAATCTTATTCACATTGTATTATAGGATTAGTGAAAAGGAAACTGCAAGCTGCGCTGTATATTCAAATTTATAAGTATTAACAAATAAAAGGAATTTTTGAATAAATTGAACAATTAATAGGTCTTTACATATGAAATTGCCGTTTTTTTCTTTTGTACATATAACTTAACAACTTTTATAATATTAGAAATATATAATTTCTTTAATATTGCGTTACATAAAGACCGTATCGAGCAACTTTTGATAATTTAATAACCACGATATTTGATTATTTACATAGAAAAAACTTATTCCGAAAGTTACGACTATTTTTGTTTCCAGAATTTCGTACTTTATTAGTTGTAACTTAGTGAAAAAAAATTTTTTTTCTCTTAACGAATGTGTCATTTAATAGTTAAAATGTCCATAAATACTTGTGTAAAATTTTGTAAATTTACATAATATTAGTCGTTAAATAATAACAAAAACGTTAGTATGGGAAAAAAATAATTACAGAAATCTCCATACAAAACGGCAATTTCATAGGTAAAGACCTATTATTAGAAAAATTGCTGTTACTGTAAGACACGGATACCAAAATTACTATGAGACACACCAGCTCGCTCATAAATCAATATAATACTATTATAAACCATATCCCGAACACCTTTAACACAAGTAGACATGAGCAGACCCACCCCACTGGCAGCACCCGTTCACGAGCATGACGCATGAGCCAGCCATCGCTTCGCTCAACCATATTTTAGGGAACGTAACGACCCGACTCTATTAGATAGTTAACTATGGTATACAACTAAGCAGTATGAAAAAAGTATACAATTTGCTTCATTCTTTCTTATGCAATAAAAAAAAAGTAAAAGAAATCTTTTAAGATCTAAAGAAAAAAAAAAATTGTTATCACAATATTTAATCGTCCTGTCAAGTTAGACCCTATCCAAAAACACCAATGGTTTGCGTAAGTAATTCTGATTAGTAAGATTTGTTAATAATAATAAATAGATAAAAAAAAAAGATTTCAAACATACAAACAAACTAAAAATCAAATTTAAAAGATTAGTATAGCTAGCTAACCCTGCCAGTATATTTTTGACTTTTAATGAAATGTATTGGTTTCCCAATGTGTATGCGTCCTTATAACCGCATAATTGTAGTATATAGCAGTTATGTTTTATATTTATTGTTGTCTATACCTTGAATCAAATTATGTTAATTATTTCGTACGGCTGAAATGATGATGATGATGATGAAGTATCATTTTAAATCATAAAGTTATTATACCTTAGCGGAATAGAGCAACAAATGGCTGAGCGAGCGGGATGTCACTAGCAACAACACTGTGAGATAAAAGGAGATGCATGATGCGACGTAACAGAACTGTTTTTGGCAGTTCGTCAGCACTTATCAGCACCCTGAGAATTTAGGTATTGTAATTTTTTCGGATTTTACGTGCAATCTTAGATATTTTTAGCCAATAGTGGTATAGAAACATGGTGACTTGCTCAGTTATTGATTGTTGTACAACACAATTAAATAATCCCGCAAAATGTTCATTTTACAGGCAAATTATTCCAAACCGACACCTTAGCACTATTATTTATTCTGTGCCGACACCTCCCTTCCTAAGGTTTATTTTTGCCAAGGCGCCAAAAATTACATAATCTCAGAAATAAAAGGTCTTTAGTAAAAATAATTTTTGTTTTATCTATTTTTCTCCAACTTTGCCGTAATTTTTTGCAAAAGAACTGTATGGAAGTTAGCGTACAAATGAGCAATAGCACAGTCTACTTACTACATACAGTCAGTCATCGTGTTTGACATTGGCGAAAATGCCGCCGATGTCCAGACAGTTGTAAAACTGTAAGGGTTGTCACGTGTATAGTTGTAAGACTCCGCCGAAAAAAAGGAGTTACATTTTATACATCTTGACTAACTTACTAAAAAGGTATATAGATATATGGCGAAGTTCACAGGTTTATATTGTGACTAGCCTTTCGCCCGCGGTTTCGACCGCGTGGACTGCACAAGAACGAGACGTTATCCTATGGGAATAATAATTATGATGGCGGCCAACTATTTTGTTTGTGGGCCGATTTTGATGAAACTTGGTTTTTAGTACTATTTTGACAAGAAAACAGCAACGCAATGTTAAAATAATTAAAAAAATCCAACATGGCGGCCAACTTTTTTGTTTGTGGGCCGATTTTGATGAAACTCGGTTTCTGGTACTATTTTGACAAGAAAACAGCAACGCAATGATAAAAATATTAGAAATCCAAAATGGCGGCCAACTTTTTTGTTTGTTGGCCGATTTTGATGAAACTCAGTTTTTGGTACTATTTTGACAAGAAAACTGCAACGCAATGATAAAATTTTTGAAAAATCCAAGATGGCGGCCAACTTTTTTGTTTGTGGGCTGATTTTGATGAAATTCGGTTTCTGGTACTATTTTGTCAAGAGAACAGCAACGCAATGTTGAAAGTATTAAAAATCCAAGATGGCGGCCAACTTTTGAGTTTTTGGGCCAATTTTGATGAAACTCGGTTTCTGGTACTATTTTGACAAGAAAACAGCAACGCAATGTAAAACATATTAAAAATCCAAGATGGTGGCCAACTTTTTGTTTGTGGGCCGATTTTGATGAAACTCGGTTTTTGGTACTATTTTGGCAAGAAAATAGCAACGCAATGTCAAAAGTGTAAAAAAATTAAAGATGGCGCCCAAATTTTTGTTTGTTGACCGATTTTGATGAAACTCGGTTTCTGGTACTATTTTGACAAGAAAACAGCAACACAATGTTAAAATAATTAAAAATCCAAGATGGCGGCCAACTTTTTTGTTTCTTGGCCGATTTCGATGAAACTCGGTTTCTGGTACTATTTTGACAAGAAAACAGCAACGCAATGATAAAAATATTAGAAATCCAAGATGGTGGCCAACTTCTTTGTTTGTGGGCCGATTTTGATGAAATTTGGTTTTTGGTACTATTTGGACAAGAAAACAGCAACGCAATGTTAAAAATATACTAAATCCAAGATGGCAGCCAAATTTTTTAGTTTTTGGGCCGATATTGAAGAAACTCTGTTTTTGGTACAATTTTGACCAGAAAACAGCAACGCAATGTTAATAATATAAAAAAATCCAAGATGGCGGCCAACTTTTTTGCTTGTGGGCCGATTTTGATGAAACTCTGTTTTCGGTACTATTTTGACAAGAAATAAGTAACGCAATGTTAAAATTGACGAATTAAAACTAAATAAAAGCATGTAAAATAATAAATTTTGAGACTTCCTGCGCCTAATAAATTTTTTGTTTCACAATACCTTCGGGGTCCTAAAACATCCACCTTCACATTTTAAGACAACCCTTCCGTACTTACGTTAATACCTATACAGGTCTCGGTATCGCTCAACTTCAAGGGCCTACTGATAGTCTGAGCGTTCCGCTGTTATTATCTAAACTTGCTTTCTATGGTGTTGATCCTCATGCATTACGACTCTTTGACAGTTACCTTAGTGAACGTTATCAGTCTGTCAAGCTCCAGAAATCGGATGGCTCGGTTTTAGTGTCGCAACCTAGGCTGGTCGACCGTGGTGTCCCACAAGGTTCCATTATAGGACCGCTATTATTTATTATTTACAGCGCAGACCTTTCTTCTGTAATTAGGCATTGTCGGTTTCATTGCTACGCTGATGATGTCCAGCTTTACACATCAGCTGCTCCGAATAAAATATCTGATGCGCTGCGTAATGTAAATGAAGATCTGGATGCTATAGCCATATGGTCGAGTAATAACGCTCTCGTTCTTAATCCATCAAAATCAAAATTTATGATTTTAGGTTCACAAAAACAGACAGAAAGTGTTCACAGCTGTAATCCCAAACTTCAAATTCTTGGTACTGATGTTGAGTGTGTTAAGCAAGCCAGGAACCTGGGTATACTATTTGACGATAAGTTGCGATTCGAGAATCATGTTTTGAATTTGGTCAGAAGCTGCTTTTATAGGTTGAAAATCCTCTATAGGATTCGGAATCATCTCTCCGAAAAATCACGTATCACCTTATGTGAGTCGCTGATTTTATCGGTACTCAATTATGGCGATTTAGTGTATGGCCCCCGTTTATTGTCCGGATCTAAAAGGATGATACAGCGTGTTCAGAATGCTTGTGGCCGATTTTATTTTAACATCCCTCCTCGTACACACGTGTCACCCTTTTTAAATAAAGCCTCCATCCTTAATATGGAGTCACGCAGGCGAATGCATCTTGCAATATTAATGTTTGACCTCATGAAATTTAAGAACCCAGAGTATTTGTACAATAAGCTGAATTTTCGCACACTTCACACACAGTATGGGTCAGGCGTTGGCAGGTCAACTCGCCCTCTATTGGCATGTCACGTGCACAGGACTGTGGCTTTTACAGGTAGTTTCCGCTACCAGGCGACTAAGTGCTGGAACAATATACCCCCTCCAATGAGGCAATTGACATCAAAATTTACATTCAAAAATAATTTTAAAATGGCACTATTAGAACAACAAAGTTTAAGTACGCACAAATAGTCGTTTGGTTGCGGATTCTGGTGATTTTAATTTTAATTTGATTGAATTTATTTATATTTATTTTTTATTTGTAATTTCTTTTTTTTTAATATAATTTGTAATTTTGAACTGATATTAATTTTATGATTTTATTAAGTTTTATGAATAAATGTTTTTTTTTTTGACATTGACTTCCTTTCACCATCAATCTATTATTATTCAAGAATTACTCTATTTAAATTATTTTATTTATTCAAGGCATGATAATATATTTTATTTATATTACACTAAATGGCTTATTATTATTTGATTTTTTTATTTATTTTTTTATTTATAAATTTTACAGTTTTACTTACTAATTCAATTTCAATTTTATCAAATTTAATTACTTATATTTTATTATTTTTTAATCAATTTTGTTAAATAGATGATATTTTTAAATTAATAAAAGGGCGTCCGATTTTGTTAATGCGTCCCCTCGCGTTTTTCTACGGGCGAAAGCTGAAAACCAGTGTTTTGTTCTTTCGGGGCAATATATACGCTGAGCTTTTGCCTCTTTGCGTCGCTGTGACAAACATGCACACATATACCTGCTTAATTAAATACCTGCTTTGTTAGTCAGTAAGTAGTTGGTTTGCTTCTCCTTCCTTTTCTTTTGTTTATGTGCATGTTATGTTTGTGATGCAAATAAATGATTTTATCTATCTATCTATCTATCTACTGTATGGAAAAGTTGCTGTTTTCTTGTCAAAATACTACCAAATACCGAGTTTCATCAAAATCGTGCATATTTATTTATTTAATCTTTATTGCAAAATATATAACAAATGGCGGACTCAATGCTTATATGCAATTTCTTCCAGTCAACTGAAAAGGGTGTCAGCAAGAAAATGAACAGCAGCAATAAAAAAAAGTGACGGTTAAAAGAAAACAGAAGGAACTAATTAAATGCAAGAAAAAAATACTAAAATTAACATTTACAAATGAAAATTTGTAAATGCTTATAAATATATGAGGATTAAAAGGTATACATACTAAAGTAGCAATAACATGATATATAATTTATACATACACATATTATACATACAAACAAATATATAACACATAAATCTATCATGATAAATGTAATCAGCTCGAGTAATGTTCGCGGACCATTTTCTTGAACATGCACTTACTTGGGGCACTGCGAATATTTTAAGGGCAAATCTTTCCAAAGTTGTACAGGCGAAAATGAAAATGATTGGGAGACGAAGCCAGAAGAGTGGGATGGTGTTTTCAGGAGGAAGTTGTCACTAGAGCGAAGGCTACGTTCATTAGAGTCGCCCAGAAACTGAATACTGAATTTCAAGTAATCTGGGGTAAGTGGATCTATTAGAACATTGAAGAGCATGCAGACAACTCTAACGTTCCTACGCTCGCGAATAGGGAGCCAATTGAGCTGCTGACGGTGTTGAGAGATAAAGTATTTACGTAATCGATATATGAAACGAATACAGATTTTAAGGAAACGATCCAACTTACTGAGAAGTTTTTTTTCTTTTAAGGTTGGTACTTCAGACATCAGCGTAGACAAATTATAGGTAAGACAACCGTCTGTATTGGGGCAATCTTGATACTGGTAGGCAGAAAGAACTTAAACCTATAGAGAGATCTAAGTGCATTAGTGGCTCTGAGACATGCTTGTTCGATATGATCTTTCCAAGAGAGGCAGGCATCGATAGTCAAACCCAAGTCCTTCACTTGTTGTGAGTAGGATATTATCACGCCGTTAAATACCAAATTGTAGATACTATTCCAGTTTACGCATCACAGCTGTCGAGAACTACCCTACCAGCAATTTAAGATTGACATTTAGGCGCGTTAACTGATATGCCATAAATAGTCGACCACACAGAAATCTTCATCCAATCACAGTTGATTAGCGCGACAACATTATTTAAACTGTGGATATTATGTTGCGCATAAAGTTGTAGATCGTCGGCATAGAGATGGAAAGAAGAGGAGAAATGAGAGGTCAGAGAGTTGATAAACAAGGAAAAGAGAAGAGGGGAGAGTACACCGCCTTGTGGAACGCCAGCCTCCAAGTCGAGCCAGTCAGACAGCGTCCGATCTACTCGCACGGCTTGCTGGCAATGGCCAATAAAGGGAACCGAGTAGGTGCCATAGAAGAAATACCTAACCGACCGAGCATAACTAGGAGAATTTTGTGATTAACGGCATTAAATGCGCTGGAAAAATCTAATAAAACTAGGACAGTTAATAATTGCTTAGCACACCTAAAAACCCATTACATGACACCAATATCACAAAATAGAAAAAAAGCGCGGCCGCCACCTTGATTCAAAAACTCACATCAAAATCGAGCTTCGCATCCCTAAAAACCCCATACATGACACCAATCACAAAACTGAAAAAATGCTCGGCCGCCATCTTGGATTCCAAAACTCACATCGAAATCGAGCTTAGCATCCCTAAACACCCCTTACATGACATTAATATCACAATTTAAAAAAAAAGCGCGGCTGCCATTTTGGATTCCAAAACGCACATCAAAATCGAGCTTAGCATCCCTAAAAACCCTTTACATGACACCAATATCACAAAATTAAAAAATAAGCGCGGCTGCCATCTTGGATTCCAAAACGCGCATCAAAATCGAGCTTAGCATCCCTAAAAACCCTTTACATGACACCAATATCACAAAACTGAAAAAAAGTGCGGCTGCCATCTTGGATTCCAAAACTCACATCAAAATCGAGCTTAGCACCCCTAAAAACCCCTTACATAACACCAATATCACAAAACTGAAAAATAAGCGCGGCCGCCATCTTGGATTCCAAAACATACATCAAAATCGAGCTTAGCATCCCTAAAACCCTTTATATGACACCAATATCACAAAACTGAAATAAAGTGCGGACGCCATCTTGAATTCCAAAACTCACATCAAAATCGAGCTTCTCATCCCTAAAACCCCCTTACATGACACCAATATCACAAAACTGAAATAAAAGCGTTTCCGCCATCTTGGATTCCAAAACGCACATCAAAATCGAGCTTAGCATCCCTAAACACCCCTTACATGACACCAATATCACAAAACTGGAAAAAAGCGCGGCCGCCATCTTGGATTCCAAAACATTCATCAAAATCGAGCTTAGCATCCCTAAAAACCCTTTACATGACACCAATATCACAAAACTGAAAAAAAGCGCGGCCGCCATCTTGGATTCCAAAACATTCATCAAAATCGAGCTTACCATCCCTAAAAACCCTTTACATGACACCAATATCACGAAACTGAAAAAAAGTGCGGCCGCCATCTTGGATTCCAAAACTCACATCAAAATCGAGCTTAGCATCCCTAAAAACCCCTAACATAACACCAATATCACAAAATTGAAAAAATAACGCGGCCGCCATCGCCATCTTGAATTCCAAAAATCGTAATAAACACACTTAAAAACCCCCTACATAAAACCAATATAAAAGAAACTAATTATTATTTTTTCAATTCAATATTTGAAATCAAATGCGAAACCCCTGTCGCAAAGCTCCCATCTAGCTAACAAAATTTTGTATGGTAGATGGGAAGGACCCTCTCCCCTCCTGCCCCGCGTACCCCGCACGATTGCTCTGTCTAGAGGCCTCCGATGAACGACTGTATGTAGTAAGTAGACTGTGGCAATAGTATATTACAGCCGAGGACAAAAAAACAAAATGAGATTTATCATAGACAAAATATCCTTTACGAGCATGGAAGTATTACCTAAACTAAATAATACTTCCATGTTTACGAGTAATTTTGTATGGGAAATATGTACAGCGCCATCTACCGCCCAGAAGCGGGTATAGAAGTTGCGCATTTTAGTAGCAAGTAGTAAGTATCAATAGGCTGTATGACCGTTCAACATGGCCTCACAAGCCAATATAAAAAAAACGGCGGGAATGATTTTCAGCGGTTGATTTGATATCAATACAGTTTATATTGTGTAATAAATTATCAAAAGGATTTCTGCCAATGAAACATATACAGACATTGTATGAACCTACTCCACCAAATTTGAGAGCAGAAGCAAAATTAATAACAGAAAACTTACTGCCAGCAAAATCAAAAGAAAGATATATGAAAACTTACGATCTGATTTGGAAAAGTGAAAAAAAGGCGCATACGTTTTCGGAATCTGTGTTGTTGGCGTATTTTAATGATACATTATTAATAGTACATTACAGCCGAGGACAGGTAAGTGAGAAATTACATTGTCGAGGATGGTTTGAAGCACGAGCCGCAGGCGATGGCTTTAATCATTCGAGGCAAGGTAATTTGCTTACCGTACAAGGCTTGTATAGTGCTTTTCTCAAGAAATGCGAGGAAATAAAAAAAAACTGTTTAACTAAATAATATTTATTAAAATTTATATCACACATGTTCGGGCAATTATTAAATGTACTTAAATGTTATTGTTCTCCCGGGCACACTTATGTATAAATCGCCCATAATAATATTATTTTAATGATATAGGTATCATTAAAATACGCCAACAACACAGATTCCGAAAAACGTAAGCACCTTTTTTCACTTTTCCAAATCAGATCGTAGGTTTTCATATATCTTTCTTTTGATTTTGCTGGCAGTAAGTTTTCTGTTATTAATTTTGCTTCTGCTCTCAAATTTGGTGGAGTAGGTACATACAATGTCTGTATATGTTTTATTGGCAGAACTCATTTTGATAATTTATTACACAATATAAATAAACTGTATTGATATCAAATCAACCGCTGAAAATCATTCCCGCCGTTTTTTTAATATTGGTTTGTGAGGCCAAGTGGAACGGTCATACAGCCTATTGATACTTACTACTTGCTACTAAAATGTGCAACTTCAATATCCGCTCCTGGGTGGTAGCTGGCGCTGTACATATTTCCCATACAAAATTACTCGTAAAGGATATTTTGTCTATGATAAATCTCATTTTGTTTTTTCGATTGATGTTCGTGCTAAGGGTACATAGCGCTTGTGGTACAATACGAAGTAATATACTCTGTGCGCACCGTATTTAAAAAAAAGTTGTCCTAATTATGATATAATAATTACCTATAAAACTGTCTGCGGTCGACTTGGATCCTGCAAGGAGAGACTATTTAAACAGTGAATTAGAGAAAGTGCAGGAAAGGTACGGCACTTATAGGTAATAACAATAATAATGTGGCTGTATGGTGCAAATGTCCCTTTGCTTTTTCTGTTTTTATACACAGGAATAACGAAAGAAAAAATAAAGAAAAAAATTTGGTAATAATATCTTTGGGTAGTACCTTTTCCGAGGTAAACATTCTAAATTTGAAAATCACTGCAGTAATGAATTTCAGTACTTACTTACTGCACTAAAATCAGTGCAGTAAGTAAGTACTGAAATTCATTACTGCAGTGATTTTCAAATTTAGAATGTTTACCTCGGAAAAGTGCCACGTACTGCATTCTTTTCTCAAATATAATATTAACATTTCAGAGCATAAGTGTGAAAAATAATATTATTTTAATACAGTTGCTCAAAAAGTGGCGTATTGCAGGGACGTATAGCGTTCGGGATGTGGGCTATTACACACTCGAACTTTTTCTTTACCTTTCCCGAACTCGTGCGTTTTCTTTCCCAACTGTCAAAATATTGTCTATTAAAAAGAAAAAACCAACCACGAAGTTTTTACAAAAAAAAATCATAGAAGTTTTTATGATTCATGCAAATATTTCTAAAAAGAAGCTACTAATTTGTTTCAATATCAGATTTAAAAGTAATTATAATTATACATTAAATAAATATTAGTATCGGCCAAATTAAATTTATGAATATAAAAAATACATAAAATTGGCTGTATGACCACAGATTACTAAATATGGTATGACGTGCACTATTTACCATAGTATCTGCTTATAGGAGTTTGCGCAAGTAAGTGAAAAGAAAATGAGGGACCTTATTTCTTAATTTTCTAAATTAGTTTTTTCTGGTTTTTATTGTTGTAAGTACTTAGTATGGTGGAATTAGTGCAATAATGTGGCTTTAATGGAAAACAATGTGGTAAAAGAGAGAAATTAGGAAAGGCGCTCCTGTAGGATTCGGATTGCTTTTGTTAGGTTTCATTTCATTTCATCTCATTTAATTTTATTTTCATTTCATATCAATAAAAAAATTCTACTGAAGCCTTGGCTGTATGATCATAGTTTCCTTTGCCAACCCAGAATGGGTGAACAAAAAAACTTATATTCTTTTACGATTAGTAAGTTGAGTTTATTGTGTTTTATTATTTTATTAAATTGCTTCATTTTTTCGCAACTGTATTAAAAATAGTTGTTCAGTACACGTGCGGAACCGTCATTGCAACTTGTTCCGACTGTCAACCCTCGCCTTCGGCTGCGCCTCGGCTCGGGTAGACTCGGTCGGAACTCTTAGCAATGACAGGCTTTCCGCACTTGTAATGAAATATACTATTATGGGCGATTTATGCATAAGTGTGCCCAGGAAAACAATAACATTTACATTTAATAATTGCCCGAACGAACATGTGTGATATACATTTTAATACTTAAATATTATTGAGTTAGGTAAACAGTTTTATTATTTCCTCGCATTTCTTGAGAAAAGCACTATACAAGCCCTCGCATGCGTCTCGTGCTTCAAACCATCCTCGACAATGTAATTTCTTACTTACCTGTCCTCGGCTGTAATGTACTATTATTAGCACCTTTGACATTTCATTATTTTTTATGCGTTTTCTGACATTTAATTATTTTACTACAGTCCTTATAGTGATATTTCAATAAATAATGCATTTTCTGACATGTAAAGTTTTATTTTTATGATTGTTTAACTTGAATTAAATTTGAATATTTGTACGCCTTGATAAGGTAGAATGCATCATGGACTTGTAACTTACTAACACAATTTCTTTTGTAACACTGCATTCTTACGAATAAATGATTTGTATTTGTATTTGTATAATAAATGTCATTCCATACAAATGGCACCCGATTGAATACGATATGAACTGTCAAATTAATACGATTACCTTACGCAATTGCCCCCCTGACTTCCAACTCTTCCAAACCCTTTAGCCGGCAACTATAAAAGACAGCCCCATAAACTACAATTATATTCTTGATTTTAAAAACATAATTGCTATGGAAAAATATCTTCATAACTACAGTTCCGAGTTAGGGGGCTAATCGAACACAAAAAATCTTGCCCATGTCCGAGTTTCCCCTTTTCAAATTTTGATGTAGGATTTTCGGTCAATGCTTTTAACTATGTGTTCGAATTTACTACTCCCATTATGTGATGTAGGAAATTCGGTCAATAATCCGTATTCTCGAATAATAGATATATTTAATGTTACACGAATAAGTAAAAGTCTTAAATTCGAAACAGAGTGACGTATGGATTTGATGATTCAAGATTATTGGTAACTTTTTAACACAAAATATGAATAATTTTACAAAATAATAACATCGTTTTCCCGATATGGTGATGCAGTTATTTTATCACTCAATTTGTATGATATAATACTTATGGCCGTTTTCAAGGTTTGGTAAAAATTGCCATAAGTGTAAAGTCCGTTCGGTTAGATAATGTCCGTACACCAGCACGGCATTGTAGCTCTTGCTATAAAATGCAGATATAAATAATACACACAAGTTGGGTACCAAAGTCAACTTTAATGAAAATTTGGATATTTTTATATAAAAGGAATTAAAATAAGTGATTTAATAATTATATTATTAATTTCTTATATGATTATTATGATTACTCATCATCGCTTGAATTTTCACGAGACACACCGTCGTTACCACTTGTATTGATAATAAATAATAGATTATTAAAAAAAAACAACTTCATTTGCGGGTGTACGCCGCACGCGGCTTCTTTTGTTTAAGCGGCCGCATCATTTGACAAGTAGCGGCACGTGCCAAGGCGGCGCGTTGAAAGGGCGACACTATGTAATCGAGATGGACTTTTGTACCAAGGGGGTTTTGATCAGAAGGCAAAAAATTAAATGAAGTCGGGAATAACAGTCTTGAAAAAAAAATTAATAACATGGTTGGTGTACCTACTTCTTACATAAAACAAAAACATTTTCTCTCATTAATATGAAAATATAAAAAAAACTAGCAGATCCTCGCGGTTTAACCCGCGTGGTACATACCCGTTCCCATGGGAATATCGGGATAAAATATTGCCTATGTCACTCGGGAAGAATGTAGTTTTCTAAGGGTCAAAGAACTTTCGAAATCGGTCCAGTAGTTTCGGAGCCTATTCGATGCAAACAAACAAACAATCAAATCTTTCCTCTTTATAATATTAGTATAGATGTAGCATTGTTTATCACAAAAAAAGTTTTAACATAGGCAAAGAGCTAACTTGTCAATGCAGTGACCTATAGATATTTCACTGTCTGTGAATTCTCGTAAGATCGATTCAATTTTTTTTTGTCGCATAATAGAAGTTTTAGTCCTTTTAGAAATGTAATTATTTTTTCTCCAAAATGTGTCATAATAATCGGAATCTTTTTTAAGCGCCCTTAACAAGTGAGGAATTTCAGGCTTTGGTCTGACTTTTTTATTTAGTCTAGAATTCCATGATTCGCTGACGTTGTTCGTTTTAATTTTGACATCATTAAAACACCATTTGGCCGATAGGGGTCCACTTTGAAGCCAGGTACTTTCAAAATATTTATTAAAAGCGTCTACCTTCGCGTCTTGGACGCTTTCACCTAATATATATAGCCAACCATCTGCTACCACTTCTTTTGGAAGGTACGACATAGCAACACATCGCCTAATATGTGGTTTAAATGTTTTCCCCTTAGTAATGCCGTGTAGTTTGGCTTTCTTCCAAACAGCTTGGGAAAAATGAAACAAGCAGCCTCTGGTTACCGAGTTTGGATAGATTTTACTGACTGCATTCATAGCACTTAATTCAAAGTCAGTTGTAACCACTTGGGGTGTGAATTCTCGCACCTGACATTGAATCATATCGAAAAAAGTCTCATATGTAATTTGTTTTTTGTCCGGTAAAAGTCCATATGCTACTGGGACAACATTTAAATCTTCATTGTTTGTACTACCCAGATTAGCATGAATACTGTATAGTTGTTTAAATGGTGGAGGTGCACATTTAAACGTACCATCACAATATATTTCAGTGGATTTCTTTAATATTTCCCTTCCCTGGCTTGTTAAAAAATCATCAAATCAATCAAAATCATTATTCTCTGCTGTGTTTTAAATTTGTCATTAAAATCGGCCAACAAAAAATCTTTAAATAAGTTTGGCAAAATTATATCTTTAAGTCTAGAAAGCCGAATTTTTTTAGCTTGCAATGATTTGTTTCTATATTTATATATGGTTTTTTTAACGCTATCATACTTAGGCAACTTTTTTAGTAAATCATAACCTTGATCTTTCATTTCTTCCAAAGTGTCAGCATAAATTTTTGGAACTGGTGTGTCCTCATTTTTTGCCCTCTCAATACATTTATGTAGTTTATATTTTATTTCATTTTGTACTGAATTAGGAGTACAATTGTGATTTTCTATTTTTATAATAATATTGCTGGAGTTAATTAATAAAGAAGCAGGACAAAAGTTTTTTTAAACGCATTGCCACACAGAATGTCTGTTTTTGTTTGTACGTCTATAGTTATACTTGTATCCATCATGCAATAATAGTTTGCCTCCTCTCTGAGATGGTATTATTGTGTACAAGGGGCTTTCAGATGAGCTAGTAGATGGCACAGGCTCCATGACTAGAAAAGACAATATACATTTTACTAACAACAAACGAAAAAAAAATGCTAAGTAACTAAAATGTTTAATATGACAATATCATCCTTGCTTCATCAATTCATATCAATTAAGGAATAACTTTATTTTTGCTAAAATTTCAAAAAAAAAAAAAATTAACTACCTGTCGGCAATGATAATTCGGAAGTAGACAAGTGGCAAGTGAAAAAAAGAACATTTTAATTCTGAAAACAATTTTTTCTCTAAAACATAAATAGCTAATCAATTTAACTTACCTGACTGGGTATGTCACTGCTACGAAAATATAATTATTATTAATATACGATCCCAAGAATATACTTCACTACATAGTATAAAACAAAGTCGCTTTCTCTTTCCCTATGTCCCTTTGTATGCTTAAATCTTTGAAACTACGCAACGGATTTTGATGCGTTTTTTTTTAATAGATAGAGTGATTCAAGAGGAAGGTTTATATGTACTTTTTATCCCGATATTCCCACGGGAACGGGAACCACGCGGGTGAAACCGCGGGCGGCCGCTAGTATTTATATAAAAAAGAGGTACTTCAATACTATTATTAATTATTAATCGGCAAACTACAATAAATTACTCAAAAATTCTATTACAATACAACACATAAGTATAAGTCAAGGATACTTAACAAATATTAAATATGTGCATACCCTCAAAATAAAGTTAAACCTAGAATGACGAACTGAACTAACAGTTATTGTATTAGTTCAGTATTGCTTACAAAGATGGCGCTATAAATAAAATATTGAAATTATTAAATTATTTGTTTATAAATATGTCCAATCTGTCATGATTTTGTAACTAAAGTACCTTCGAATAAAACATTTATTTAATTCGCTTAAAACCTAGTCATTATTTTACATCGAATTTATAACTTTTTGTTATCATGAAACACTCAATATATCTTTAAGTTGAGAATACGAATTTTCAACCGAATTTCCTACATCACAAAATGTGAGTAGTAAATTCGAACACAAACTTAAAAGCATTGACCGAAAATCCTACATCAAAATTTGAAAAGGGGAAACTCGGAGATGGGCAAGATTTTCTGTGTTCGATTAGCCCCCTAAGCCCAGTTCCGTCCGCCTGTGACTTCCTTTGAGTAAAAGTCGGTTATATCGAGCTCGGTTCGGTGACATTAGATTAGGCTTTGGAGAAGGACATAGGGTAAAAATCTTAAAATAAGTCGCCTCGCTAGGGTTTTTTTAGGAGGTGGGAGGGGGAGAGGAGGGTCAGGGTACCCCCCCCCCCCCCCTCTTCAAGTTCCACCTGCCGGAAATGCGTAGTTTTCGAGATATGAGCGACAGAAGTTAGTATGAAAATCGTTACAAGTCGCCTCAATAGGGGTTTTTTGGGATGAAGGAGGAGGGGGAGGGGGAGGTGACCCTCCTTTTCAAACCCCACCTACCGGAGTTGCGTAGTTTTCGAGTTATGAGCGATAGAAGTTTAGTATGAAAAACGCTGCCGCCTACTATAGTTTCCGAGATAATCGATTTTCAAAATTCGCTCGAGAGTACGCATAAAGCTTCGCTCGCTCGGCTCGCGCGCTGGGTTCATGTCAACCAACGCTCGTCGCTACGCTCCTCGCACCTATCACGTGACCTACGGTCTACGGTTTCTTAGTCCCAGCCCCATAGTGCCCCCTTCGGTGCAGAATGAAAATTACCACGATGAAAATAACACGAGTTAGAGTACTTGGCACATTCACACGAAAAAGCAACGGAATGAATGACGCAATCTGTCTAATGTTATGTCAGTCAACTAATCAAAATTGTGGTTTTTGTTTTACGTTTCGTTTTACACAAAATTCAAGTTAAAAAACATATTTCATAAAATGCAGTACCTAATTAACGTTTCATTTCACGTAAAAAATAAAATTTATAAAAATTCATAGAAAAAATGACTCATTTCCGGCAGCTAAATTTGCTTTAAAGCATTTTGGGCGAAGCCCAAAAACACCTCCACAGCCTCAATTAACCTCAAAGAAGGCGACTTGTTTTAAGATCCAACCCGGACATAGTCTCGAAAATTTGAATTGAAGAGATCCCTAACGGTGTATTCCCACTGAACCAGGCTGCTTCCTGCTACCAGGTGGAGCGACGCCGACGACCTGCGAAATATGGCAGGCGGGGGCTAGATGCGAAGAACCGAAGACCGGGCTCAGTGGCGTGAATTAGGAGAGGTCTTTGTCCAGCAGTGGACGAATACGGGCTGATGATGATGATGATGATGCTCATGCCAAATGTTATAATGCCACGTAAATCCGTTATTCTCCCTCCACTCCAGAACTTGTTTGCCCCAACGGCCGAAGGTTCTTTGAGACCAGCCCACTGCCACTTTGGCATGATACATCATCATCATCATCATGTCAGCCGAACACAGCCCACTGCTGGGCATAGGCCTCCCCCAAAGATCTCCACAACGATCGGTCCTACGCTGCAAGCATCCAGCGGCTTCCCGCGACCTTGACAGATCGTCGGTCCACTTTGTAGGGGGCCTGCCCACGGAACGTTGTCCGGTACGCGGTCACCATTTGAGAACCTTGCCGCCCCAACGGCCATCGGTTCTCCGCGCTATGTGTACAGCCCACTGCCACTTAAACGAGCGATGCAATCTTTCGAGCGATGTCGGTTGTTAGAACAACTTGTTAGTTCTCCTGCGAATACACTAGAAGCGCCGAATATTACGATCCTCCTTAAACCGCTAGCGGGTCATTTATGTTCCCCTATAAGTACTAACTGCAACTTACCACAGTACCAATATTTCGGCGTGTTCGCTCGAACTAGGCAGTGGTGTCAGTATAACGCGGGGAGGTGTCTCTCGTGGATCGCGCTTATACGAGCTTAGAAGCGTACGAGTTGCGCGTGTGGCAAAAGGTGCGCCTATACGCGCCTACATACGCTTCCAAAATGAGCTTATACGCGCATTTAAAACGCTAGTCTGAAACCGACCTACACACGCATATAACCTTGCTGTGGTGAAGGGTCCATACATGCCGATTCTAATCAGCTTCCCTTTTTAAAATGTGGGGCCTTATCTTTTAAAGAAATGCTTGACACTTGCATCACGTGGTAAGTATTTTCTTGGTACGGCTAACCTTCGTCATATTTTGACCCCTTGCCACTGTTACCTTGGCAGTAGTATTCTTCTGACTCCTTACTGAAAGAGTAAACCGTATCACACATCTTGCACACTAAGATAAAAATGTATAAAAGTTTTTGTTTATCTTACAGACGACCACAGCAGTGAAGGATGCAGCAATGTCTCCAACAACGACGGCTTCAGGCAGTGAATCCGAACATCCTGAACTGCTAGGCTCACTGACCACTCAGCAGCAGCAGCGAACCAGTGCAAGGGTCATCAAGAAACTGAAGCTGGAGCCGCCTACTGATAAACGGGGCAAAAGGCCGGATGGACAGGCAGACGGTGAGTCTTTTCAATCTGATTTATTTTTCCAACGGGGTAGTTAACCTTCATCATTTCTGATGTTAAGTGATGATAAAGCTGAAGGTGGAAGCGCACTACTCCCGAAATTTTCGTCATTTTTATTTTCATCCTGCGGGTTTCGCGTAGGGCCAATCGACTAAAGACCCTCATTTTTATCTTCCCCAGATCTCACCGAATGCGACACCCCCAACAAAATAGACGATCCCAAGGATCTCCTCAAGTTCCCAACCGTCAAGCAACGAATGCCAAAGGCGCTCTGGTCTACTGACGAGAAGAGTTTGTTCTTCGAAGCCTTGAACGAGTTTGGAAAAGACTTCGACGCTATCACAGCTCACATCTGCGCTAAGATGAAGAAGAAGGGCATGCCGGACGTCAACTTGAAGACGAAGACTCAAGTCAGCCACTTCTATTACAGAACTTGGCATAAACTGTCCAAGCACGTGCATTTTGATGAAAGTAAGTACAGTTGCAAGTCAGCCATGTCATTGGTGGCCTAGAATGGGTGCGTTGCATGGGATCTTTATTACACACTTCATCATCATCAGCCACATAATGTCCCCACTGCTGTGGTTCCCTTAGGAGAATGGGCCATAATCCACCTTGTGGACCCAATATTCCTTATACTTGTTTTTTGAAGAAGGTTAGTAGGGAAAATATAAGGCCGGCCAGTTGCCACCTTAAGGTTCGCGCGTATTATGCCGGGGCGCAGCGGGTCGGGTCGCAGCGCAAAAATCCGCTCAAATCGCTCGCATGTATTTTATATGAACTATCGCACACTATGCCGCCGGGACGCAGCGGGCCGCATATTCCGCCGCGGATTTTGGTTGCGTGCGATGCGGCCTGCCCCGCCCTGCTGCGCCCCGACACAAGCGGATTTTCCTCTTGGAAATTGGATGTTTCGCGACGTCTGATAGTGACAGTACACTGTACTCAAAATCCGTCAATGCGCTGCGGCCTGGCCCGTCACTGATGTGCTAAGTAAGCATTTTGCGCTGCGCTGCGGCCCCTGTTTTCTTGTGGTCCCATGATTTTGTCCCATTAATGGGACCACGAAGGATAACTATTTCTCTTGGTCCCATTATTATTTAATAGGACCGCGAGGGAGTACTGTTTTTCGTATCATCTAAATTTGTGGATCCCTCCTATATTTCCTGCATAGGCAATATTTTTGGAGTGTGTAGATAGATAGATAGATAGATAAACACTTTATTGCTCACACAAAGATACAGGCACATAAACAACAGAAACAAGTAACATACAATTATGTGGGCAAAGGTGGTCTTATCGCTAAAAGCGATCTCTTCCAGACAACCTTTGAGGCATAGGAAAAATTAACAAAGAGCGAGTGGCAGTGCACAGCAACATACAAAAATTAACTAATTTGAAATTTAAAATAAATAAATAAAATAATAATAACATAATATAAATAAGTCTACATAAACAACTTGCTAAATAATATAAAAAATTAAATAAATGATTATAAAAATATACTACATATCGTCGGCGGGCTGTGAAAAGCTTGTAAGTCACAAATTTAGTGAAAAACACTTTTAGTTGATTTTCGTGAGAAAACCTCGTAATACATGTCTATACGGAACGAAACTCAGATTCAATAATTGTAGCGCCATCTATTGAAGTAAATAAGAACCTCGTGAAAAAGTCGCGTTGACCAGAGTGGTTTGAAAAGCTCGGCTACGCGGTTCATCCCGTGGTTTTATTCATAACCTCTTATAAAAATATATTTAGTATGGAAAAAAATGCAGAGCTTGTAAGAATGTATACGTGTTTATCATACGTAGTATACGACAGTACTAAGATATTTTGTTGTCTATGAAAACCTCTCAAGTAACATTAGACACTTTTCTGTAAATTATTTGCGAATATTTGTCTTCAGAATCATTGAATAATGTTTTAAACATGAAAAATCCACTAAATGTTTTACTTGGCTTCATTCAAAAACTTTCACTGTACGGTTTTTTTCATCTCCTGTAAAATTTGGAGTAATGCACATGCGAGGTTTTCACAGCCCGCCGACGATATACATTACATATATTATTACTACAAATATAATAATATACTACATACAAATAAAAATAGTTGCAAACTAGGATTTAGTTAAGAGATACGAATGCAGTTTCGTCTTAAAAATGGCAAGTGACTTCGAATGACGGATCTCATGCGGAATGTGTAGTGAAGTCGATGATAAATAAATGAAAATGTTATAATGTATTTCATACAAATACATAGAAACCAATAGTGGCGCGGGAGTCATGTCGCGTGCGGTTGTTGTTTAACGCCGAGTACCTAAGAATTTACACCTTAGTGGTAGAAAGGGACCATCAAACTAAACTATGGGACCAACTCTGAAATCACGAAAAAAATCAGCTGTTTCATACATTTTCATATTTTCATTATCAATAAAATTTTTGTATGAAACAGCTGATTTTTTTTCGCGATTTCAGAGTAGTAAAAGTTGTTCAGTTTGCTGGTCCCTTATCTATCATAATTATTCTGGTTTAGCTATTAATTCTGTTACTCATTGTAGACAGGAGGGAATTTCCACAACCGTAAATAGTAATGGGACTACGAGAAATAGTAAATCCCTCGTGGTCCCATTAAATGGTCAAAATCCTGGGAACACAATTTTAATGGGACCACGAGAAATGGTTATCCCTCGTGGGATAAATTAAGGACATAAATTAAGGATCGCTCGCTGGGCTCTCTTTGTAGTCAGTAGCAAAGATTTCCCCATGTAGTAATACAATAAGTCAATATTGATTCACATAGATCAAAGTATCATCATCATTATCATTTCAGCCGTACGACGCCCACTGCTGGGCATAGCCCCCTCCCCCCCCCCCCCCCCCAAGGATCTCCACAACGATCGGTCCTGCGCTGCCCGCATCCAGCGGCTTCCCGCGACCTTGACCAGATCGTCGGTCCACCTTGTAGGGGGCCTGCCCACGGAACGTCGTCCGGTTCGCGGTCGCCATTCGAGAACCTTTCCGCCCCAACGGCCATCGGTTCTCCGCGCTATGATCAAAGTATACTTAATTTATTATAGAGTTAGCTAGCAACATGTATCTTTTTAAATAAAAATATTAGCTTGCGTAACCTATTATTTAAAGCAATAATAATTTAATATAATAATAAAATAATCAAATTAATAATACAAAGGCCTTACTACCAGCCAGCATAGTAAATAAATGTTTCGGAAGGTAATTGGTTGGCCCTGAAAATTGAATGACATCTCATTATATGGTGTATTAACCTCGTCATTCAATAAAATGTTTCCATGCATTATATAAGTGATAGATATGATGCTCAAATTATACGTTTTCATCGTAGATAAGTTTAGCAGTGAACAACGAGTAACCTTCGAAATAAGTACTGTGGAGTGCTGACACTCCACAGGTAACTCTTGAGATATGAAATAAATACGTAGGTCGACTTTTAACTGTATTTATTCCTAGAAACTGGATATACTTTATATTAAATAGTTATAGTAATCAAACTCGGGATCCTGCCCTGAAGAAGGCTTCAGCCAAAGAGCATGTAATCACTACGTTTAGCTTCAGCTAGACTCTGTCAAAACACTATTTCTTCTCTTATATTTTCTTAAAACTACATTCTATTAGTGGTTTGAAATCAAGATCCTCCAAACAGGCTTATATAAAATATCACAGCATAAACATTTCTTACTAAATTGCCCACGGAATACAAATACACTCTACAGTTCTATTGACGAAACGGGAAGGGTGATGACCGCGCACACGTATTCTACAATACGTCTTCATTCATGTATTCCAGATTCTATTGATTGCCTCTGTCCTTCCCTTCTAAGAACTGATTCGATTAAATACTTTGGTATCACATTGGACGAAACCTTAACTTTCAAGCCTTACATAGAAATTCTAGTAACACGACTTAGAAAACTAATATACAGGGCGTCCCAAAACTATGCCACATGGAGGGAAAGTACCTTAAATACTGAATGTTCAGTACACCCCTGCCTATACCGCGGAATCAGCTGGCGCAGTGGAAGCATATTACTAATATAGACTCCGGACAAAAACTAGGTTTCAGCCGGGATGTAACTGAACAATTGGACTGCGATACACAGCGACTTAATTTAAATTGTGAAGTTAGGTGAATTTTACATACGGTCTGTGCTGTAGAAAGTCCCTGGGCTGCGGAGAGAGGGGGCGCGCCCCCCTGGTAAATCCTTCTTCTGGTAGACCTTACCAATTCGTCACCTTACTCACAAAACAAATACTACAGCGTTCCCAAGACACTGGGCGCTTCAACAATAGGTACACAATAACACACGACACACGCGGGGCTTGTTTATTAAGATATATTGTCCCGACAACAACGCGTGTGGTGAATGATTATCCTTCAAAGCATCGCGACCGGCCACTCATCAGGATGGCGTCAAAATCGTGGTCGTACAACACGGGATCGGCAGGATAATTCAGGATTCAATTCAAACTCGATATGCCAGGCATATTCAACGCGAGCGATTTTTAACAATTCAGCAAAATTAATCCGACATTTTTCTTACAAGAATTCCAATCAAGTGTCACTGTCAACTTCAAGTGACAGCCAAATGTCAATTTGACGTGACATTAGAGACGCGTTCAGAAACGTCGATCTTTTCCGAACATCCCCCCGCCCCGGACCGTTAAGAACGGTACGTCAATCTACGGGTAATCGGGAGAGCCCACTAACTGCTCTCTTCAAAACCGAATCTCGAACCAAAACCTCAGCAAAACGAGGAACTCCGTCAGTTCCGGGGTAGAGTTTAACAATGCGCCCCCTTCGCCAACATAGGGGCGGCAGGTTAGCATCCTTAATCAACACGAGGTCGCCAGTCTGGGGTGGGGTGGTTTTATCTGTCCACTTCACGCGCTGTTGTAGGATATGCAAATACTCCATCGACCAACGTGCCCAGAAGTTTTGGGACATCTGTTTCAAAAGTTGGTATCGCGACAAACGATGGGATCCTACATCCTGAATCGGATATTCAGGCAAAGCCAAAAGGGGCTGTCCGATCAAGAAATGACCTGGGGTCAACGCTTCCAGGTCATTCGGGTCCGAAGACAACGGGCACAAGGGTCGCGAGTTGAGGACGGCCTCAATTTTACAAAATACCGTATCAAGTTCCTCAAACGTGAGAATAGTTTCTCCAATCACGCGACGCAAGTGTGTCTTGGCAGCCTTTACACAAGCTTCAAAAATTCCTCCCCAGGTCGGACAAGCCGGAGGGCTAAACTTCCAGATTATCCCACGCCGGGAGAGGGTGGTTCCAATGTCTATTTTATTATCAACAAAAAACTTAACTACTTCCTTAAGATAATTACACGTTCCCTTATAATTAGTACCACAATCGGAACGTATCAATGTCGGCAGTCCTCTACGGGAAACAAATCTGCTCAAGGCGGCGACAAAGGCTTCGGTAGACAATTCCGAGACAATTTCCAAATGGAAATTTCCTTGGTGGACAAACACACAAACACGCACAAGTACGCCTTATAGGTTTTAGCATTACGCAGTCTCGAAGCCTATACAGTAAAGGGACCGGCGAAGTCGGTGGCGACTCCGGCAAACGCTCTACATTCCGTGACGCGATCAGCAGGCAAATCACCCATCTGGGGCTGCATGGTCGCGGCCTTCAATCGATAACAAGGCAGGCAACGGAAAACCACAGTGCGAATGGCTCGACGAGCAGACAAAATCCAAAATTCACGCTGCAAAATGGCCAACAAAGCATTACAGCCAGCATGTTGTGCATTCACATGGCGATCTGTTATTATCAGTTGAGTCAAATGTCCGGCTTTAGGTAACAAAAGGGGGTGACGAGCTCCATACGGCAGGTTCGCATTTCGAAGTCTTCCGCCGACTCGCAAAAGCCCACTCTCGTCCAGGAAGGGATTCAATCGCGATACCGCGCCCTTCAACTTGCGACGGCCTAAACGCAAAATTTCAATCTCGGACTCAAAACTATCAGCTTGTACTCTCCGGACCCAAAACAAGAGCGCGTCCCTACGCTCGTCCGGAGTGAGAACCGACGAATCACGCCTCGCGCGTGGGTTTCTGCAATTGTACACAAAACGTCTGATCCAAGCGGTAACACCAAGCAGCTTCTGTAAGGAGCTGTACCGATCCAACAACAAATCCTTTTCCCCGGCGGGGTTAGTCTCCAGGACGCATGCCCGCATATCAGGAACGGCTACGTTCGACAACGCTGGAGAGGGCGGCCACTCCGACTCAGGCCGCATCAACCACTGTGGGCCCCACCAGAGGGGGTGGTTAATTAGGGTTGGGGCTACACAACCCCGAGACGCACAATCTGCGGGATTCATGGTTCCCGGCACGTGTCTCCAAATCAACTCGATGTCGGAATTACAAATCTGCGACACTCGATTGGCCACAAACACGTCCAAGGTGTGCGCCGGAGCCTTCAACCAACAAAGGACGACCTGACTGTCCGTCCAAGCATAAACCTCTTGTATCTTAATAGATCGACCTAATGTGAGCCATACGTGGTTCAACAAACGCATTAGGAGGGCAGCTCCACACAATTCCAACCTCGGGATCGTATGACGAGTCCGAAGGGGAGCGACTTTGCTTTTCGCTATCACCAGATGCACAGCAACAACTCCGTCAACAGTAACGGTGCGGAGGTACACGGCCGCAGCAAATCCACGTTCGGAGGCATCGGAAAAGCCGTGAAGAGTAACTTTACAATTTTCAGAAGGGAGGAATAGCCTCGGCAAATGCACTTCATTAATCTCGGGGAGGGATGAAACGAAGCTCGACCAATCTCGGAGTAACTCGTCCGAGAGGGGTTCATCCCACGACACACCCGAAGCCCATAACCGTTGCAAGAAACACTTGGCCATAAACAGCACGGGGCAAATCCACCCATTGGGGTCAAAGGTACGTGCGACAGTAGACAATACTAAACGCTTGGTCCAGACTTTCGGTGGTCGTAAATCCACACAATAAGTGAACGTGTCAGAGACCGGTTTGTACTGTACGCCAAGGACGGTCACCACATGGGGGTTATCAACATTTTCGAATAGGTGGGGGTCCTGCTGGTGCTCTTCGGGCAAACCTACCAGTACATCAGGCGAGTTGGATATCCATTTCCTCAACTCGTAACCTCCCGACTTCAAAAGGGCGGTGAGTTCGTCTCTCAGGACAATCGCCTCTGAGACAGATGAGGCGCCCGTGCAAATGTCATCCACATAGACGTCACTGGCCAAAATGGCGGAGGCGCGAGGGTATCTCAAGCGCTCCTTCTCGGCCAACTCCAACAAAGAACGAATCGCAACAAACGGGCTCGAAGCCAATCCGTACGTATTCGTATTCAATTCATAAATCAACAAGGGGTCCCTAGGACTCTCTCTCCACAAAATCAATTGGTACCTCCTATCCTCGGGATGGATGACCGTTTGTCTGAACATCATCCGGATGTCAGTCATAAATACAATTTGGTGCCGCCGGAAGTTGGTCAAAATGTCTGAGATCTCCGTGTGCAGCTTGGGACCTACATGCAGACACTGGTTCAAGGACGCTCCAGTAGAGGTGGGAGCCGAACCGTCAAAGACCACCCGAATCTTTCCGGATTTCAAAACGGCGTGGTGCGGCAAAAAGAAGTGCTCAACGGAGCGCCAATCCAAATCGCTCACGGACATGTGCCCTAACTCCTCATACTCCCGCATGAATTCAACATACTTCTGGCGGAAGACCGGATCCTTGCTCATGCGACGAGAGACACATTAAAAACAAGACCGCGATCCTCATCAAGGGAATCCAAAACGCGGCGAGCAGGGCCCATCACAACTGTACCGAGTGTCGTCTGCAGAGCTACCAAGCCATCTGGCTGCAAAACTCGCTTCCCCGTCAACAAAACTCGCCCCAGGACATCGGCTCCAAGGAGAGCATCAATCGGGCCTGGGCGGAAGAAATTTGGATCGGCGAGTGGGGAATCAGACACCAAAGACAACATACTCGGTCCCAAGTCAACTGAAGGTTGACGGCCAACAACTGTGTCCAACACAATCGCCGAGGTCTTAATGCCTGGCGTGGACTTATTACGTGATGTAAATGTGAAGTCAACATGCCCTAACAACCCGGGGACTTTCACATCGCCAACACCTCTCACGCCTTCCGTGTGGGGGTGCACCTTGAGGCCCAACCGCCTAACTAACCAAGATGACACAACACACCCCTGAGCACCGGAATCCAACAAGGCGCGAACTTCCACAAGGTCGCCATTCAATCCCCTGACAAGCACAGAGGCCGTGGGCAACAAAACGGTCTCTGGAGGGGTGGCTACAATCGACCGTAAACACGTTGATTGCTAGTATGTGGGGTCCCCAGACGTCCCCCCATGGTAAGGGGGTCGCTCATAGCGATCCAGTGGGTCCCAATCTCCCACATACTGCCTACGTCCAAATCGCCCGGTATCAGGCGGGTTATATCTCCCGGCCCCTTGAAGACGGGGCACTGAACACTGAAGATATAAAATTTTACTGAAAGGAAACATCAATTTTATTTAAAATAGAAAACGAACTGCATTCAAAGAATTTTAAATAATCACCTGTCTGAACTGGGAATCAAACCCACTGAATGTGAAAAAAATTATTCCTTATATTTTATTATACCGATCGAAAGGCTCAATTATAAGCATTTATTTCTTCTAAATAACATAGCATTTTAAATAAAAGGGAGACTACTAATTTTAACATTTATTATTGAATAACAAGTTTGTGCATCCCTCCCGCCGCACGGGAGCAATTTAATAAGTAAGATGTACAGTCACCATCAGAAATGTTTCGGGCGAGATCCTGAAATATTTCGGAGCCTAGTTAAATTTCAATAAATTCGTTACACCACAGATTACTAAATAGTTACTACTAATATTATAATATGAAAGTTTAGATGTTTAGACGTTTGGATGTTTGTCACTCAATCACGCCAAAACGACTGAACGGATTTGGTTGAAATTTGGGACACGTCGTTGGACGTCCAACCGTTCACTTGCAGTCCCTATCCGTAATTGCTTATTGCATTGTACTACCCTACCGAATAGTAAAAGGGTCTGCTGAATGTAAATGGCGTGTCTCCAGCAACATAAAAAGAAGTGAATCACCGAATTGGTCGCTGACTTGACTAGGTATACAATGCAAATCCTTAATACTTGTTAAAATAGTCATTGACAACTAAAATGTGAAAATGGTAGAGCGCGTTTCTTCAACAGTTGAGCGTTGGAGGTGTGATACCGGCATGAGCGAATCATTTCGCCATCCATATCCGTCGACGTCCCCCTTCAACATTTAGGTTTTTAATTAAGGCGCTACTCGGAAAAATATGGACTTTTTGATTTAAAACTATAGGACGGCTACAGTTGTTACAAATCTGGTAATAAGATATATATTTCTTCATACCTTTATCTAGAATCGTATAGTTTCAAAAATACGATTTTATGATTTTGCCTCGACACTTTTTCTTTTCGAAAATACCTCTAAAAAACAAGAAAAGTTAAGATTATTCTTAAATGGGGTTACTTACACTATTGGAAATTTGTTTAATTAGTGGACACCAATTATATTGAGGATCGTATAGAAGCATTTTTTTTAAATCGCTGTAGTTTTTAATACGAGGTGATTTTGTGTTTTTTTGCCTAATCTGCAAAATCGGTCTCGCTCCCGCGCGCGTCGTTTTCTCATTGCTATCTCGCTTCAGCACATTTTTTCCGAGTATCGCCTTAAAAACTGTATTCAATATCTGCCAGATGTGAAGAAAGTGGCCCAAGAACTATACGCTCTGATCAACTACGGGGAGTTGCGGAAGAAGTTAGCGAGTGTGAGTGAGAAGACATGCGCGCGCCTCGGCGAGATGGTGCGGGACGGCAGCATGCTGGTGCGAGCGAGAGGGCGCAACGTGCGAGTGAGAACGCCCGCGTGCCGCGCGCTCAGAAAACTCAACCAGATCGCAGGTACTATGCAATGTAGAGTAGGAGTAAATACGTATTTAATGGGGTTCCACAGGGAAAGCTTTTCGCAGATGGCGTTAGCGGCGTTCCGGCCGGATCCGGACATGTCAAACATTTTTGTTGTTGTTGTTGATACGTGGTGATTGGTGATACCTTGTTGTTTTTGTTCTAAAGAAAGTATTTAGCAGTGTTTTTAGCAAATCCTGTTGTTTGATTTAGTTTTAACATGTATTTAACTTGAAGTTGAAACTTTGGATCCACAATTCGACACTGCGAATTTCTGCCGTCAGATGGCGCATCGTCGATTCGGCCACTGTCAAAGTGTCAACTGTCAATTTCATACATATACATGATTCTCAATTAGAATTTATTGTGAGACGGGTCGATTTTTTCTAAATTGGTACTTCATTTTCCATTTTTCTAGAATTTATTGGTTTATTTTCCAATAAGAGTGAAATATGCCACTGTGTTCAGTACCAGGCTGTTTTAATCGTGGTAATCACCTTTTTCAAAAAGACCCAGCATTAAAATAAAAGTTTAGGAACAATATGATTATGAAATAAGCAGCCGGCGACGTGCGTTTGTATCGATACAATGCGTGCGTCGACTGCGCTCAAAAAACGTGGTGTGCATAGGCTCAATGGGCCGATTCGATTCATACAGAAGTGTCAGCACCATTGTGAAATAATTTGAAACTTTATCTAGGACATCTAAAAGACCTCTCGCTTAGACGTTGCTTGCAGTCGCGTGGCCACGCGCTTTTAATCAACGTCGTCTGTCTGTTTAAGAGCGTGCCATTGAAAAAAATTATAGTGCTTAAATAAAGACGAAATTGTAAATTATCTCTCTGTAGTGCACTCCGAAGAAGCTTTGTGGTACTTTTTATCGCTTAAAGGATATTTGTTACCCCTTCGTTTAGTTTCATTCAGTTTTTTTTCGAAAAGTGGCCACTTTTAGCAATAAAACCAGGGGGGGCTCACTCCGCAATTTAATCGACTACGCGCTGTCTACCGCGAGGTAGAGAATATAGTGTAGTCAATGAAGCTAGTTGACCCCCACAGTAATTCCTCAGTCACAAAAAACTTTACAGCATGATAAAGTATCAATAAATTAAAAGTATGGTATAAATTTCCAAAAAATAATAATAATAGAAGGTTAGGTATTTTTTAATGAAAGTCTTATTTCATTGATATCTTTTTTAGGAAAAAATGCTCCGTCTAAACTTTCTTCACCGGACATATTCATGTAACGTATAAAAACAATAATATAAAATATCCAAAAAAATATCCCAGCAGAAACACCAAATTTTAATAAAACAATTGGGGTGACTTGAACTGAAAAATGTCACTATCGAACTTTTTAACGGAATTATACCATTTTGCCAAGCATACTTATGCTTGAAAAAAGTTTTGGATTTTTATCAAGTATCACATACTAGTATAAATAACTCATTTGGTAAAATAAATTTGGACTGAGAAATTACTCGGTTCAATATATAAACAGATTTGTATATTTAGGTATAAATACCTTAACTTACGTGTGAGTTTTTTTTTGGATAATTATTTAAAAGTTTATGGCTCATGCTATTTTATAACCCAGCAAAGTTTCATCGACTGAGGAATTAGTGTATGGGTCTCCATACAAAGAATCTGTTCATTGCCTACACTAATAGGTGGGTGTCACGCGCGCTCACCGCTCAGTTGTGCATGCGACGCCACGCGAGAAAGAAGTTACTTATTTTACTTTCGCCACACTTTCGCGCCAAAACACACGTGTGTTACCTTATGGTTTTACCCATAGCAAAATCCGTAATATTAAATATTATTGTGCGGCCTTCGGTTGTCTTAACAACGACAGAAAGAGACCGGATTTAAAATTTCATCATCTTCCTAAAAAACCTGAAAAGTACCTAAGTTTTTTGTGTGACTATACTGTCTTATTCTAATTATCTATAATACTTAATGACCCGAATATTTAATTTAAGGACCCCCGACCCACCTTGGCATAGGTAATTACGACAAAAATAAAAATTGTCAAAGTGATTCTCGCTTTTATACCTACATGGCTAGGTTAGGTACCTACGAATAATTATTATTAGGGAAAAAGAATCAATAGGAAGTAGCTGTAGCACTTTTAAAATAGGTACCACCTACCAAATTACAAAATATCTACCTACTTTCTGTCTTAACATAATATAATAACTGTGAATGCTCCAATAACCACTGAGCTACGGAGTCGTTACGGCCTGGCCACGAAAATGTGCGGCGGCCGGCGCGGCGGCGACACGGCGACGACCGAATTGCGCAATCATTGCGGGCTCGCAACAGACGTCTAATCAAATTAGTCAATGAGACGCACCAACGGATGCGCAATTCACTCGTCACCGTCGCCGCCGCGCATATTCGTGGCCAGGCCGTTAGAGTATTCGCCCGGACAGTGAAAGGTCGTGGGTTCGAGTCCCATCGAAGCTAGTTGTGAGACGGGTCGATTTTTTAGCGACTCCGTAGCTGAGTGGTTAGAGCATTCGCCCGGACAGTGAAAGGTCGTGGGTTCGAGCCCCATCAGAGCTAGTTGTAATGTGAGACGGGACGACTTTTTCTAATACCTACTTCATTCTCAATTTTTTTAGTAATAAAAATTTAATTATGAATGCAAAGAAGTAAAAATAAAAAATCTAAACTGTCGTATTTAAAAATCACTTGCGCTATTTGTTGTTCCTTTTACCACTTACCTGCTTACTTCGTCGTTATATTGCAGTCGACCGGCGACCCTACGCGGCAACCAAGACCACCCAAAACCAATTTGGCTTAAGCGTTTCCGAGTAATAGAAGCGTATTACGTACAGCTACGGTTCAATTTCGCTTGTAATGAACGGTAAATTAGTTAGGCAGACGTGCGGGTGCAAATTATTTTAGACCTAATTGTCGCGTGGACAAGGTTGATAATTTATTGTAACTGACTCGGAAGTGAGCCTTCTGCTACAAATATTATTCTGTGATAAAACTCCATTAAATTAAACGACAAGCTAGAAAATATAAATAAAGCAATAGAAAGTACCACAAAGCTTCTTCGGAGTGCACTACAGAGAGATAATCGCAGGGACGCGTGCGTGTGGGCGCGCGTGCAGGCCGCGGCGCACAAACCACATTTGTTGTTTGTATTGTATAGAGCGCGCGTGCGGTGCGCGCGTGTGCGGGCGCGCGGGCGTGTACCTGCGCGCTCGGACCGCGTGCGCGTGGGCGCGCGTGCAGGCCGCGGCGCACAAACCACATTTGTTGTTTGTATTGTATAGAGCGCGCGTGCGGTGCGCGCGTGTGCGGGCGCGCGGGCGTGTACCTGCGCGCTCGGGACGCGTGCGCGTGGGCGCGCGTGCAGGCCGCGGCGCACAACCCGCGCGCGCACGTGGCGTTGCCGCTGCGCACCACATTGCGCGCCTTCATCGCCGCGCTTGCCGCCCGCTGGACGCCGCACGTATCCTTTACTTACTATAGATACAGTTAAATAAAACACTTTCACGGATTTGCACGCATTCATTAAAACAACTTGGGTAATTTTTTTGTTGTTTTTAAAGGATTTTTAGTTGTTACTATCCGACGTTTCGGCACCTTTCCAGGGGCCGTGGTCACGGAAAACTACCACTGGAAAGGTGCCGAATCGTCGGATAAAAACAACAAAAAATCCTTTAAAAACAACAAAAAAATTACCCAAGTTGTTTTAATGAATGCGTGCAATGTAAGATGTGTAGATGTGTTTACTATACAGTTGTTTTATTTTGCGAGCTCGGGTGCAGGCGCGGATACAAGGGGGGGCAATGGGGGCAGATGCCCCCCCCTTCCCCCTGACACACAAACACACAATTTTAATTTTACCTACAAAATTTTCGCATTCATCATTTTACCACGTGAAATAAGCTTAGGTTGCTCCACCCCCTGAACCATTTTTACCCCCCCCCCCCCCCCCCCAACCAAATTCTGGATCCGCGCCTGCTCTGGTGAGCCATACTTGTAGTTCTAATGCCTTTAAACACGCTCCTGTGCGCGTCGGCCGGCGACTCGGCCAAAACTGAAGAAAGACAGTGTGCATGGCTCACTGGCGCTCATGAGATAAAACATCTATACATACATAGGTTCTAGGAGGTGAGGAGCCCGCGTCGCAGTGGTTAGTACGCTCGGTAGCAACTTTCGCAATGGTCGGTTACGGGATGGGTGATCAAAAGTTTATTAAAACTCGAGCTCCTCCGTGTTTCGGAAGGCACTTTAAGCCGTTGGTCCCGGATGCGTTTGCAGTTTAATGCTCAGCAATTCGCATTGGGCCCGCGTGGTAGGTTATAGCCCATTCTCCTTATCTTAAAGAGATTAAAGAGAGAGAGCAAATATTAAAGAGATTAGTTGCAATACTGTATTTAAAAACAAGTTGTTTAAATGGTTAGGTACTTAAATGAAAATAACTTCTATGTGCGAGAATTGTTTGACCTAAAGACGTGATCAACATAAATAAGTTTGGTCTCATTAGTGTGTGTTTAGTATGTATGATGACATTGTACGTAGGTTAATTGTGAGGGACTCAACTAAATTTAGTTTGATACGACCTTTATGTAACCATAATTAGAACAATAAAGATTATTATGATTATGATTATCCATCCATAAGGAAGGCCTGTGCATCAGCAATGGGGGCCTGTAATGGCTGATGATGAGGTTCAAAGGCGTTGCCAGCCCATGGTCCCGGGCAGGGGGGTATATGAGAAAACTACGAAGTCTCTAGAGGGAGGCAGCTGCCATATTCAATTTAATGTGACGTCACATAGTTCTTAACCAGCGGACAATCAAATCTCATTTGTCAAATTACGATAAGTAGATTAGAAGTTATTATGGAATAGATGAACATTGACACTCATACATACCGGTCCGTATTTATTTTCATATGTTTATCTTTGTTAAATGATGAACGTGATACGGTACCTTACTGTCACAGACTGTTTATAAATACGCTCATAGTAACATTGTTAATTATAATCAATCAAAATATTTCTCTGCACGTGACAGCTAGAACAAAAACTAAAACAATGACATGGTACGTAGCTAGGTCATTAATTATCTCATAATCACTGCGCGTGCATAAACGTCGTTATTAAGCGATGGACCATTATAACTGATAGATGTTAATCGGTGGATTAAATCGACTGATATTATGAATGTAATTAACTGAAACTCCTAACATTAATTTAATTATCATTTACTTAATATCGACTAAATTAATGTTACAAATATTTAAAACTATTATTCATGTTTGCTCCAAGCGGCTCTGTAACCTTTTTTTTCAGACTTTTAACTCATATTTGTAATATTTCTTTTGTGACCTTTTTATTTACTAGTCACTATTTACTAGTTAAATAAAAATCATAAACTACTTACGTATGTTAAAAAAAACGTTTAAAATGCAATACTTACCTATTTCATTTTGTTTTACATACCCTCACATAACTATTCAAACAATTGTTTAGGTATATAAACATAGCCTATGTTACACAGCAAGAGCGAAACTTTCTAATGGTGAAAGTATTTTCAAAATCGGTTTAGTAATTTTAGTTTTTGAGCTTAACCATTACAAACATACAAACAGAAAATCAAATCTTTTCTCTTTATAATATTAGTAGTATCACAGATAATATAATACTATACTAGTAGTAGTATCGATTTGTACAAATAAGTATTTCAGGGGATGAAAGTGTCAATTGATTGACACATTCATGTCCTGAAATATTAGGTCATCATCATTCTAGCCGAACGACGACGCCGACGCCCACTGCTAGGCATAGGCCTCCCCCAAGGATCTCCACAACGATCGGTCCTGCGCTGCCCGCATCCAGCGGCGTACCGCGACCTTGACTAGATCGTCGAACAGATCGTTGTCTGAAATATTTGGTAATAATTAAAATCAAATAAGGTATCAGTGCTTTCATGAACTATATGTTAGTTACCTTGCCTAATTCTTTCAATCTTTTATTTATATAGTCGGGATTCATGTTATGATACCTACCGTAAGGATAGGAAATATAGACATATTGTTTTACCAACTTCGTAATCTGGAATTATATCATCATTTTCCCAAGGCACACTTGCAATGAATTTAAGTAAAGGATTTCCTCTAATTAAAGATAAAGTAGTTATACCAATCCATCCTTAATCATCTCCCTTTTAACCCGTATCCATCCATAAGGAAGTCCAGTCCACTCCTTATCCATCCATAAGGAAGGCCAGTGCCCTAGCAGTGGTGACATTTAAGTTGGTTTAGGAGGTTGAGAAGATTTATTCCAAGACTTACTTATTTCCTTCACCAAAACACAGTCATACTATATCCCTGAAACGAAAGAATACACAGCAGATGCCAAATACTATGATGAAAGTAAAGACATTGAGGATCAAAACCAGGAACCGAATCAGAAACCTTGCGTCGAAGACAACGACGAGAGAGAAGACCTGGACGACCCCTTGCAGCTGGAAACTGACAGGATAATAGTGGAAGGTGAGCAAGTAATACAATTCGTACATTAAGCTAAGATTCGGATTAACCGGGGCGCATCGGCCCGGTCCGAACGGCATTTTAAAATGTGATAAAGAAAATTAGAATGTTCAAACAGGAATTATAGTGCAAATTAGCTGTAGCTGTGCAACTAATATGAAATGTAATTCCTAGTATGGGGCTGTCCACTAATCACGTGAGGCTCAACGGGGGGAGGGGGGGTCCGGGACCAAATATTACAAGATGCAGGGGGATTTATTAAGAGATCACGTTTATTTATTTTCGAAACCGAAACACATTTGTTTCCATTAATGCTGCGAAGTTGCGTAAAACTGATAAAGCCTAAAAAGTAAAAACCTTACTTATTTTTTTTTATAAGCAATTTTAGTCTACGAATACGTACGAGGTTCGTATCGGTTATAAATTCGCAGTGTCGTTTAAATTTTTCCGCCATCGCGCCACGTAAACTTGCCACAGTCATACGTAAAAAAAATACACGTGATCTTAGAGGGTTTTCTACGCCATATCGAATTCCAATATATCGAATGTCATTTGATCGGTGACAATTAAACGAAAACCCAATATATCGACATGCCATTTGATCGAATGACAAATAATCGAAATATCAATAGGTCGTTATGCCAATAGATCAAAAGCTAATTAGATCGATGTTTTATAAGATCGAATTGCAAATAATCAAATGCCTATATGTCGACACATCGATATGTGTCAACAAGAACATACAGACATAAAAAATATACTCTTCTAACTCTAGTTTTCATCTTAGCATTTAATTTTATTTAAATAGCTTATTTTTAGCGAGAAATAATAGGTAGTAGGTAGGCGCAATTTAATTGATTGCCTATAGATTTAGAATGTGTAAGCAAGGACAAAAATGTTGCAAATTATTTTATTGTAATTTCGATCTAATGACACTGCGATCAATTGAAAATCGATTTATTGAAATTTCGATTTAATGTAACAGCGATCTATTGAAAATCGATTTATTGAAACTTCGATCAAATGGCATGTCGATATATTGGGTTTTCGTTTAATTGTCACCGATCAAATGACATTCGATATATTGGAATTCGATATGGCGTAGAAAACCCGATCTTAGATGGGGGGAGGGATAGTACATAACCTCGCCACGTTTCACCAGGGGGGAGGGGGCGTCTAAAAAGTTCCTAAAAACATCACGTGATTAATGGACAAGCCCTATGATGTGAACGGCGCTCCGTTCGCATTCTAACTTTGAATGGCCTTAAAAATAATATTATTCGACTGCCTTATAATAAAACAAAAAACACGTGTTTCTTAATTTTCAATAGTATATTATGATACAAGTGAGCTTAGGTTGCTCATTATACACGAGGCTGTGGGCGAGGCGAGGGCGTAAATCAGCCGAGTGTCTAGTGAGTAAGTTGCTCACGAGTTTCATACGCACTTTTTCAACACACTTGCGAGGAAAAACAAACATTTATTGCATACAATATATTGTATTATCCTAATATTAACTAAGGGAAAAAGCGCGCAAGTTTTTTTTTTTGCACGCGCCAAATGTGAGGTGATTGATTACTTACATACAGCCTACTTCACAATAATTAAGTATAATAATAGTGATAAAATGCAAATGTTTTATAACAAATTATTGTGAATTATAAATAATTTGATAATAATACACTTAATTATGTTTTTTGTCTTAATTAGGGACACATTTATTTATTCTAAAAACGTAAATGGATTTTCAGCCGTATAAAACCTCTTTGTTGTTACAAAAAAAGAACTGTATCTATTACCCGCTGAAATTGAAAATGCTCTGTTGACTCGCATATAACTTGCAGTTAGGTACTAACTTAACTTTGTAGGGATACTGTATTACCCGGTTAAATTTAAAAGTCTCTGTTTACTCACATATAATTTGCAGTTAGGTACTTACTTAACTTTGTAGGGATAATTCTATTACGCAACTAGTACTATAATATTATTATGCACGCGTGGGTTATAGTTCGGTTTATGGCCCTAAGATCGATGTAATAAGGCTCACTTTATGAGCAAGTGTGTTGAAAAGATTATTAAGTCGCTTATTTTCTGTTATTTCCATAGCACAATTGCTTAAGCTACTTATACCGGAATCTGATCAATGTATGTGATTAATCAAAATGTGCCGATTTTCATTATTGTATTTACTTAATTTCCATAGAACAAAGACAGCCGAAGAAGCTAGCCCTCCACTTAGGCCCCAGACCTAACGCTGAGATCCACCTGCCCGTGCTGAGCCCCAGCGAACAGCTGTCCAGTCAGAAGATCTGCTTCTCCTCGTACTTAGAGCGGATGTGCACGCAGCGCCGCGACAAGGACGGCGGATGTGAGTGACAGAGATGCTAATACATGCATAAAAATATATTACGGTCAACCCTTTTTATGCACAACCGGGCAGGCCTTTGACCACCATCTTGCTTGGCAAATAGGGTGTGGTCTACGATGATATATAGTATTTATACTTATGATTATGACCTTATTATGAGTCCCTAGCGGATCCTCGCGGTTTCACCCGCGTGGTACCCGTTCCCGTGGGAATATCGGGATAAAATATAGCCTATGTCACTCAGGAAGAATGTAGCTTTCTAATGGTGAAAGAATTTTTTAAATCGGTCAAGTAGTTTTGGAGCCTATTCGATGTAAACAAACAAACAATCAAATCTTTCCTCATTAGTATAGATATAGATAAGTACTTTTTTCATTTTCATAAGCATCAGACAGGGACAATTATCTATTTTAAATTGCATAAATTTTGTTAGTACAGCATTATTTCCTGACTTTCAAAGATGATGATAAAATAAACTATTTTAGTGCAATTAATCTACAACGGAGTCGGTGCATTTTAAATTGAATTAATTTGATTTGTTTTTGTTAGATGCATTTAAAAAATATATTTTCATTTTAGTCTTAAGGAGCCCACACACGGTCAGTTCGCCTGTCGGCCTAGATCGGATCGGCCGTCTGACGTACGAGACCTCCATCGGCCACACACTAGACCGGTCATTGCCTGTCGGCAATAGTCGAAAGCCGGCTTTGAGGCCACACACGAGCAGTTGATAGCCGTCAGTTTTAGTACTAATCGGTAGTTTCTACACGAGCAGTTGATAGCCGTCAGTTTTAGTACTAATCGGTAGTTTCTGTCCGGCCGATAATACTAATCGGTAGTTTCTGTCCGGCCGATAACTGTCAATATTGGCCGCGGCCACACAAAAATCTATACCTGCGCAGTAGCTGTCAGATCTAAACATTTTACGAAACTCTGAGTGTGTCGCCGATTGCGACCAACTGACAGGCCGTTGCCGACAGGCGAACTGACCATCTGTGGGGCACTTTAAATTGTTATGTAAAATCAATCAAACATTATAATATTTCTTAAACCAGTTGTTTCTTTTTTTACTTTATTACAGCTAAAATACGTACACCCAAACGCCAAAGAAAAGATAGTGTTACAGATAAAGATAAAGAAGCAGAACCCAAGAAGTTCAAAGAAGATAATGAGCTAAACAAGCTGGTGAACATCGACGAAACTGCCATAGACGGCATAGAACTAATGGCAAACTATAAGAACATTCTAGAAGACGAAGAAAAACCAAGCACAGAAGACGAGAAAGAAATAAAGGCATCCGATGAAGAATTGCAAGACTTGCCAGAACGAGACAAAGATATTCTGGAAAAAGAGATATCGGATAAAGACTTGGCGGAGAGAGATAAAGATATGTCTGAAAGAGAGAAGGATAGTTTCTCGGAAATGGAAGATGATGAAAAGTATAATAAGAGTGATACGGATAATGAAAGCGATCAAGGCAAGAACGACAAAAATGGGAAACATACAAAGTTTAAAAATCTTAAGGTTTGTATATTTTTGTTACTTAAGAATTTATTGACACAAAATCTATCGATATCTACACTATTAAACAAATCTTTTCACACACATAATCATAAATGAAGATAATTTTTATATTACACCAAGGTTACACACAGTTGGTGTATCTGTTGTTTTCCTGACATTATTTAAGATAGTGACAGTTTTGAAGTAGGTAGGTTTCCTTACTATAAAATAATTAATTGAGCCACAAAAAAAATACAAAGTAAGCTCCTAAAATACTGAAATGCACGCAAAGTGTTCATTTCAGTATTTTAAGGTGCTAACTTAGTATTTTTGTTGGTTAAGTCAATGCGAAGCATTTTTTCTTCAACTAACTTCAACAAATACGTGATACCATCACGACTAATATATGTATACGTTATTTACGTATTTTTCTTTCTTTTTGGCGCAGAACGCGTTGACTAATCTTAGCTTGAAAATATTTTACTAACACTTTTAATGAATTATAATATCTCAGGTGAAATTCCGTATACGTCCAAAGAAACGAGGCGGCAGTATATACACGTTGGTTCTTGACAAAGACCCAGAGGAGACCAAAGGAGGCCCAGAGGAGACCAAATCTGAGGACCAGAAGACAGAGGAAGAGCCGAAGCCCGATATTGACGTAGACCTGGCTATGAAGCAGATTAGGAAGGGCTGGAGTGAGTACGACGCGGGAGATCTCACTATAGGAGATTTATACCTTATGGTAAGTTATGGGAGAGGAAGCAGATCAGGAAGGGCTGGATTGAGTGCGACGCTGGGAGACTTCACTATCGGGGATCCGAAGACCCCTCTTCGGAACCTCGGGGGCTACCGGCAAAAAAATATGGATGAGCATGAGCATGCATCATCTTCCTACTAGATCTGGCGGGATTTGAACCTGGGAACTTCCTCCGGGCGAAAGCTCTGGCCGCTGAGCTAGGGAGATATTAGAAGACGCGTCGAATTTCTCTAGCACTTCTTAGGCTGTAAGCCAGCGTTTTAACTCCCGCCAGAGCTAGATGATGGGAGACGGGTATTTTCTTTTTTAATATCCATACTAATATTATAAATGTGAAAGTGTGTTTGTTTGTTTGTCCGTATTTCACATCAAAACGGAGCAACGGATCGACGTGATTTTTAGTATGGGGATAGTTTGGGAGCTGGAGAGTGACTTATGATACTTTTTATTCCGGAAAATCATAAAATAAAAAAGGGAATTTTGTATGGAAAATTGTCAAACTGTCGTATTATACAAAACTGTAATTTCTTGCATGGCCGCTTACAAAGAGTATATAATAACTACCATTATAGCCTTCTATTAATAAGTGACATTTGTAGCAGTCTAAAATTTACAATAGAAGTTTTATATACTTACTGATAAAACTTCTATTGTAAATTTTAGATACGCGCGTTTATTTATTATCTTTATAGATGTTGGTGATACGAAGTTCACCGGGTCCGCTAGTTTCAATAGAAATGTAAAATTAAAATCGTATTGTAACGGCAAAACGTAATCAATAATAATTTGTTGTTCCCTAGTTTGGAGCCCGTTCAAAATTGGAGCTTGATTATTGGTGGGCAGAACACACGCCCCCTTTACCTCAGCCCCCGCAACCCGCCCTAAAAACGGTCAAGTTAGAGCCAGAGAAAGAGAAAGACAAGCCTATCGACAAGAGAGAGAAGGCCGATAAAACTCCGGATAAATGTGTCGATCTGCTGGATGATGATAGAGTAAAGGATTGCGATACTGATATATTCTCGCCTAAGACTGCTTTTGGGCAAGATAGTAATGACGGGATATCCGGCGATGAGAGGAAAAGTAAGTATTAAAGTTAAATCATTTATTTATTCACAACGGTGTAGCACTTAGCCTTCTGATAAGGCTGAAGGTAGAAGCACTCTACTACCGGAATCCTCAATCACTGATTAACTTCGGCCTTCGGTTGTCTTAACAGTGAAAGAAAGTAACCGGATTTAAAATTTCATAATTGAATATTTCTTTTCACATAATATTATATTATTTTATAATTAAAAAATAGTACTTATATTACGTTCGAGTAGCACTTTTGAAATACTAAAATACAAAATATCCACTTTCTGAAACTAAATATTATATTCACTGATCATTTAGCAATTGTATAGTGATTAGTGATACGGTTGTAATTCCTGTTAATTACTTAAAACACTAATTTAAACACAAAATTTCGTTACATTGCAGTCGAGTAACCCTAGTGAGACTACCAAAACCACACAAAACCAATTTGGTTTAAGCGTATCCGAGTAATTGTACCGTATCACGGTTAGGTAGAGTATATTTTCGCTTGTAGTGAACGGTAGCCCGTAGTAAAATCCTCCTTAATAAATAACACCACATAAAATAATTCCACTTACCACTTCCACGCGCTAACCTTGCCACTCGATGATTTATATATCCCTCGACTCGCTTTCCGCCCGCGGCTTTTCCCGCGTGAGCTAGGAAATGATTTCCCGTGGGAATAAGATATTTCCTGTGTTAAATATTACCCTTTATGCTATTCTAGACAATAATCTATCTCAGTGTCAAATTTTACACAGATCCGTTCAGCCGTTTCGCCGTGATTTAGTAACAAACATCCGAACTTTCGTATTTATGAAATATGTAGGTATTATGGCGCGCTTACTCGAGCAACTAAAATTGGGCAATTCCCGTTAATCCCCACCAAATAGGACGTCACAACCACATGACAAAATGTCAAAATGTAGCAAGCAAGTTGCCAAACAATACCACGAAATTTGGAGCAATGTCGCTCTACTTAATAGCTCCAGATTGATCCAATACAGTTGCCAGGCAATTATTGCCAAAAAATTGTCCCTTTAATCTATACTGTATCAAATTTTTTCAAGTACTTAAATTATCATAATATTAATAATTTTTCAAATGTTAGGTGAGCAACTGGCATCACCAGACCACAAAGTTTCCAGTTGCACCTTGAAACTGGCCAGCAAGCTGCTCAACCGGCCGCTGCCGAACCAACAACATCAGAATGGGTTCAACTTACTGAGTGAGAGGTAAAAAGGAATTCAGTGATTTAATATCCCCACTACTGGGACACATACCTACCTAATGGATAAATAAGGAGAAAAGGGCCATGGCCCACCACGCGGGCCCAATGCGGATTGGTAGGGTTGCAAATGCAGCCACGACCAACAGCTTAACGTGCTTAGCACAGGAGTTCGAGATAAGAAATTTTTGAAAAATTGGAAATGAAGTAAGTACTTATTTAGTAATTTTTTGAAAAAAAAAAAAATTGGTCACCCGTCCCGTAACCTACCTTTGCCAAAGTAGGTTACCTCAACCACTGGGCCACGGGTTCCTCGTCATTTATTTTCTTACACTCTTTCACTGTGCCTTAAAATTTTTAATAATCAAATTATGTAAACATTGAAACCCTTCAAAATTAATTATTAGAAAATATCAACCCGTCTCACAGCTAGTTCCGATGGGACTTAACCCACGACGTTTCACTGTTCGGGCGGATACTCTAAACACTGAGTTGCACTGAAATTGCATTGTGAATGCAAATAATAAAAAATAATCTGTGAAAGTGAACATATTTTTTTTAACTTTTTTTTACTTTATGGTCATTAACACTGATAGTTCGACGCAGTTGCACATGCCATGATCACGGAGTAACTAACACGGAGTTGTAGAATTACTTAGTGATCATGGCGTGTGCAACTGTGCCGAAATATCGGAGACTCGACAACGAATCAAAACATGTTAAAAATCCCCCTATTTGGCGTGTGCAACTGTGCCGAAATATCGGAGACTCGACAACTAATCAAAACATGTTAAAAATCCCGCTATTTGGCGTGTGCAACTGTGCCGAAATATCGGAGACTCGACAACGAATCAAAACATGTTAAAAATCCCGCTTTTCGGTACATTTTCTTTTTTCGTGTGTATTAAGTTTTTAATTTCTAGATCTAGACAGTGTTAAATCCAAAAAGCAGTTTGTCATACCCACAGAACACAAAAAGATGTGTGAAGAGGTAGTGCGGCCTGGAAAACCTGTTGCTCAAATCAGCATGATCCTCCATGCATTTAGTTAGATAGATAGATAATTTATTTATTTGCACCAAACATGCACAAATTACAAAAATAATCACAAAAAGAAAGAAAAGGATAATCAAATAACATCATTCTGTGTAAGCGATGCAAAAAGGCGAAAACTCAGTGGTATATTTACTCATAGATAAAGTAAATCACTGATTTTCATGTTTTTTTTTCTATTGATTTTTACCTCTGAACAATAACTAAAGCTATAGAAACCGTGCTAAAATAACAACAAAATACATTAGTTCGTACTCTTTTATTTTATGCAGTAGTACATGTGTAAGAAAGAGATAGTATACAGTCTAATGTTTCTTAATTTACAAGGTTGTCACAAGTTCTTTTTACGCCAGTGATGCAACACATCGACATTAATATCGATAAATTAAAAATAGATTTTACATACATTACATTTTTAAAATCTCTATGTATGTCAATGACACTAGTAAGTACGGTATGGTAATGTGTCGACGCACACGTACCTACCACAAACAACCACACCACATCGCAGCGACAAAATGTGGTGTCGATGCAGCTTTTAGCAGTTGCGTTGTGGCTGTGCGACAAAATGTCAATGTGATTGCTTTGTCGCCAGTAGTTGTGATGTGGATACGTCGAATGCGGTGTGGGCGGCTGCTAGTCCACAGCGTCGTCGCTGGTGGTGATCGGTATTACTTACGCACGCGGTCGATAATGACGGCAAAATGTGGTACCTACGTGTAAATTGTACTAGGTATTCATTTCCAATACAAAATACACCCCGCCCACATGTTGTGTGGTTGTGGTACGTGTGAGTAGACCCAATGAATAATTAAGTATAGCACCTGCAATATTATAAATGCAGTAAGTACTTACCACTTTCTTTTATAAAAATTTGCAGTTTTCAGTAGTCTATACTAATGTTATAATAAAGCTGAAGAGTTTGTTTGGTTGAACGTGCTAACCTCAGTAACTACTGCACTGACTTAGACAATTCTTTCTACTATTAGAAAGTTACATCCTTCCCGAATGACACAGGCTATCTTTTATCCCGGGGACGGGTACCACGCGGGTAAAACCGCGAGGATCCGCTAGTTGATAATATAATAAGTAAAAAAATTGCACATAGTAATGCTGGTTCCTTCGCCTACTTTTATTGCAAACATTAGAGTGAATTAAGCTGAAAAGGAAATTAATCAATTAATTAAAATAAAGAAACCATTTTTTCTTTTAAACACATCTTTAATGTTCTCATTTGGCTCAAATGATTGTAGTCCAAAGTGTTACGCATAACGTGACTGTTCACTTTTGCTGTCCAGTTGATTTTTGAAATACGGCGTATACAATCATTTATAATAGTTTCATCTTTGGGAAATCTGAAAGAAGTAAAAATTGTTTACATCGATAAAGAAAAATCACAGCACTATCATAACCTTAACAACTTTAACAGAAATGCAAGAAAATATAAAAAAATAGACCAAAACTCACGTACATTTCTATTGATAATATTAATTTATTAAAATTTTCGGATAATACTGATGTTAAAATCTTAAAAATATTTGAATTTTGAAACAAAACTTACCGATGAAATGATTCAATCTCATCCGAATTTTCTTTCCGTGATATATTAGACTAACAGTCTAGAACAACACAAACCATCCTAGACACGGAATGCAAGCTCTCTAGAGAGCCTGTATGCACACTTTCCTGTTGTTTTATCACCGAATTCCTTGTAAATTAATAAATTTTCACTTTAGCTGCCAGCGAAGCTGTTCGACCATTGTAATACGTTCGTATTAAATTGGTCATACCTCAGAAGCTACGTTCTCAACAAAGACGTATTTTTATTTTGGTAGTATTATATTACAATCAATTAGAACCATTTGACATTTGTACTTTACGAGCTTGTGACAATGACAGAAACAATAGAAACTCACAAAGATTGTCTATTTCACTCTTACTCATGTATGCTGAATTACTTAAAGTGAGTACGATAGCTGATACACAGTTTTTATTTTAGTACGGTTTCTATAGCTTTAGTTATTGTTCTGAGATTTTTACCTTTGGCCGATTTTTTATTTCTTCAGTTGTCATAGCAACTACCTTGTTTATCGATTCCACGCTTAATTTAGTACAAAATGCGTGACATGCTCTAACTATCCTATTTCTTGTATTATGTGGTCAAACCATATCCTTTTGCTGTAACAGATTAAAGCGGTTGCTAGCATTAGCTGGCAACACTCACGTAAACGCGAATACGACCGCGAATGCTCGCTGTAATTGCGGGCACGTGTGTTCGCAACGGCGCCAGGGCCCGGTAAGGAAATAATGTGTCTATTTTTAACCTAATTTTTTTTTACTAACAAACGGGGTGCACCTAGCCTTCATCACACCTAATGTTTTAAGTGAAGCTAAGGCTGAAGACGGAAGCGCACTATTCCCGGAATCCCCAACACTGAGAAACTGGCTATCTTATCTTTAACTGCCGGAACACAACAATACTAAGAACATCGTTGGTATGGTGTCAGGCTTAGATAAGGTGACGGTAGCTAGCCAGGTGGACTTACAACAAGTCCTACCTACCAAACCGAATACAATATGTACCATGTACCCCCACTGGTAATCGAACCACGGACCTCTTGGTCTGATACTGGTAGTGTGTACCACTAGACCACAGAGGCGGTTAAACTATATCCACACTAATATTATAAAGAGGAAAAATGAGGTGTTCTGTTTGTTTGTTTGTAATGCATTTAAACCAAAAACTACTGAACTTCAGCAAAAAACACAACATGCAAGATGCACCGCCCTTGCATGTTGTGTTTTTTGCTGAAGGTCAGTAGTTTTTGGTGTGGTGTGCATGTGCCGTGCAATTTTTTTGCGGGCGGGCGGGCGGTGCATCTTGCATGTTGTGTTTTTTGCTGAAATAAGCTACATATATTTCGTTTTTCACAATAGATAAGGAGAAGTTATTTATTTATTATTGTTTTATGTGTACTTACAACCTCCGCAGAAGCAGCAAGTGTGCGTTCCACCGCTGCCTCCTCCGTCCGAACAGACTCCAGTGTTCAGGCACCCTACACCGATCGCTCCGCGGTCTGAAAACGATGTAAGAAATGATTGTACTCCTATACGTGAAGACGGAAATCTCAATATATTGCCTTTCCAAAGAAGCGGAGCCGCGCGAAACTGGGGGCCTACTCAGAAACGCAAAATCCGAAACTTCGTTATACCCGTCCCTCTCACTCCCCAGTCATAACAGAATCGAGTGAAAGGGGCGGGGCTAACCGAAGTTTCGTATTTGCGTTTCAGAGTACGGTCCCTGAGTTGTGTATGTCGAAGTAAGATAGATAAAGCCGTGATGTAGTTATATCCCTAGGGATATCATTATGTACCGTAAGATAGTAAGTAATGAATCGCTTTCGTATATCTATATTACTAGGAATATAATTATAATGCGGTTCAAGTGTAGTGATATAGTTATATTACTAGATTTGTTTCATGAAATAATTGTAGGAGTGTATTAGTCCTGTAGAACACGTGATAGGGTAGAAATTGCGATCGCCTTAAAATTCGTGGTTATTTTTTTTCACACTACAGAACTCTTATTGCTTTCGTATTACGGTAGGTACATAATATATCCCTAGGGATATAACTTTAACACGGTTTTATCTATCTTACTGCGACATATGTATGGAAATACATTTGACAGATGAGCTGATACTGCTTGTTGCGTCAAATGTATAAAAACACACAGCTCCTCACCACACAGTTCCGCTTCTGTGAAAACGCACCCTAATTTGAATTAAAAAAATTACAATTGTACATATATTTATTTTTTATTATTACTTCTAGATCACCATACCTTTATGCACTGCATTCACTGCTTCTGACAATTGTGTAGGTACCGATTTTTTTATTATTTTATACAACTTGATTGCACAAAATACATTTGTAAAGTACAATAGGCTGACTTAACGCTTAAATTCTCTGCCAGTCAACCTTTACGAAGAAAGAACTCAGCGAATGCGGTACAAACAAAGAAAAAAAAACTATTAAAATAGAAATAGAAATAAATTTATGTTGGTAACACATAACAAGTAAGTACACAATATAGATAGATGAAAAAAAATAACAATACAAAATAATAAAACTAGCAAAAAACGTACAAACAGAGAGAAACAAATAATTATAATGTAGGTGTTATGTGATGCCAAAACCGGCCTCAGCTAAGTATACGTATACAACGTGTTAATGAATAAACCCAAAACCGACTTGTCGAATTTTGCTATCACTTGTTACGCTGTAGGCCAGCGTTGTTTCATCAATGTGAGAAAACCCTCGCATCCGAAAGAAACATTTTTACAAATGTTCAACAATCGGTTAAGATGAAACAGCCATTATATTAAGATTTTATATTATTTTTATGCATTCACAATGCAATTTTGTAAGTATAGGAAAAATATGATAGTAAAAAACCACGAGTCCTATTAGTAGCTTTCAGGCGGGAGGAATACTCTTAGGTGGTGATTATGCTCATGAATATGAACAACTTTTACTATAGGGCCAACTCTGCAACTCGACAAAAAAAATCTGCTGTTTTATACAAATTGTTAATACCTACTCGACCAAAATGAATGGAACAGCTGTTTTTTTTTTTGTTGAGTTGCAGAGTTGGCCCCATAGTAAAAGTTGTTCATATTCATGAGCACAATCACCACCTAAGAGGTTTTGGGTGTATTCATTAACACGTTGTATAAATAAAACAATTGATTTTTATAATTACGTTTTCCTCATACAGCCGCAACGTCAACTGTGCTTAGAAGGTATCCCGCGGTTGCGGCGCGGCAGGACGCGCCCGGCCGACGGCCGCGTGGTGGTTCAGCGGCTGCTACCGCTGCTGCCCAAGCTGCCGCCACCCAGCAGTTAGTATGCAACGCTCTATATTGATGGAAGGTGTCCCGCGGTTGTATGTTGGTTCAGCGGCTGCTACCGCTGCTGCCCAAGCTGCCGCCACCCAGCAGTTAGTATGCAACGCTCTATATTGATGGAAGGTGTCCCGCGGTTGTATGTTGGTTCAGCGGCTGCTACCGCTGCTGCCCAAGCTGCCGCCACCCAGCAGTTAGTATGCAACGCTCTATATTGATGGAAGGTGTCCCGCGGTTGTATGTTGGTTCAGCGGCTGCTACCGCTGCTGCCCAAGCTGCCGCCACCCAGCAGTTAGTATGCAACGCTCTATATTGATGGAAGGTGTCCCGCGGTTGTATGTTGGTTCAGCGGCTGCTACCGCTGCTGCCCAAGCTGCCGCCACCCAGCAGTTAGTATGCAACGCTCTATATTGATGGAAGGTGTCCCGCGGTTGTATGTTGGTTCAGCGGCTGCTACCGCTGCTGCCCAAGCTGCCGCCACCCAGCAGTTAGTATCCAATGCTCTATACTGATAGAAGGTGTCCCGCGGTTGTATGTTGGTTCAGTGGCTGCTACCGCTGCTGCCCAAGCTGCCGCCACCCAGCAGTCAGTATCCAATGCTCTATATTTATGGAAGGTATCCCGCGGTTGTATGTTGGTTCAGCGGCTGCTACCGCTGCTGCCCAAGCTGCCGCCGCCCAGCAGTTAGTATCCAATGCTCTATACTGATGGAAGGTATCCAATGCTCTATATTTATGGAAGGTATCCCGCGGTTGTATGATGGTTCAGCGGCTGCTACCGCTGCTGCCCAAGCTGCCGCCGCCCAGCAGTTAGTATCCAATGCTCTATATTGATAGAAGGTATCCAATGCTCTATATTGATAGAAGGTATCCAATGCTCTATATTGATAGAAGGTATCCCGCGGTTGTATGTTGGTTCAGCGGCTGCTACCGCTGCTGCCCAAGCTGCCGCCGCCCAGCAGTCAGTATCCATTGAGGGCTACCGTTTTTTTGCTCACCAGTTGGCGCCACTGTCGCGAGAGGTCCTGTTAAAGCTGGTTTACTACGGCCCCTACGACTCTACGGGTGTGAAAGAAAACAAATCTTAGATAATACCAATTTAATGATAATATCCAGCATGCCGCAAAGTCCCGTTTTGTTCTGAAAAACCTCTTTTTTCTTAGCTCCGCTTTTAAAGCACTGACGCTCATGGACCCGTAATTCATTTTTGTCTTTTTGAATCTCGTATTGCAAAATACTCACAACATTTGTTTTATTTTAAAAATAAACGCGCGTAGCTCACACACAAAGTATGACATTTGACGTTTCGAAGACCTCACGCGACACCAGTGCCTCTAGCGGCGAATTCATACGCGTTAGCCCTCATACTCTATATTGATAGAAGGTATACCGCGGTTGCGTGGTGGTTCAGCGGCTGCTACCGCTGCTGCCCAAGCTGCCGCCGCCCAGCAGTCAGTATCCAATCTATTCTAAAGTATTGGGCCATTATATTGAGCCAACGTGTAGAGGGCTACTTGGTGGTGGCCAATGTTGGCGCCAACTACCAACATACCACCAAGTAGCCCTCTACACGTTGGCCCAATATATTGGCCCAATGTGTACAGCTGCATTAATATTATAAAGCTGAAGAGAAGAGTTTGTTTGTTTGCTTGGTTAAACGCGCTAATGTCAGGAACTATTGGACCGATTTAGAAAATTCTTTGACCGCTTATTTTAATTTTTAGTATTTTGCATTCACAATGCAATTTTATTACTGAAAAATGGAAAATGAAGTATTTAGACCAAAACGAACCGTCTCACAATTTGTGAAGAGAGAAATAAATGATTTTATTATTATTATTATTATTTATCCAGTACTTCTTACGCGCTGTATAGTCAGCGTTAATTTCATCAATGTGGAGATATTACTACCCTCACACGCGAAATAAATACCTTTCCAGGTATTTAGCAATCGCTAAAGATGAAACTACTATTGCAACTTATTTTAATTTTTAGTATTTTGCATTCACAATGCAATTTTTATTACTGAAAAATGGAAAATGAAGTATTTAGAAAAAATCGACCCGTCTCACAACCTTTCGCTATTTTTCGGGTTCGAGTCCCATCGGAGCTAGTTGTGAGACGGGTCAATTCTTTGACCATTAGAAAGCTACATTCTTCCCGAGTGACACAGGCTATGTTTTATCTCGCTATTCCAACCGGAACGGGAACCGCGAGTAAACCGCGAGGATCCGCTAGTTCTACTAATATTATAAATGTGACAGTTTAGATGTTTGGATGTTTGTTACTCAATAACGCCAAAACAGCTGAACGGATTTTGGTGAAATATGGGACACAGATACTTTGTAGCCTGGAGAGGAACATAGGCTACTTATTATCCCAGAAAAATATCACATTCCCGCGGGATAACGTCGTGTAGTCCACGCGGGCGAAGCCGCGGGCGGAAAGCTAGTAAGTACTCAATATTGTTGGCAACAGTTGAGCTTGGAAGGTACCTATACCGCGGTTGCGGACTGTGATGGTTCAGCGGCTTCTACCGCTTTTGCCGCCAGGCAGTAAGTACCTACCCATGTACACGTACGGACAACTACTACCTACTTACTGAACTAGCGATCTTATCTCTAATTGCTTGTTTTGTATAAAAAAACACAAAATTCATACACAGTAAAAACAACAAACATATTTAATCTAGATAATTTGCCTGGGCACATCACAAATATTGTAAATTAGCCAACCGCCCGCGGCTAAGCCTGCGTGAACTAAAGGACCTTGTACCGTGGGATTGCGATATTTTTCCAGGACAAAAAGTAAACGATATCACTCTCCAGCTCCCAAATTATCCTTAAACCAATAATCACGTCGATCGGTTGCTCCGTTTTGACTCCACGTCAGACTGACAATCATTTTGACATTTATGATATTATAGTTTGCATAAAATTAATTTAAAATCTTAATTGAGAAGCAATTAAAATATAAATATGATTGAAATATTTGAATCATGACTGATTTTGCTAATAAGTAATTATTTTGAAAGCGTTAAATATATAAAGGTCAATGTTAACGCCATCTATCGGATACCCAAGGCAACAATATCTCTCATTGCCTTTCCTGTCAAACCAATAGTACCTTGGGTTTCGGATGGATAGCGCTAGCTCTTTGTCGATAAAGCAGTAGTACCACTTTACCAATCACGTCACGTTACATGTCATCTTTCGACGCTGCCATTTTTGCATTATATTCTCAAGCGCAACGCGCAACTATTGTACCTAATATTGTAATAAAGACAATTTAAAACCTTTTTGGAGCGTTCACCTTTTCCTAAACAGTCAATGTCAACGAGTTTGAATTATAATATGTTAGAAAATGAACTTATGATGGGTCACTATTTAATTGGTTCGACAAAACTATCTGACTAAATGACTATTCCTCGTTTCAGGCCTGATTCCTGTCAAAATAGTGCCGAATTCGCCGCCCGCGCCCCCAAAAATACTACCAAAACCACCCCCTACTTCTTCCTCAGAGTAAGTATTTCTATTTTTTTTCTTTAATTTCAGTATAAAATAATGCCTTATTAAAATTCGCGGTTCGAGTCCCATCTGAGTTGGTCGCGGGTCGATATTTTCTAATACTTCATCATTAAACATTTTTAATTTAATATATTCATTTCTTTAGTCACTAAAGAAATGAATAAATGAAATTAAATTAATAATTAATTAAAGTTTAGTGCCTATGCAATGCACAGTAAAGTTTATGTTCGTCTATCGTCAATCCCCCTCTGTCGACAAAATTAACACACGTAGCCTACAGGCGGCAAAAGTATAAATCAGCCACTGAAAATGATATCTATTCCTGCCAACCCATGGTATATGTATACCTAGATTTATGGTGATTTATAAATCTTTTTTGTGACACTAATGGGTCCAGCTGAAAATGAACGTTATGGCTATACCTAAGTCAGCTCTTTCGGCTGTTTTTATAGTTTAGTTGTAATAAAATTGTATTGTTTTTAAAAGGAATGCACCGAATATATGTTTACTTTACTTTAAACGCTGCCTATATGGATGTAATCTAGCCGATAGATGTAATCCAAATTTTGATTTGACCTTTCACAACCTTGGAGGAAGGGCGCGTGTCGCGAGCGAGTTGGCGCTTGGATGTGATCCGTGTAGACGCAAAACAATCCATGGAGTCCAACCAAGTCACCTCTGTTGGAATCTATGATTACATCTATCTAGCCAGCGCAGCGTCTTACTATCTATAGTGATATATTACCTGTTATGCTGGCAATAGACCATCCTGCCTATCGTCCAATCGGCATGACGGCAAGCTTGATCCAATCTGCAGTTCGTCCATATTAATTGAGATAAAAGAATAGAGGAGACATCTCAACTAGAATCTTTGCAACACGAGTTGAGCCCACGTGGACTCAACTCGTTTAGTCTGTGGCAAGCGATAGACGCAACAACACGTGTGTGTACTCTGTTCTATTATATTTAAAAATGCCGATATGTGGGTTGAGGAGGTACTGTTTAAATAACTCAAAAAAAACGAATAAAGCCCAAGGAATTACTTTTCACTAGTAAGTACTCACTAAAGTATCTAATAACATGCTACTGAGTAATTATTTCATTAAGTCGCCGAAAAATTAAGCGACGGCCATTTTTTTTTTTTCTCTTTATTTTGGCACATACAGTCATTACAAAGAAATTGACATAGAAAAAGGTTATTAAGTTATAGACAACGAGTGCCCAAAATTGATCATCATATTTCGATAGAGTCATAGATTAACAAAATTGGTTATTTTGTGGTGCAGAAGTGACAGTTTAAACGTTTTAGGTACCTACTAGGTTTTAGGTGATTACTTGGGTTCAGGTTTTGATGGAAGTTTGATGTTTTTTTGTTATTGAGCATTTGAACATTGAACTTACATAATTATACTGCAAGTTAAATAAACGCATGTAAAATAATTAATAGTATTCATGTATTTAAACGTATATAAGTACCAAAAATAAACTCGATTAGTAAGTATTTCTCTCACGATGTCAATGTTTAATCTTAAAAAATAATTAATTAAATTAAATGTGAATTCTCATAAAATTTGGTAGGCAGAAAACACGCACAAAAGCTATGTCTGTTCTGCAATGTTTGATCTATGTCTGTTGCACTACTATTGGTTGCCGCTTTCCGCACGGGCTCTTTCGATTGGTCGTGAGGAAACAACACTGTACAAGCGCTCTAGCGCTGTATGTTTGAATCGTTTGAAAAGACGGCGAATTATTGTAAGCGCTGCAAGCGAACTTTAGTTTTAACTCTTGGCTTAGCAAAAATACTACAAGATTTTTGTTTGGGATAGCTTCTCTAGTACGTTAGTACATTATAACTCAATGATATTACACCATAATATTTTGATAACTGTCATGCCAATCCACGCCCACCCACGGTCAGTTCTACTTGATATGTAGGATAGTGTATGGCGGATGGCCATCATTAGTTATTTCTTTCGTTTGTTTGCCAGTCTTTCAATATTGTACGTGCTGAGCGAATCGAATGGTCAGTTCTACTTCCACGACGGCGACCGGCGCATACCCATCACCCCGTTGCCAGGCAACGGCACCTCCGAAACTATTTCACCCGGTAATTATAGGGTATTTTTAAAGAAAGAAAGAAATTAATAATATTTATTTGGGACAATACAAAAATACTTTTCTATACTAATATTATAAAGGGGAAAGATTTGATTGTTTGTTTGTTTGTTTGCATCGAATAGGCTCCGAAACTATTGGACGGATTTTGAAAATTCTTTGACAATAATAAAGCTACATTTTTCCCTAGTGACATATGCTATATTTTATATTTATATTATTATATTCCTACGGGAACGGGTACCACGCGGGTAAAACCGCGAGGATCCGCTAGTTTACTATATTTTACTATCGATGTTTTAATGTTCATTTTTATCCACAAAAGAAATCGATTTTAATGAATAAGTAAGAACTACTTATGAGCGTGTTAATTGATGAGATTGTGAAGTTTATTATTATTATATCTATGTAAGAGAAGAAACAAAGATTTTTGTATTTATGATATTTAGAGTTAACCATGGAATCGGCTGCCGAAGAAGAAAGCACAAAGGAGGAAGACGTCAAAGATCCAAAGTCCGACGTGACAGACAAAACGGAACCCGCTACCGACGGCGAGAAACCACCTGCCGGAGATATTGGAAGTTAGTTAAACATATGCTTAAGGCGGTACTCTGACCGAAAGTGGCGCCCTCAGAGGTTTTTATTTTATAAGTTGCGAATAGAAAATTATTTTGATTAAACTTTACAGGGAATTTTTAGAAGGTATCGCTAGATTCCCTCATAGTCCCTCTATCGTCGTCTACAAGCCATGCTATGAAGCGGACCGGCAACATTGCTGTGAACCGGTTTACTCCTCTGAGTACTAAACTATGGAGATGGCATACCTACGAAAAAGTGAGGCATACCTAGATATACCGAGAAACAAAAATGGCGACCAGTCACCGGCCTCAATCATGCATTACTATGACACAGACTATGACGTCACGTTTTAATGTTGCCAAAAATAGGTCGAATAAATATATTGCTGTCTCTTTTTACGTGGAGTATTGGAGGTAAGATAGAACAAGATGGCTGTTTTTGAGCACAATGTCGATTTAGCTCATATTTGTATAACGGATAGTTCATACACTTAGAATAATATGCCATCTCCATAGGATTCAGTACTCGAGGTTTACTCGCTGTTTACCTATCAAACGGTGTCAAATCTACTTCACTTAAAACTAGAAATGCGACGTTGCCAACTTTATGCGCACGGCTTGTAGAAGACGATAGAGACGGCTGTGCTCATAGTCATTCGTAGAAGTAGATAGCAAATGTATCAAAAACGGCCACTTTTAGCAATTTTGCTATCTACTTCTAGCAGTGACTAACTTGAGTTGACTACTACTACATGTAATGATACCGTCTAAAAATACTAGACTATGGGCCCTAAAAACTAACGTAAAGTTTCATTAATGTATGTATTAATGTATGTGTGTATTAGAATCACAATATTGAATAAAGTTCAACGCGGCGCCATTTTCGGTCAGGCTACCGCCTTAACTTAAAGTTCTGCATTCTAATGTAACGTTGTACATTGCTATCTAACTTTAAACTCACATAGCAATGTACTGCAAATTGTATGCGATAACGTGCCTCGTGTAAATCAGCCTTAAACCAACTGTCCGTCGATTTGAACAAACATGATGCATTCACAATGCAATTTTGTAAGTAAGATTTCCACATTTTACCTATACTTACTTACAAAATTGCATTGTGAATGCATAAAAATAATTTAAAATCTCAATTTAATGGCTGTTTCATCTTAACCGATTGTGAAACATTTGTAAAAATGTTTCTTTCGGATGCGAGGGTTTCCTCACATTGATGAAACAACGCTAGCCTACAGCGTAACAAGTGATAGCAAAATTCGACGAGTCGCGTAAGCCTTTCGTTAGCTTAGTTGGTCAGAGCGTCGGGCCGGATCCCCGGAGGCACGGGTTCGAATCCCGCTTGAAAGCTACTTATAGGGCTCGTAGTTTATTACTATCAAATTTTTCCTAAACATGATGATTGTAAGGATTTATACACCACATATTTGATTGAATCAGGCGTCACTTGGCGTAAGTCCCTAACCATTGTGAAAAAAGAAACATATTAGCTTTCTTCCGCAAAAATATAACACGCTAGATGCACCGCTCGCCCGCCCGAAAAAAATTGCACATGCACACCACGAAAATGTCAGTGCACAATGCCTGCATTTAGCAAAACAGCAATACACCTTGCACCTTCACCGATTAAACTACTCTACACATGTTTCGCCTAAACCTGGGGCATCTTCATGAGTTAGATTCGGTGCAGGGAGACAACCGACTAAAAAATATGGATAAGGGCTTCAACTGTCATTTGAATTCCATAATTTGATAGATTTTTGCTGCTTTTTTCTGTTGAACGTTGCTAGCTAGCTATCGTTATACCCGACGTCACTAACAGGGAACTGATAGCGGCTATATTTTTTATAAAATTGACTTAAAGTTCCAAAAAACGTATGAAGTTCATATCCATAAAGATACGCGATAGCCCCCCTGGTTTTTCACACGATCTTGGCAGGATTTTGATTGATGATATAGTTTGTAATACGATTGTGGGAGCAATAGTTGTTCGTGCTTGGGGCTGCAGCACTGATATTTACGTATTCGATTATGGTTGTGTCGCCAGACTTCCTCCCCGGCGAGTCGCTGTCGCTATCCCCGTCGCGATTGTTGCGCGACGCAGAGGGCTGGTTAGAAGGCGCCGTGCATGACTTCTCGCTCAGCAGCTTCCTGTCGCACCTGGACGGCCGGCCGCCGCCCGAGCTCGCCGTAAGTAACAGTACTTAAGAGCCATTTCGCAAGTAGAGCCATTTGGCAGTTGTCTCGCTCGCACAATGCAACACTTTTATAGATTGTGGAAAACACATTGTGTTTTTTAGAAAAGTGTTTCATTATGTCCCTACGACGCAATGTTACGGTTATTTTGTATAAGTTATTTTATTCATTCAATTGATTAAGTATAGGAAGAAAATTTTCTATAACTTTAAGCTCGTTATTCTATTATTATTGCAGTATTGACAATGTTGAAATATGTTTAATAATGTATAACTAATTGCGTTGTAGGGACATACTGAAATACTTTTCTAAAAACACTGTGTTTTCCACAATCTATAAAAGTGTTTATTGTGCGAGCGAGACAATTGCAAAGTGGGAAATGGCTCTTAACGCGCAGAGCTGGCTGGAAGGCGCCGTTCACGACTTCTCAGCAGCTTCCTGTCGCACCTGGACGGCCGGCCGCCGCCCGAGCTCGCCGTAAGTGACAGTCCTTAACCAGGGCTGGCTGGAAGGCGCAATGTGTCTGCTGGGCGCAGCCACATACGACTATGGGATGAGATGATAGAGGTGATGAGTGAGGATATGTATGAACTCGTACGTACACTCGAGGACAAATTCGGTAAACCACCTCTTAATTCTTTTCACGTGGCTGGTGCCTCGCCATTCACGCGCAGACCCTTTTACTATTTTTTTATGTATTAAACTAGGGTAGTACAATGCATAAGCAATTACGGATAGGGACTGCAACTGAACGGTGAGAAGCCAGCCACACGTAAAGAAGTAAGATGTAGTTCACCGAATTTGTCCCCGATTGTACCTTGGATGAACTGGGTGATGAGAGCTTGAGCAGACTGATGCGGTGATGGTAGCACGATGAGATGAGCCGAAGAGCTGGGGTGGTCGGTGACTTTCTTGAGCCGACAATTCACGCACTGTAATGTCTGTGTTGAATGCACTTATTCACCGGCCGGTTTTGTATTGAGATGAGAGCTGAATAAATGTTCCTAGATATAATCGTCTATCACAGTTTGGTAAAACACAGGCGAGCGGTGGATCGATCCCGCGTAACTATGTGTCGACTCAAAAGTGTTTCGTACCTGGACGGCCGGCCGCCGCCCGAGCTCGCCGTAAGCACAGATTACTAAATACAGTGGGTGGCCAAATTATTAGGGACAGTGCTCATATTTATGTAATTTATAGTTTGTAATATTAGTTTCTGTAAATTATGTTGTTTTTTAAAGTTTATTTTGTTTGATATTGCTACTGGTATCTTTATTATTGTTTTTGGCAAGTGGCTACACAGGATATGCGATTCATCTGTCGATAATGTGACATTTCTCCCCATATTGATATTTTTTCAAAAAAGCGCGGTTTTGTAGTGTTTTTGTTTGTTATATTTTTATTAGTTTTAACCGACTTTCTTGTCCTAAATAACCATATAAGGTAACTAATTGTTCATAAAACAACATTCTTGCTGTTTTGTCTATGAATTTACATTGTATTAATGTCTTCTCGACGCGATAACTTTAATTTTCTAGTTTTTTTGAAAAGCTAAGGCTGGATTGTCTCCAAGAAAATGTAGAGAGATACAAACGTTGTCACAGCATTCTACACATTTCCAAAGAGACATAGCAGCTATTGCTGGGGTTTCAAAGTCTGCCGTTAATATAATAAAAACTAAAATTTACAACAGAAAACCTCTAGAAGCAAATCGCGATGGCAAATGTGTCAGGAAGAGGATCACCACTCTTCATACTGATAGAAAAATCAGAGATATCTGCCTCAAAAATCATAAAAAGAGCGTTGCTCGTTTGACCATGATGATGAACGACGATGGTGTAAATATTTCGGAAAGGACAATACGGAGGCGGTTGGTCGAACAGAATCTGATGGGTCGGGGCGACCTACCAGAAAACCACGTCTAAGTCCTAACCCATCCTATAAAAAAGAGAATACTGCACTGGGCTAAACAACATCAAAATATAACTGTTGCAGGTTGGAGTCGAATAATTAAAACTTTTTTGAGTAGTTTAAATAGGTCTTTAACGATTTTCTTCTATAAATTCTGTAATTTTACAGGTGTGTTTTTCCGACGAGTCAACATTTCAAGTTTTGGTTGACAAAAGTTCTTTTGTGAGACGACGACGCCCTGGGAAAAAAATCCAGGCAGATTGCCTAGTGGAGAGTGGAGAGGGTTAAACACCCGGTTAGTGTCATGGTGTAGTCTGGCATCTCAGCCAAAGGCATGGGGCGCCTATACATTGTTAAAAGGACCATGAGCCAAGACCAGTACAAGCAACTCATAGAAACTCACCTACTGCCGTAGGTTTTTTAATGGTTACCTGATAACTACTACATCTTTATGCATGACTCTACATCTTGCCATAAAGCCAGAAGTGTGACTGCATTCTTGGATAATAGAAATTTCTCTGTTTTGCCACGGCCTGGGAAATCGCCAGAAATAAACCCCATAGTTCTCTATGTGGGAGCTCACCAGACTGGTGATGGCGAAAGAACTAATTTATACCAAGCGGCAGTTGATAGAAACTATCATCCGAGAATGAAAAAACAACCCCACACTACAGGAAAATGCAAAAGCGTGCATTAAGAGCATTGCAGCAAAAGGCGGCATTACAAAATACATATTGAAACTTACTTTAGTTACGTCTATCAGTATAATATATACTTATACAAAGAAACTATAACATTTTTGTATATTTTTTTTAAGTTTTTATGATCTCAATAGAATACAAAATCATTTAAAAAATACATAAGAGACCTACAACCAATCATTTGTTACAGAAATTCAACTGAACTGTAAAAATAAAAAATCTCAGTACTGTCCCTAATAATTTGGCCACCTATGGTAGTTAGTACGTAACAGAACAGATACTGCACTCCGCTAAGCCATTTGAATAAATAGCAACTCTAACTATAACGCAATAAAGTGGAATTCAGCTTGTACGTCGCAAATTACGAACGGCCACTCGTTGCATCTCTTTCTATCGCATATATTCTAGCTCTTTTGTGGACCTAATTTCTATGGATTTGCACCGCCGGCGGTGCGGGCGAGAGTTGCGCGCAAGTATATCGAGTGACAGACGCCTGCCGTAATTAACAGTAGTGCAGGGCTGGCTGGAAGGCACCGTGCACGACTTTTTTTTATCCACAACGGGGTAGCACTTAGCCTTCATCACACTCGAAGTTAAGTGATGATAAGGCTGAAGGTGGAAGCGCACTATTCCTGGAATCCTCAATCACTGAGGAACTGGCTATCTTATCTATAACTGCCGGAACACAATAATGCTGAAAACATCATTGTTATGGCGTCAGACTTAGACAAGATGCTGGTAGCTAGCCAGGCTGACTATTGGTATTGGTATTGGTGTTGACAGTTTTCCGCATTTAGACTCATATTTGGTCCGTTATGCGTGAACATGGCTAGTCGAGCCATCCTAGCTCCTTCCAGAAGCGCAGAAGCCTCCTGGGGCGTTCACAGGCTTCTAGGAGCGACCTCACCTCTGTGAGGATTTCTGTTCGTTGTGCGGCCAAACCTACGCACTCCAGGATCACGTGGGCGGCAGTTTCCTCTGCGTTCAGGCAACCTCTACATAGAGGACTGTCTGTCGCATTCATAATAAATAGTTGTCGGTTTAAGGTAAGGTGACCTGTAAGTGTACCAACAACTATCCGGAGGTCTGGACGATTGAGGCTGAGCAGCCTGCAGGTCAAACGCGGCGAGACTGCAGTCATCGCCATCTTAGACTGTCTACAGCTTGTTAGAGCTACCCAACGAGTATTATGTGCAGCACGAGTTCGTTGCCTTACCCATGAGCGCAGTTGGCTGAATGGGAGTGGCAGAATGAGTGTAGGTCCTGCCACTATTGTGGAGGATCCCATTCTAGCCGCCAGGCTGACTAAGAACAAGTCCTACCACAAACCAAACCGAATACAATATGTACCCCACTGGGAGTCGAATCCGGGACCTCTGGGTCTGAAATCGGCGGTATGAACCACTAGACAACAGAGGCGGTTAAACTTCTCGCTCAGCAGCTTCCTGTCGCACCTGGACGGCCGCCCGCCGCCCAAACTCGCGGTAAGTCATAATAGTATCTACACACGTTCCGATCCGACAGCCGATTTGGTCTGTTCCCAGACCAAATCTGCGCTACACACATTCCGATTTGGTCTGGGAGCAGACCAAATCGTAGGTCGGATAGGAACGTGTGTAGACACTATTAGTAAAAATAAGGGCCAAATCAAACCAAAACGACAGCGGCCGTCAGCGGGTGGCATGCCAAGGCCACGCGGTGTGTTTTCACTGTGAAATAATTTTAATACATACTAAAAAGTTCAATAATGCTTGAAAAATTTAAAAAGGTCACAGTCGAACGGCTGCGTATAGAAACTAAACTGAACATGAGGAGACTAGGCGCGTGGAAGCGGTGGTCACTTTTGGAACAAAAATTTATACCTACTGCTGATAGCTGTAAAAAAAATAACGGGTTGCACTCCTCGAGTGCCGGCAGAAATGAAAAGGGCTCCGTAGACTTTTTCACAAAAAAAGGAATTTGACAAAAAAATACGGACTGGATTTGAACCGAGGTCTGCTGGCTTCAATGCCGCCCGTTTTCTGACCTGAGCTATTACAACTTTGGAAACGGTGGCGCAATTTGCCGTCGTATTCTAATGACATTGTAACAGTATTTCGATCAGGGGGCTAAGCCTGCTAACGTTAAGTCACAATCTTGTCTTAATCGTGTTTCGATTGTAGTTCAGTATATATATTAAGTGTATATATTCTTTGGTTGTAGTGCTTTTTTCCACACTAGTTACAAGAAATATGTACTTGTTTCACAATACTACTGATGGTCACACCACACACTACATTCACATAACATCATACTGTCATAATTCTGGTTACTAGTGTTTAAAAAAGCACTACAACTGAACTACAATCGAAACACGATAAAGACACGATTGTGACTTAACGTTAGCAGACTTGGCCCCCTGGTCACGTGTCCGTTTTTTTTTTTCGATCGAATTCGACCGTTAGATCGAATTTTCGATCTAACGGTCACGTGATCCTGACGCGAGTTTAACATTTTTTACCCATCACAAAAAATGCACAACGCCGCTAAAGAAGTTTTCACTTCAAAATTATTTTCTTCTAATCTAATCTATATTTTATTAGGTGGACACCCAACTTCATTCTCTAATGGCGGAGTCGAGTGTGGACTACGTGGCGAAATTCGCAGACCTAGCCGCCGAAGTAACGGATGAAGGGAACCAACTCAATGAGAATTGAATCTTTTTAATATCAACCCCGCAGAACGATGGATTATGACTAGGTGGACGTAACCTTGCCTTCCATCAGATGTAGACATCCGATTGTTTTGCAAGATAACATCTGTCGGCTAGATGGATGTAAACAAGAAAGCTTACCTCCGACGGAAGGCAAGATTATATCCATTGAGCCAGCGTTTAAGGAGCATAACCTGCATAACTTGTGATTCAGACAAACCGGCTCGGATCGGCATGGTCCGATTACGGAGTCTAACGGCGACGGCGTAAAATATTCTCCGCCTTTATCGCCTTCAGTGGCAACGCACCTTAACACATAAGAGTTACTTACATCTGTATCTAAATATTAGAATTCCATAATGTTGGACAGGACAGTATATTGTAAGAATAATATTGATGAATAAATAAAAATGACTATTTACTGTAACAGTATATTATTCTTTCCCTCACTCACATGTACCATTAATGGTACTACTCAATGGTACAACTGGGAAAGAGGAAATTTAACCGGCCCTGACTTCTAAGAACTTCAGCCGCCAGCGCAGCGCTGTGGTTGGACATCAACTTGACATTAAAAAAAACAACACGTTAGTCACACATTTTGACCACCGGATCAGAACAGATTGTGGTACTGTAGGTTCTTATCTTCACACTGAATTTATAATATAAAGATCGATTATTATTAAAGATTTTTAATCGGTTGCATCGAGTAAATCGATTAAATCGATATTGCCGATGCTAATTAAATCGATTATAATCGACAAAGTACACGATTTAATTGATATAATCGTCTAAGTATATCGATTGTTGATATTTTAAAATTAAATCAATAACATCGATTTTATCTAAATAATCGACATAATTGACCTATTAACTTAGATACCCCCTTACCTGATAACCGGTCATAATTTGACCGCAAATTGCAAGTCGACGTGTGATTAGTGGTCAATTGGTCATATTATGACCGCTATCAAGTTAGGATTTCAAGTCTATACAACGTGCTAATGAATAAACCCAAAACCTCTTAGGTGGTGATTGTGCTCATGAATATGAACAACTTTTACTATGGGGCCAACGCTGCAACTCAACAAAAAAAAATTCTGCTGTTCCATACATTTTGGTCGAGCAGGTATTGACAATTTGTATGAAACAGCTGATTTTTTTGTTGAGTTGCAGAGTATTTGGCCCTATAGTAAAAGTCACCTAAGAGGTTTTGGGTTTATTCATTAACACGTTGTATTGTATATATGTCGCAGGCGGATGGTTGAATCCGGCGGATGGTTAAGTAAAGTGCCCCGTTAACGATCAATCGTCATTCGTCAATTGTTACGTGATTGACCGTTTCAATTGGTGGTGCGAATGACGGAGCTTCATTCGATGCGTCAATTGCTCGCGCCATGTTTCTCACCGAAAAATCTGTCAATCGCACAACGAGACGATCAATTGGTCATTGGTCACGAGCATGAAGTTTGACTTAATACTCTGAGGTAACTGGAGCTCTCACCCTGAATAAAAAAGTGTCGCCAGCAAATTTGACATTTATGTATGTAGTGGCAGGTAGTGGCTGTCAGTTGTCTCATATGACCATACGTATTTTTTTAAAGTGTAGGTGAGACGGAAGACAGCCACTGTGTTATTTGTGGTATTCAAAAAATTGTTCGTACTGCACTCTCCAGTTACCTCAGTATTAAGTCGAGCTTCATGGTCACGAGCGTCATTCGCGATTGTCAATGGGCTTTCCATCATTCGCATTGTAGCCGCAGGCTACAACGAATAACGAACACGAAACATTTATTAATTTCATGACGAAACATGTCGTAGCGAAACCGCCGCTCGAATAACGCAACAAGCGGATTTCACGTAACCACGGCTCTGAAAAGAGCTCTTATGTGAAACACATCTTCGTTCTTCACAAACACCGCAGCGAGTCAACTTCGTCACCGTCACCGGAGCCCCGAGATGTCGTCGCGCACCGTGCCTCTTCGCAGCGTCCGTCGCCCCGCGCCTTCTCGCCGTAATGTGCAGAGCGCGGCCGATCCCCGCGGTTTTGTCAGCGCGCGCCTCGTCCCGCGCGCGCGCCCCCGCATCGCGTGACCTCTGACCTCTCGCTCTCACGCGCGCCTCCCACTCCGCGCGCCGCGTGAACTCTGACCTCTCGCTCCCATTGTCGTGCCTCTCGCTCCGCGTGCGAGAGAGCGCGACAACTTGTATCTCTTTTTATGTGTAAATTTGTAAAATAACTAGTAACTATTTCAATACCCATGTTTGTAAATATAATTAAGCCTTTTTTGTAAATAAATATTCATTCACTCATCGTTACTTCTACAACCAACTTGGACTTTCATTCTGCAAGCAACAACCTTTGGAGTCAGCCTACCACCACTGCCCAAGCCTGCTAAAGTGGTGACCCCTGAAGAAGAACAAGCAACCTGCACAGAAGCTCAAGCAACCTGCCTGAAGAAAATTCTCAAGCCATGACGGACGAACCCAACACCAAGCCAACATCAAGCACGACCCCCGCACCAGAGATGGCCAGCATAGCGCTACAGATGCGCGTCCCACCGTTTTGGCGCGACAGACCCAGACTGTGGTTTATCACATTTGAAGCCGCAACCCACGATCTGAAGAAAGGCCAAGCACAGCTCGCTCAGCTAGTCATCGCGCAGCTCCAGAAACAAGACATCGAACAAATAAGCGACCTGCTGTACAACCCGCCCGCTGAAAATTATTACGACGCGCTGAAGAATCGACTTATATCGGTCTACGAAGAATCGGAAGGACGCCAGTTCCAGAAACTTCTCTCTGACATGGAGTTGGGAGATCAGCGCCCGTCACAGCTGTTACGCCGCATGCGCGATCTCGCCAGAGAAAAAGTCCCAGAATCCACGCTCCGACTGATGTGGATGAACCACCTGCCAGCACACGTCCGTTCTGTCCTCGTAGTAAGCGACACGATTAGCAAGACCGCCGCGCTCGACGAACTAGCGCTCCTCGCCGACAAAATGCTCGAACAAACCCAAGAAGTGAACGCCGTGTCTCTACAGCCAAGCCCGCCGCCGTCGTCACAGCAATCGCAACCGCAATCGCAAGACACACATTTTCTTATTGAAGAAATACGCAGATTATCATTAGAAATCGCCGAACTACGTTCCAGACCGCCGTATCGACACTCAAACTCGCCCTACGGCCGGCGACCGCAGCGTTCTCGCTCTAACGCACGTTCGCCGTCTCACGCCTACGCACGTTCGCCGTCTCGCTCGCGCAACTACCACCAAGCCGAGCAACCGCCGCATACCTACTGCTTCTATCATCATCGTTTTGGTCGGAGGGCAAGAAAATGCGAAACACCGTGTACTTTTAGCGACGCACCACAACCATTCAAGAAAAACGAAGAACAATCGTTAAACTAGACCGAACGTTAGATGAGGCGGAATCCAACGTTCCCGGCAAGTCGTACCGTCTTTTTGTATCGGATAAGAAAACAAGACTGCAATTTTTGATCGACACCGGCGCTAACATATCAGTCATACCAAGAAAACGCGGACAACAAATGAAGCCCCTGCCGTTCAACCTGTACGCTGCCAACAACACCACAATTAACACCTACGGAGAAAAAACACTCGAACTAGACCTCGACCTACGACGACCATACAAATGGAAATTCATCATCGCCGACGTCAGCAAGCCCATCATTGGAGCCGATTTCCTCTGCCACCACGAACTCCTCGTCGACGTGAAGAACAGGAAACTGATTGATAACATCACCAAACTGTCAATCCCCACTCCCGGCTGTTACACCAACATACCCACCGTCCGCAGCATCGACCTAGAACAGAATTACCACAACATACTAAGCGAATTCCCCGGAATCACTCGTCTAACCTCCATGAAGCTGTCGCCCAAACATCGAGTTGAGCACCACATTGAGACCAGCGGCCCACCACTCCACTGCCGCGCTCGACCCATACCACCACACCGATATGAAGCAGTAAAACAAGAATTTCAATCCATGATGGAACAAGGCCTATGCAGACCAAGCAAAAGCCCATGGTCCAGCCCACTTCATATCGTGCCGAAGAAGAATGGAGACCTCAGAGTCTGTGGTGACTACCGCCGACTCAACACCATAACCAAGCCAGACCGTTACCCAATCCCAAGAATAAAAGACTTCACGTACCAGCTCTCCGGGAAAACTATCTTCAGCACAATAGACCTGAACCGCGCGTACCAACAAATACCTAACAAAGAAGCCGACATCGAGAAGACAGCCATCATAACCCCGTTCGGGTTATACGAATTTCCTCGTATGTGCCCAGGACTCAAGAACGCAGGTCAAACGTTCCAACGTTTCATCCATGAAGTACTAAGAGGCCTAGATTTCGTCTATCCCTTCATTGATGACCTGATTTTAGCTTCAGAGTCTGAAGAACAACATGAAGAACATTTACGCATCGTACTACAACGACTCGAAGACGCAGGCATCACTATCAACCCGTCAAAATGTGTTTTTGGCAAGAAAACCGTCAAATTCCTTGGTTACGAAGTTTCATCATCAGGCATCATTCCACCACAAGAAAAAGTCACAGCCATCACCGAATACCCCAGACCGAAAACAATTCAACAATTACGAACATTCCTCGGCATGATAAACTACTATCGAGAACATATACCGAACGCAGCATCAATTCAAGCACCGCTCCATCAGTACCTACATAACTCAAAAAAACGCGACAAGACTGAAATCCAATGGTCGGAAGAAGCAATACAAGCATTCGAAAACTCCAAACAATGCCTACAAAACGCAGCGCTACTCGCACACCCGCATAGCTCCGTCCCGCTCGCACTATTTACCGACGCATCGAACACATGTGCGGGCGCCGTCCTACAACAATACGTGAACAACGTTTGGCAACCACTCGGATACTACTCGAAGAAATTCTCCGACGCACAACAAAAGTATAGTACCTACGATAGGGAATTACTTTCGATCTACATGTCTATGAAGCACTTCAGAAAAATGTTCGAAGGAAGACAGCTGATAGTATTTACCGACCACAAGCCATTGACCTACGCGCTACAAAAAGTCACATCGGACAGCGAAACCCCACGTCGCACGCGTCAACTTTTATTCATCGCCGAGTTTACTACAGACATACGCCACATCAGCGGGAAAAACAACTTAGTCGCCGACGCTCTCAGCCGCATAGAAACTATATCGTGCCCGGAAATAATTACCTACACCGATATAGCCATCGCGCAAGAAAGAGACAGCACCATTCCACAACTAGTCACTCAGAAGTCGACCAACATCTCAATCAAGAAAATAATTATTCCCGACACCGATCTCGAAGTATACTGCGAAACATCTACGCCCTACGCACGACCGTACATACCTACAGAATTACGAAGACAAGTTTTCAACTTCATTCACAACGTTAGTCATCCCGGAACGCGAACCACGCGCAAGCTCGTCGCACGAAAATACTTTTGGCCTTCAATGAACACGGACATCGGCAAATGGACAAAAGCTTGTATTCCTTGCCAGAAAAGCAAAATACAACGCCACACAGTCTCGCCCATCTCATCGTTCCCGTCAGCTGACCGCTTTCAACACATACACGTTGACATCGTTGGTCCGCTCACCACTGCGGAAAACGGCCTACGCTACGTAGTAACCATGATCGATCGAGCGACCCGATGGCCCGAAGCAGTACCTACCGACGACATATCAGCTGATACAGTCGCAAAAGTCGTCTATCAACACTGGATAGCACGCTTCGGATGCCCCGCGACCCTAACAAGCGATCAAGGTCGTCAGTTCGAAAGTCAGCTGTTTACCAACCTTATGAAGCTAATGGGAATAGAGAAAACTCGAACAACGCCGTACCACCCGCAAGCAAACGGCATTGTCGAACGTTGGCACCGCTCACTGAAGAATGCTTTGCGCGCAAGACTCATCGCCGCCACAACAACATGGCCAGACGAACTGCCAACCGTGCTACTGGGACTCCGAGCAGCCTTACGCACAGACACATCCGTCAGTGCAGCCGAACTTACCTACGGTTACCATCTGCGACTCCCAGGCGAATTTTTCAACGCAAGCACAAACATACCTACCTACGATTATACCTACGTTGAAAAACTACGCGAGTCCATTCAAGCACTCAAGCCGACCGAAGCAGCCGTCCACCACAGCAACAATAAACGCATGTTCGTGCACAAGGACTTAAGTACATGCACACATGCGTTTATCAGAACAGATGCAGTTAGAAAACCACTTCAGTCACCGTATGAAGGACCCTACCAAATCGTGGATCGCAACGAGAAAATGTTCAAGATCAAATTACCGCACAGAGAAACATGCATATCCATCGACCGGGTAAAGCCCGCATACATGTTACTAGAGCAAGATACCTTACCACCTCAGCCGTTACCTGTTCAACCGTTACCTTCACAACCTGTACCAACCTGCAGCAAGACGACTCAACCAGCAGATAAGCGAACCACATCTGGCCGAGCCGTCAAGCTACCTGTACGCTTCGCTTGAAGGGGAGCACTGTAGCCGCAGGCTACAACGAATAACGAACACGAAACATTTATTAATTTCATGACGAAACATGTCGTAGCGAAACCGCCGCTCGAATAACGCAACAAGCGGATTTCACGTAACCACGGCTCTGAAAAGAGCTCTTATGTGAAACACATCTTCGTTCTTCACAAACACCGCAGCGAGTCAACTTCGTCACCGTCACCGGAGCCCCGAGATGTCGTCGCGCACCGTGCCTCTTCGCAGCGTCCGTCGCCCCGCGCCTTCTCGCCGTAATGTGCAGAGCGCGGCCGATCCCCGCGGTTTTGTCAGCGCGCGCCTCGTCCCGCGCGCGCGCCCCCGCATCGCGTGACCTCTGACCTCTCGCTCTCACGCGCGCCTCCCACTCCGCGCGCCGCGTGAACTCTGACCTCTCGCTCCCATTGTCGTGCCTCTCGCTCCGCGTGCGAGAGAGCGCGACAACTTGTATCTCTTTTTATGTGTAAATTTGTAAAATAACTAGTAACTATTTCAATACCCATGTTTGTAAATATAATTAAGCCTTTTTTGTAAATAAATATTCATTCACTCATCGTTACTTCTACAACCAACTTGGACTTTCATTCTGCAAGCAACAACCTTTGGAGTCAGCCTACCACCACTGCCCAAGCCTGCTAAAGCATCAATCACGTAGTTTCCAATGACAATCGCTTCAATTGCCTTTGTAGACGATCATTTGCCTTCCTTAAAGGCTAGCGCCTTATATACGAATATAGCTATTCGTATATCTTAAGCTTTATCTGGGCTCCTGGAGGACATCAGATGTAATAGATCTTAGATCTTCAAAATAAATTATAGCCTATGTGTTGGCGAGGACCAACAGCTATATACCAAAAAAAGTTTCATCAAAATCCGCTTAGTAGTTTTTGCGTGAAACACGGACAACAGACAGACAGACAGACAATCAAAAATTTCAAAAACTATATTTTTGGTGCTAGATATATTACGTGTTATTGGTGAGAAAGGCGCTTGAATTTATTTTGGCGTGCGTTAATTTATTTGCGACTAGCGGCCGCCCGCAGCTTCGCCCGCGTGGGCTACACGACGTTATCCCGCGGGAATGTGATATTTTTCCGGGATAAAAGGTAGCCTAAGTTACTCCTCATTACATCAGCTACCGGCCAGTGAAAGTCCCGTCAAAATCGGTCTAGCCGTTTCAGAGATTAGCCGGAACAAACAGACAGACAGACAAAAATTGTAAAAAATAATATTTTGGTATATGTACCGTATATATAATCATATGCATGTAGTAAAAAGCGGTTATTTTAATATTACAAACAGACACTCCAATTTTATTTATTTTTATAGAGTATAGATACTTAACTCCTAAGATATTCATTTAAATTATATGGTGTAAAAGAGTAAAATAATGTGCATGAAATGCTTAAAGCAACTAACGTATTTAGATTGATAAGGGTTAAGGCTAGGAATCCCGAGCGCAGAAATAATTTGAGGGGGTGAAGAACGTCGCATACGCTCCGCCCATCGGGGGGACACCCCGCGCCTCTCAGTATACTTGCGCGGCCCTGGCCGGCGGCCGCTATCGTGCCACAGTGTAGCAGCAAGACAGTAGTGACTGATATTCAGTAGAACCACTCAAGTTTCATTTTTAATGTAATATGTTTATTATTTTAAACGAAATAGGTAGATAACTGTAGTACAAATAATATTATTACCTACCACTGTATACCATACTATAATATTACATTGAATAAGTTAATGCGGGTTTGTGAGAGGGATGATGCAGTGTTGGATTTTTGGGATAGGTAGATAGGTGGGAATACGGAATGAGAGTACACTGGCAAATTTTTCAATAAAAATTTCCAGTATAGCCCTCGGATTTTCGTTAAACACAAACACAGGTTTCACAACACAAAGCGTCACTAGCGCGAACACGAAAACACTGAGTACGGTTTTACGACGTTGGTATGGCGGATTACTACTGCGGAGCTAGGCTCGACGCGATAGCACTAGGAGTTGCACTCGCGGCACTTGGCGGGGACGGGGCTCAACGCGAACCAGTCAGCGGAGCACACGACCGACGGCAACAAGGCACACGGGGCAACCTCCTAGCCGTTCCGTGGCTTGATGAAATTTGAGGGCGTTTGTTTGTGCACTACACTGGATTTTACCGATCCGGCGCGGTCTGTTTTTTCACGGACCGATATGGCAGCTATGAAAAACATATGGGCGCTTGTGCACAACACTGAATTTTACCGTCCGACAATTTACTTTTCCCCATTCCAGTCCGTTTTTTTCCGTTCCGAGATAAGAGCAATGAAAAACATATGGGCGCTTGTGCACAACACTGAATTTTACCGTCCGTCATTATACTTTTCCCCATTCCGGACCGTTTTTTTCCGTTTCGAGATGACGGCAATGAAAAACATATGTGCCCTTGTGCACTACACTGAATTTTACCGCCCGGAAAAAAAACGGATGGTTGTATTTTAATCATAAATCTACTCACTCTCACTAATAGGTAGCTGGTTCTTCAGGAAGGTTTTAATATATAATTTATGAAAGTTTTGTGTAAATTGGTTGAAATATAACGATAATTGTCGAAAGTGCCGGCAAACGGCAAGCCGCCCGGGAGCTTTCAGCAAAAACGCTGCCTAATCCTTTCGAGGTTTAAAAAAATAATGCATGTTGGGATATTCCTCTTCTATAGATCTACAAAAAAGTCCGATAGGGAACTTGCATTATTTCATAAATGTAGTCTATCTGAAAGATTTAAGGATTGTATGAAGATATCACAAGCGAAAAATTTGAAATATGCTTAAATTATTTATTTAATGCAAATCAAAAATTAACATTTCAAAGTCCGCGCGTAAACGCTCAATGGCCGGACGTGACGTCATTTCTTAGGACGTCAAACTTTTCAATGTGCATCTGAAAGGAGTGACCAAGAAATTTTGACAACTAACGACAAACGCTAAAAGTGAGTGACCAAAGATTTCAGTTTTACTGACTAGGCTTCGCCAGATAGGTAAATGAAAGAAAACTTATGTTTTTTAGCGAAATCTTTACTAGAACTTGGTTTATCATCCGTTTCTCCAAGTACTTACCATACTTTTAGGGGTTGAATTTTTAATTTTTGTGAAAACGAAATTGACAGAATATGGCTACCATCATTTTTTACTGTTTTTTAAGGTAATTTAAAATTAAGTAAACTTTACGTAAAACGCAATAACATATAAGTATTGAAAATATGCCTATTTTGCATTAGTCTAAAATATTGTGAACTCTAACATTGACAAAGGCAAAAATACTTGTTGTTGCTTGATTGATTATATTGATACTTGATTTATTTCTGCTGCACACTGGAGTAAATATACTGTTACATTGTTATAAATATATTGTTTAAATGAAGATGTTAATGTTGGTAGAAAATATAAGTACTGAGTTATATTTACTACATATGTATATGTATCAGTCAGCTCAGCAGGCAGGCCGCCTGCAGTCCTTAGTCGAACAGGCCACCTGATATTCGGTTTTTAAGTGCGCGCACTAGGCCACTTGCAAAAATAATAACTGCAACGGCCAACTGCAAAGTAAATGCTGCCTTGTTTCTATATAATTCTCCGGCACTATTCGGCCGGTCCGGAATAAAGAAATAAAGGAAATTCTTTTTTTTTAAAGGATATTTAAAGGTTATTTACAAAAATATATAAGGTCCTTCTTAAATAGTGCACATAATTTTAAGGGGTCAATGTACTCACGCATACAAAAAACTTTTACTATAGTACCAACATTGAAAACGTGAAAAAGAAATCAGCTGTTTCAAAGAAAATATTAAATCGAATAGATTAAAATGTATGGAACAGCTGATATTTTTTTTGCGATTTCAATGTTGGTACCATAGTAAAAGTTGCTTGAATGCATGAGTACATTGACCCCTTAAAATTATGCGCACTATTTATAAAGACCTTATATAACATAAGCCTTGCCTTATCTATATAGTGTAATTATACTAAAAAGTTTCAAGCTTTATTTAAATGTATTATTAATACTAGCTGTTTATCGTGTTAATTATAGCGATTTGGAGGCAACTTCGAAATTTCTTTCTGTGCGGGACAGATTATTACGATTTATTATGTTTAGAAATAAGATGTATATAAAATTCCTTGAGTTGACCGTTGTATAATAAAATGATATTTTTGTGTGTATTTTACTCCCTCTGCTAGGTTGAGATAAATTAGATAAGTTTTTTGTGTTGTATATAGATCGTTTATAATATTGAAATAATTTGTAAAATGCAAAGGGCTCTCGATACGGTATTGCCTCGACGTACCTAAGGTCCGATTCGCTATCTCGCTCACTCGCGGGATATGCTCTTCCAGCACAACCGCGCCTCTAGCGGCACATCTCGGAACTCCCTTACACGCAGACTGCCACAGTTCCGAGAACTAATTTAGCGTCGCGCGTGTAAGTAAATTCCTTGAATTCTTTTGTGAGAAAATACGCGGAAACAATTAGAGTCGTTATAAATATCGCGTGCCCTCGCATTAAGATTCATTCGCATCCAGATATTGTAAGAAGAACAATAAAGTCACTCTGCCCGAACGAGCATCAACAACCAGTGGTTTTCTTCACCGTCCGGAACCTCTCCGTCTCCGCACAGTTTGTGTACACCGGGGCTGCTACCGCTCATAAACGGCCGGTCCCGTACACTTTCTATTGACAAAATTTTATGTAATCGTGATTTTGAGTAACATAGTCACTAGTGTTAGTCCTGAAGTTTGCTGCATCTTAATTTGAAATTCAGTTTTTCATTAATATTGATATTACAGACGATCATGTAAAGCAATCTATGTGCGTCAAGTTAGCAGCCTCACAACAGAATTAGATGGTTTTGATTATGTCAAAAAATACTGTATAAATAGTGTTAAATAGTGATGTATATTAAATAAATAGTGTAACTTTGATTCAAAAGATATTTGAGTATCTTAGTGAGGCTGCTAACTTAACGTCAAGTTAGCAGTCACCTCAAGAAATACAGTTCGTATCAATGTGATTTATATGTCAAAAAATACTGTATAAATAGTGTATCGTAAACGCAAAATTTCAAAAGTAGTGCTTTAATACAAGCCGAGATATTAGGGTCTCTAAGTGGGCTGCTAACTTGACGTTTCTTGCGATGGAGATTCCAGGGAAACAGGTACAAGTTTTAAATAAATAAATACTTGAAAAAATACTGTGTGAAATAGTGAATCTTAGGATATAAATAAAAAAAGAATTCTTCTTTGCTATTTTCAAAAAATGTAATGTAAACTTCTACATAATAATCTGAATATATGCTGACGATCAATGTTGAACTTTGCTCCTTAGTAATAAGGTTCAAACTTTATTTCAATCGTGAAGTGCGTACTATCGAGCAAAAAAGTGAAATATATATTTTTGATTGTGTCAATACATACGTATAATCGGTTTAATGCTATTGATTAGGTATTTAAACAAATATATTTCTACCCACTTTTTAACCGACTTCAAAAAAAGAGGAGGTTCTCAAGTCGACAGTATTTTTTTATGTATGTTTTACCATAACTTCGCCAGTTGTTAACCGATTTTAATAATTCTTTTTTTATCTGAAAGAAAATAGGTAGGTAGTTTATGTGTGGTATCATGAAAAAGTTAAAGTAGTCAGTTCAGTAGTTTTTTCACAATCCTGAAAAAACACATAGTTTTTGACTGGTAGTTCCTGCTTTACACGACAATATCTTCGCGAACTATTGACCAATTTCAATGATTATTTTTTTATTCGAAAGAGTAAACTCCTGCCGGCCTAGCATGACCGGCTTATAACGCGCGATATGATATGGTACGGCAAGTTGTCTTGCTTACCCCACTAAGGTGTAAGCAAGACGGCATGCCGTACCATATCATATCGCGCGTTATAAGCCGCTCATGCTAGGCCGGCTGAGGTAGTCACATTGTTACCAAGTTAGGATCTGATGGTGGAATCCAGGGGAAATCGAGGAAAACCCGTAAATTTTATGGTAATTTACGTATTTTAAAGATTTTCTAAAGTTTTTTAAGTATTTGCATCTGGTAGTCATCATCACATGCTGATGAGCTGGTGATGGAAGGTACAACTCCTCAAATGTCGTTGATATGTAAAGATTTTTAGTTGTATTCTTTCAGGTTATTTAGATTAGATCGTTCTTTCATAAATAATAAATAATAAATAATAAATAATAAATAATAAATAATAAATAATAAATAATAAATAATAAATAATAAATAATAAATAATAAATAATAAATAATAAATAATAAATAATAAATAATAAATAATAAATAATAAATAATAAATAATAAATAATAAATAATAAATAATAAATAATAAATAATAAATAATAAATAATAAATAATAAATAATAAATAATAAATAATAAATAATAAATAATAAATAATAAATAATAAATAATAAATAATACATAATACATAATAAATAATAAATAATAAATAATAAATAATAAATAATAAATAATTAATAATTAATAATTAATAATTAATAATTAATAATAAATAATAAATAATAAATAATAAATAATAAATGAGTGTTTGTACCAAAATTTTGAAGTCTCTCCGGCATTTCAGAAGCGTCCCATCTTGCAGCTCTCAATTTATTTCTCCGTTTACGCTGTTTGCGTCGATTATGTAGCTTGTATATTTTGTTTGTTTATAATATACTAGCGGATTCTCGCGGTTTCATCCGCGTGGTACCTGAACGAATGTAGCTTTCTAATGATCAAAGAATTTTCTAAATCGGTCCAGTAGTTTCGGAGCCTATTCGATGAAAACAATTTAACAAACAAACAATCAAATCTTGCCTCTTTATAATATTAGTACTTACTTATAGATAATTATATAATTTGTACCGCTTTAATTGTTTTCTGTTTCCCAACGGTTGACTGGCAAAAAATACTTTTAGTATTAAGTCCGCCTTGTATATTACATTACCTATGTATTATGTACAAAAGTTTATTAAATAAAATAAAAAAGAAATAATAACAAATATGCTAGCCCCAAGCTTATTTTTCACATACAAAAGTTCCAGCTAATTGAACTTTTGTCCAACGACACTTGGATCGCTTATTTTGACGTTTAGTCGTTGAAATCCGATCGAAACAAAGGTCATCTAAATAGTAGAATACCTTCGAGTTATCGTTTTGAAACGATTGAAGGACGATTAATGTACCAGAATACACTTCGACGACACTTCGATAGAATCGCTGCCGCTCAAGTTCTATCGACAGTTGTGAATACGAATATGGTTTCAACGACTAAATCGCTACGATATCGTCACGGTTTATATTACGAGAATCGGGCTACTGGTCAAGGTCGCGGGAAGCCGCTGGATGCGGGCAGCGCAGGACCGGTCGTTGTGGAGATCCTTGGGGGAGGCCTATGCCCAGCAGTGGGCGTCGTACGGCTGAAATGATGATGATACGATAGATTATGTATCATTTAAAATGACTGGAATAAAAAATTTTACAATATCAGTACGTCTAAAGAAAACTGTACACGACTGTACCTAAATTCGAATGTATGGTAGAAGTTAACATTAGATTTTTTGAAAATAGCAAAGAAGAATTCTTATTTTATTTATATCATAAGATTCACTATTTCACACAGTAATTTTTCAAGTATTTATTTATTTAAAACTTGTACCTGTTTCCCTGGAATCTCCATCGCAAGAAACGTCAAGTTAGCAGCCCACTTAGAGACCCTAACATCTCGGCTTGTATTAAAGCACTACTTTTGAAATTTTGCGTTTACGATACACTATTTATACAGTATTTTTTGACATATAAATCACATTGATACGAACTGTATTTCTTGAGGTGACTGCTAACTTGACGTTAAGTTAGCAGCCTCACTAAGATACTCAAATATCTTTTGAATCAAAGTTACACTATTTATTTAATATACATCACTATTTAACACTATTTATACAGTATTTTTTGACATAATCAAAACCATCTAATTCTGTTGTGAGGCTGCTAACTTGACGCACATAGCAATCTAATTTTCGTTGGCATATAGCGGGCTCTTAATGTAAAACTGTGGGTGTGTGGGCGAATGTGGCCAATGACAGGCCATTGCCTGCAGGTGGACTGATGGACTGTGGATAGTCGGTTGCATTGCATTGCATCCTTTATACTTGCGACCGCATTCGCATTGCCTTGAACTTTCTCGTAAATATTTTCATAGTGTCCACACACCTGTGCACTCGCGACGTTTACCGCTTTGCTTCACATTCCAATATTTGTCACATGACAGGATGGACAACAACGTTATAGCGGCATTGAAAATCCTTAAAAAAAAGTAATAAATGAGGGTAACCATCTGTCAATTTTGTTTTAACAAAAAATAAAAATTCAATCTCTAAAAGTATGGCACCCTCAGAGAAACGGATGATATGCCAACTTCTAGTAAAGATTTCGTAGGTAATAATTAATAAAAAACTAAAAAACCCGAGAAGTAAAGAGCTGCTTCTTTTCATTTTTAATGGTAAATTTTTGCAGTCGTGTTTTTAGTTTTTTAAATATTACCTACGTTTTTATTTTAGACTTTTTAGTTCATTGTCAATAAATCATCTTTTTAAGTAAGAACCTAATTTAAAAATTCGTAAATTCTTTTCTTTTTTAGATAAATTAATACGGAGAGATTTACAAAACTGCAAGTTATAGATGTTTATGGAATCGCTATTTAAAACTCTTCATTTAATACCTACCCCACTCGATGAGATTTAAAAATATTTCTTTTACAATGCACAGAATAATATGCCGCCTAAAAGCCGCCATTTTGTTTTTTGTTAATATTGATGTTCTATTTTCACTCGGGCTATTAAGACGAATCTGATGACGTATCAATTAACAAAATCAGTTTATCCGTTTAGTAGTTACGAGGGAACATAGGAACAGAAACACATACATTCAGGTCAAAAACGTAACACTTTTTGGGCTTCGCCCGCCGCAGTCAGGTAATTTTTGACTTCGCCCGCCGCAGTCGAGTAAAAAAACTTAAACTTACTTTCATTTATCTATGTGGCGAAGCCTAGTCATTAAAACCGAAAACGTTGGTCACTCAGTTCAAACGTTTGTCGTTAGTTGTCAAAATAGATAAATTCCATTTATTATTAAACTATTAACGTTTGTACCATTGTTTCTTCATAAGGTGCTAAACAATTAGATATTTAAAGTTATTTTATGTATTTCTTAAGTTTACTTGCAAAATTTGAGAGATTCGGTAATGCACAAATTGTATGAACTCAGTGACCAAGCTAAATTCTTTACTAGATTCGAATTTAAAAATAATTAACACACAATGCCTTAATTACGTTGACAGGTGACAGTAAATTTTTAACAGTTGCTGAACTGAGTGTCCAACTCAGAATTAATACGAATTATTTGGAGTTTTGCTTAGGAATCAACAATTTTTTTACTAGATTCTCTGACAGGGTCTCAAGCTGTTTCTCTTTTGGTGGGCACTCCTTTCAGATGCACATAACTTTTCATGTCGCGTAAAGATTCTCTGATAGGCTCTCAACCTGTTTCTTTTTTCGTGGTCAGTGGTCACTCCTTTCAGATGCACATAACTTTTCACGGCGCGTAAATATTATTTTTGTAAGACAGAATTAATTTATTTCAGTTTTATTTGACATACAAAAAAGTCAGGAAACGATACTTTATTACTACTACAATGGATAATTCTTTTACAAGTAAAGCTAAATCTCACAAAATAGAGTGTGCAGTTTTAACTGTGCCTCAAGTGCATAAACTTAGAGAAAAGTGGATGAAAGGAGCTATATAAGACAACATTCACCCTCTTCAAAATCTGCCTTGCAATGTTGTGAAGATCATTTTGATGTAAGTACCTTGTATTCGTAAAAATCATAACCTCGTTAGATCTTGCATCAAAAGTGTATAAAGTAAACAGCAATCTCTACACTTGAAAAATTTGAATTTTCCATAAATAACCACCGCACTATGTCCATATAAACCTTAAGCAAATCTCGCGAGTCGAATTTAGTCAAGCCTTTTTCCATTTTGTAGATATTTTTAATGTTTTATGACATGATTTGAATGTATGATTACCTATATGTTTTTGAACTCAGCTTAAGTGACTAATGGAATGACGTCACTGCGCGCTGATTGGTGTTTCAAATCACGTTTCAATTTACGTAACTTTACATTAAAATATTTTGCAAAATAATAATAATTTTGGAATAAATCTTCCACGAATGCACTTTTAATGGCTATCATCATTGGATTATTAATATAATTTCTCAAAATAATTTTAATGCAAGTTCCCCATTGTCTATCTTTTAAGGATAGCATATTATAGCCATTATTATCTCTGAAAAAATGGTTACGAACAATGCGGCAATTTGGAAAGCTATTCAAACGGATACAGTATTAAGGCGGGCATTCCCCAAAATAGGGTATTTTAAATTATGGATTACTCGCAAATCACAAGTACTTAAAACTTGGAAAAAATATATGTTATTTTACAGTTATTTATCTAGTGCTTCCGGCCGTTTTTTTCGATTGGTGATATTTAAGTGTGTCAAATAAAATCCCAAACATCCGTCTAATCGTAATCCAAATATCGTATTATTTGAAAAATACTTGGTTTTAGTTAATGAAAAATATACGAAAATAATTGTCTTTGAATAGCCGAGGGATTCCGGCCGTCATAAGTCTATTTTTTTTTAGGGCATTGTTTATTTTCGAAAAAAACCTACCTATTTTGCTACGTTGACGGTCGTAATTTCAATCAATCAGTCCCCTGCGGAATGAGTTAGAGGTCGGACGCGTGCCAATTTTTGCGGCGCAATTACCTGCGACGAGCGAAATTAAAAACAATTCAAATATTTGATTGTGTAGAGAGTTCAGTAAGTAAGCTATATAGATAGCCGCTACACACGCTCCTATCCGACCACCGATTTGGTGCGGGCGAACTTCACTGCAGATCTGATCCGCGCCTACACACGTTCAAACCAAATCTGCCAGACCAAATCGGTCGGCGCTACACACGTTCCGATTTGGTCTGGCCGACCTCTAGCCGTTGTTGCAGTGTTGCCAGCCACTGCTAATCTCCCAATATTATTATTATTTATAAATACTGAAAACATCAATTTGCTTGCAATAAATAAATTAAAAAGAAAAATTTTATCGGTTTTTAATGTTTTATTACTACAAAAAAAACAATTTCATTATTTATTAATTTTCTGTTATTTTCATTAAAATACTAAACATGCTAAATATTTACTAAAAGCAGCACTTATTGATGAGGTGTTATGCCCTTTTTATATATATTTAGTTTTACGACAAATTGCTAGTTTTTAAACAAAATATTCTAAAAAAACAGATAAATAGAATCTTTTCATAAATGGCCATATTTAAACCTTTCGTTCGTTCAGTCCTACGTAAAACTCATGAACGAGCATTAAATTGAATCCTCTGAAAATCCCTTAAACGTAATTTACCTGCTTTAAATATTTCCGCTTTTACATATTTTCTCCCTAAATCTAGGGGAAAACCTCCAAAATTGTCAACACTGCCAAGTTGGTCCGGTCGGAAGCCTACACACGTTCCGATTTGGTAGGAAGTGAAGTTCGTGCGAACCAAATCCGGCCGACCGCGTCAAACACGAATATGGTCGGACGACTACGCTACACACGTCCAGATTTGGTCTGGAGCAGACCAAATCGGCGGTCGGATCGGAACGTGTGTAGCGGCTATAATATATAGTTTGTATGGGAAATATATACAGCGCCATCTACCGCCCAGAAGCGGGTATTGAAGTTGCGCATTTTAGTAGCAAGTAGTAAGTATCACTAGGCTGTATGACCGTTCGCCATGGCCTCACAAACCAATATTAAAAAAACGGCGGGAATGATTTTCAGCGGTTGAAATATCAATACAGTTTATATTGTGTAATAAATTATCAAAATGAGTTCTGCCAATGAAACATTATACAGCCATTGTATGTACCTACTCCACCAAATATGAGAGCAGAAGCAAAATTAATAACAGAAAACTTACTGCCAGCAAAATCAAAAGAAAGATATATGAAAACCTACGATCTGATTTGGAAAAGTGAAAAAAAGGCGCATACGTTTTCGGAATCTGTGTTGTTGGCGTATTTTAATGATACATCATTAAAATAATATTATTATGGGCGATTTATACAAAGTGTGCCCGGGAAAAAATAGCATTTACATTTAAAAATTGCCCGAACATGTGTCATATAATTTTAATAAATTTTATTAAGTTAAACAGTTTTTTTATTTCCTCGCATTTCTTGCGAAAAGCACTATACAAGCCTTGTACGGTAAGCAAATTACCTTGCCTCGAATGATTAAAGCCCTCGCCTGCGGCTCGTGCTTTAAACCATCCTCGACAATGTGATTTCTTACTTACCTGTCCTCGGCTGTAATGTACTATTTCACACTTATGCTCTGAAATGTTAATATTATATTTGAGAAAATAACTCAGTGCAGTAAGTAAGTACTGAAATTCATTACTGCAGTGATTTTCAAATTTAGAATGTTTACCTCGGAAAAGTGCCACGTAGGTACTGCATTCTTTTCTCAAATATAATATTAACATTTCAGAGCATAAGTGTGAAATAGTACATTACAGCCGAGGACAGGTAAGTAAGAAATTACATTGTCGAGGATGGTTTGAAGCACGAGCCGCAGGCGAGGGCTTTAATCATTCGAGGCAAGGTAATTTGCTTACCGTACAAGACTTGTATAGTGCTTTTCTCAAGAAATTCGAGGAAATAAAAAAAAACTGTTTAACTAAATAATATTTATTAAAATTTATATGACACATGTTCGGGCAATTATTAAATGTAAATGTTATTGTTTTTCCGGGCACACTTATGTATAGATCGCCCATAATAATATTATTTTAATGATGTATCATTAAAATACGCCAACAACACAGATTCCGAAAACGTATGCGCCTTTTTTTCACTTTTCCAAATCAGATCGTAGGTTTTCATATATCTTTCTTTTGATTCTGCTGGCAGTAAGTTTTCTGTTATTAATTTTGCTTCTGCTCTCAAATTTGGTGGAGTAGGTACATACAATGTCTGTATATGTTTCATTGGCAGAACTCATTTTGATAATTTATTACACAATATAAACTGTGTTGATATCAAATCAACCGCTGAAAATCATTCCCGCGGTTTTTTTAAATATTGGTTTGTGAGGCCATGTGAAACGGTCATACAGCCTATTGATACTTACTACTTGCTACCAAAATGCGCAACTTCAATACCCGCTTCTGGGTGGTAGATGGCGCTGTACATATTTCCCATACAAAATTAGGTACTCGTAAAGGATATTTTGTCTATGATAAATCTCATTTTGTTTTTTCGATTGATGTTCGTGCTAAGCGTACATAGCGCTTGTGGTACAATACGATGTAATATACTCTGTGCGCACCGTATTTAAAAAAAATAACCTAATTATGATATAATAACTTACCTATAAGTATAATAATAATAATATTGTGGCTGTATGGTGCAAATGTCCCTTTGCTTTTTCTGTTTTTATCTCTGAGTACTGAATCCTATGGAGATGGCATATTGTTCTATATGAACTATCGGTTATACAAATATGAGCTAAATCGACATTGTACTCATAAACCTGTAGCCATCTTGTTCTATCTTACCTCCAATACTTCATGTAAAAAGAGACAGCAATATAATTATTCGACCTATTTTTTGGCAACATTGAAACGTGACGTCATCGTAATGCATGATTGAAGCCGGTCGCCATTTAGGTTTCTCGGTATGTGAGCTGTCAACGCGATTTGTATTTGCAGTGTTTTGTGATAAAAGTCTTTTAATTTGAGACTTTCATGTGAAAAAAGGTATTAATAAGTGACAGAAAGCAACAAGGACATGTCTAATTGCAGTGTGGTAGTTTGTGGCATCAAAAAAAGTGAAAATCGTCCAAACATTACATTACACCGGTACGTACTATTTATTTTGCAAAAACACCAAAACAATACAATAAATGCCTTGTGTTTTGGTTTTCCTGTGAATAGTTTACTTAGAATTCATATCAAATGTAGCTTTCTACTTATTTTGGTGAGTTTTGTTGGTGTATTTCAAGAAAATATAAATCTGTTTGTTTTGCGCTAGAGTTGCCCTTATACCATTTTTCTTATCGAATTATCGATGTTTTCAAATTTCAAGTGTAAATCGAGTGTATTAATTTTAAACTGTTTTTATTGTTTTAGGTTGCCCAAAAATAACAAAAAAAGAAAAATATGGCTGGATACAATGCGAAAGGAAAATTTAAAGACTCGTACGAAAACTATTTTTATGTGCTCTTTTCATTTTGAAGATCAGTTTCAAACGTCAACGACAGTTTAAGTTTTGAAAAAGACGTTAATTAGGCCACTGGCAAAATCAAAATTATAGTGCGACAACGTTTTCTGTTCCGGTTGCCAAAAACTGGATACTTATATATAACGTGTTTTTTTAACGTCATTTTGCTGTAAAGTTGTTGTGCAACTTACATTCATTCTAGCACATTAACAGTTAGTATATTTTTTTACCACTAGATGTCGCTTTGCTATATTCTAAATATATAAAAAAATATGCTTGCTAGTAAAGATCTCGATTCAAACTGTTTATTATTTTATTACTTAATAATGCTTGTTTTTTTTTAGACATTTCTTTTTTTCTATGGTAGGTATAGGTAGGTACCTAGTAGGCATTCTCCTTTGTGATTTATATTGTAATGTGTGTAATGTAAAAAAAAAAACAATCCTTTGTGAAAAATAAATATATGTAGCTTTCTTCCGCAAATAATCGCAAAACTTGCACCTTCACCGATCACACTACTCTACACGTGTTTCGCCCCAACCCGGGGCATCCTCAGGAGATGTATGTCCGTATGCAATCCAGCACCGAATGACTGGAAAACGCCCGCTGCGACCGTATTTATAGCTGTCCGCTCCCCACCCCCCGCGCTCCGCGCCGAGTAACCGTTAGAGACCGTTGAAAACTGTTGACCGTTGAAAGAGCGAGAGAGAGCGAAGGAGTGGAGAAAGTTATTGCTTCCTACTCGCGCCCTTGATTGCCAACCGTTGTAAAACCGTTCAACGAAAAAAGTTATTTTTAAAGGACAAAAAATCAATATAATGTTTTTAATTAAACGCTTATTTTTAAGAGTTATTATTATTTGAAAAAATACGCAATAGCGGAGAGGAAGAAACATTAACTTGATCGTTAAGTATGGCTCCATCAACATTGTGCTTGACAAAACAATCCTTGTTGTATAAACATAATAGGTTTTTACAATATAAAGCTTTTTGTTTTATTTCATTACCTTTTTTTACTTTAACTGGTTCTCGCGACCTTTGATCTGGAATTCTATGGAGGTCTCGCATGTGTATAGGCGCGTGACTCGGAAAACATAAAAAAATTGATCATAAAATTGCAGTTTCTAAGTAAAAGCGAGTAGAGCCGACAAGTGGGGCGCCCTCAATCAAATTTATTGCTCGCTAAGTATTAATGTATCTACAATCGTACAGATTGAAGCTAAGGCCGTGTAGTTTATTTACAAACTATAACCTCAGTAAAATATAGTAGGTTGGTCTTTTATCTACTACTACTGCAACATGAACTATATTTTACTAAGGTTAATTTGTAAATAAACTACAGGACCTTATTTTTAATCTGTATCTGCGTTTGAATTTTTGATACATTATGTACTTAACAAGCAATAAATTTAATAATAACATGCGGATCCTCGCGGTTTTACCCGCATGGTACTCGTTCCCATGGGAATATCACGATAAAATATAGCTTATGTCACTCGGAAAGAATGTAGCTTTCTAATGGTCAAAGAAATTTCTAAATTCTCTCTAATATAGTCCAGTAGTTTTGGAACCTATTAAATTCAAACAACAACCAATCAAATCTTTCCTGTTTACGATATTACTATAGATGAGGAAGCACTTGGCGGCTCATCTCGCCTTGAAGCCCCCAGTAAAGGATGGCCACTCATGTTCGTCGACCATGCTGGGCCATCATGTACAGGGGCCGTTTTGCGTTGCTCGCAGGCGGCATTCACACGCAAACTCCCACACCGGGGGCTTTAAACCCCCAGTACAGGATGGCAACATGATTGGCCATCGTGTACAGGGGCGGTTTGCGTGTGATTGCCGTCTGCGAGTAACGCAAACTGGCCCTGTACACGATGGCCCATCATGGTCGGCCAACATGATCGGCCATCCTGTACTGGGGGCTTTACAGTTGTTGCGTCTCACGCGCGCGGTCGGGCCAATGATTGTGTGCGTACATGCACAAACACATACACATTGTGTCATTGTCATAAAGAACTTAATTATGTGCAAATGTAGGTACAATTTGAGCACATTATTAAGTTTTATTATTATAAAAAACTATAATTATACATTATAATTCCGTTTTAAATTATCGAGGTGATTACGAAACTGCTTTTATACTTGTATCTATAACTTCATCAATAAATATATCGATGTACAAATAGGGCAGCACTACGGAAAGGCGCCATTTTGGTTTCTCGGTATGTGTGCTTGTGTGTGTGTGTATGCTTCAATTTTTCGTAGGTATGCCATCTCCATAGGATTCAGTACTCAAGAGGTTTTTATACACAGGAATAACGAAAGAAAAAATAAAGAAAAAAGTTGGTAGTACCATTGCAGATCACTGCAGTAATGAATTTCAGTACTTACTTACTGCACTAAAATCAGTGCAGTAAGTAAGTACTGAAATTCATTACTGCAGTGATTTTCAAATTTAGAATGTTTACCTCGGAAAAGTGCCACGTACTGCATTCTTTTCTCAAATATAATATTAACATTTCAGAGCATAAGTGTGAAAAAATTATTAAATTGTCACATTTTATATTTCTTATTCATATTAGCATCTTTTTGTTTTGATTAATGCGTGTGTATTGTATTGTAAGGTTTTTTTAATTTTTCTTGCATTGTTTTGTGTGTTTTCCGCAATTTCAATGAGCATGCGGTGCTTTTCTCTAAGTAATGTGTCACTAAGAACTTTTTTTTTTTAATGTAAATTGTATTGTATCAGTGTACACATTGTTGAAAAGCCAAATAAATAAAATAAAAAATAAATTAAAAATAAAAACAAATTATGATGCCCGTTTTGACACATGGTACTGACCCTAGAATGTAACTTGTTACGAAAACCAAAAAATCAAATATACCTTATAGCAACCCGTGCGTTTCCGAACGTAGGCTAATAGCAATCAACCCGTGCGTTCCGGAACGTATGCTCGTAAATATTGATTTTCGCGGCTTCCGCATCCGCCCGCCGCGAAGCTCGGCTCGCTAGAGTACAATGTCAGTCTGCCGCCCGCGCCCGCGACCTGCGCCCACGACTAATGGCGCGTATATACTCAGCGCGCACGCTATTTGTTATTCTCGTGAATTTGTGTCAAAGTGATTGTTTTATTGTCCTACTAATCATCACAGAAATCATTCCTAAACGACCCTCAGTCTCATAGGTGGCGCCCAACGTAAAATAGGACTAAAATCAATCGCGAATTGCGTCGCGCCCAACACCAAGATCGCCATTTTTTTTTCACAAGTGCAAAAACTTTTTGTGTCGCGTGCCGCTCATCGAAAAGCGTCCTAATTAAGATGCCGCCAGTCATCACGCGGAGCAGAACGGCGAGCATGGGTGACCGAGATGATGATCCTCGACCACCCTCCCCGGCTTCCCGGTTCGCGTCCCCTTCCGACGTGCAAACTTCACCGTCGAGTCGCGACCCCGACGCTACCACCGCCACCCGCGCCGATGTTTTTTCAAGCGAGAGCGTCGCAGCACTGATTACGAACTTACAAAAATCTCAAACAGAAGCATTCAAGGACATCCTGTTATCGATGACTCGTGCCAACACTTCAACTCCTGTGCAATACGAAACGGGTACCTTGGCACGATGCAAATCGTCGTTCTCCGGCCGACCGAACGAAGCCGTCGAAGCATTTATCGATGCAGTGGAGGCCTATAGTGAATGTGCGCAGGTGTCAGGCCCAAACATTCTTCGCGGCCTCGCTTTTCTCCTCAACGAAGAAGCCGCGATATGGTGGCAGGGCATAAAAGGCACAATAACCTCGTGGTCAGAGGCGAAAGATAACCTTATCAGCGCCTTCGGCGATCGCCGCCCGCCCCATCGAATTTACGTGGAACTATTTAGCAACCCGCAAACCGACGATGAAAACACGGACGTTTTCGTTGCGCGCAGCCGCGCCTTATTTTCAAAGATTCCCGAAGATGACCTTACGGAGAAAGCCAAGATTGACATGATCTACGGACTTTTAAATGTGAAAGTAAGGAAAAGGCTAAGAAGAGAGGAATGCGAGACATTCAAGGATTTAATACGTCACGCTCGAAATATTGAAGAAACGGTTCCCCGTGCAACGACTAGTTCGACTGTACAGCGGTCGATGACCCCGTGCGTTTTCGCGCCGGCGACCGATGCCGCGTTCGCGCGCCGCCCTGGCGCCGGCACCGCCGCGCCGCGGGCGCCGCCGCCGAAGCCGCCGCCGCCGCCGCCTGCGCGCCAAACGCCGCAGCTGGCGCGGCAACCGGCGCCGCCAAGGCCGCCGCCGCCGCCGCCGCTGCCGGACGATGACCCCGCCGCCGCCTTTCCCGCCACTGCGGTGAGAAAGACCCGCCCTGTGTGTTCATACTGTAAACGGTTCGGACACTCATATGAACAATGTCGTAAGTTGCAGAGCCAGCGCAGAGGTGAGTCCCAAACTCATATTTACCCAGAAGTGCGCGAGAACGTAAACAGTGATAAAAGTGAATTTTACAGTGTCCAATCGCGGTCGGTTCCGTCGGATCGGATAGTCGGATCGAATAATAAATGTCGTAATTTTTTATGTAATGAACAATGCTTATCAAAATGTAATTTCAATGTATTAAATTGTGTTTGTTTAAATAAACAAGTAACGAATGAAGAAGTAGCGTGCGCGCGCGGTTCGAATTCTTCGGTTATGCTCATGCCTATTCGCGATTCGCGTCCCATCTTTAATATTAGTATTATGGGCCACAAAGGTACCGCACTTATAGACACGGCCGCTAAACATTGTATCGCCGGTCATACGCTATATGCTCTTCTTCTACGTCTGGGTCATCCCCTCCAACCTTCCGCGCGCAAAGTAAAACTTGCTGACGGCGTAGTCCGAACCATGGAGGTGCTTAACACCACATTAACGGTGCAATTAGAACAGGCGTATATTACAATTCCGTTTTTGATTTTTCCCGATGCTACAAATAATGAAACATTGTTAGGTATAGACTTTATCACTGCCGCTAAAGTTGTTATTGATTTTCATAAAGGGTTTTGGTATTTTAGTGATAACAATTTTATGAAATATAATTTATCGTTTGAACCTACTTCGCATACCGTGTCCTGTGCTGCTACAGAGGTCTTGAGAGATGATGAAGGCCGTCAACTCAATCCAGCAGAGCGGATTGCTCTGGCTGATGTTCTCTCCAGGCACGCGCATGTTTTTAAACCAGGGGGAGGTCCTACGCCATATGCAGTGCATCGCATCGAAACAGGTAACCATCCACCCATAGCGGTGCCTCCTTACCGTTTGAACCCCTCGAAGAAGGAGCAAATGAAGGTAGAGATAGATAAGATGCTTCAGGAGGATATCATCGAGGAATGTGAATCGGCTTGGTGTTCCCCGGCGCTAATGGTGCCGAAGTCTAATGGTTCTATTCGCTTCTGCGTCGACTACAGGCGTTTGAATGCAGTCACCAAGTCCGATACATACCCGATGCCTCGCATTGATGAGCTGCTGCAGAGCACCAAACGGGACTGCTTTATGAGTACCCTGGACCTCAGGTCCTCGTACTGGCAGTTGGGGGTCCAGGAAGCTGACAGGGACAAAACTGCTTTTATTTGCCCTCTAGGTACTTACCGTTTTAAGAGAATGCCGTTCGGGTTGAAAAACGCGCCAGCAACGTTCCAACGGCTCATTGATCGGCTCCGCTCCTGCTCAGCTCTGCAAGACGTAATATTACTCGCTTATTTGGATGACTTGCTCCTGATAACTGAAGGTGGTTTCCAGAAGCATCTGGAAGACCTGGAGGCCGTTTTCAAACGTCTCGCCGAGTTTAACCTCCATGTTAACAGGGAGAAGTGTGCTTTCGCTCGAGAAAGCGTTAAATACCTCGGCCACGTGATAACCCAACATGGTGTTTCCACTGACCCAGAGAAGGTGAGTGCTGTACTGGACATGAACGAGCCAGGTAACTTAAAACATTTGAGAACATTTTTACAGACGTGTTCATGGTTCAGGAAGTTTATTCCAAACTTCTCCAAAGTTGCTGAACCACTGACACGCTTGACTAGAAAGAACCAGGTATGGACTTGGGGTGCTGAACAGACCCAAGCATTTAATGAGCTGAAGCGTCTCCTGACCACGGCTCCAATACTTGTGCAAGCTGATTTTAGTCAACCTTTCATATTACGCACCGACGCGAGCAACTACGCCTTAGGCGCGGTGCTGTTACAAGGTGAGAGAAATCAGGAAAGGCCGATTGAATACGCTAGTCGACTTCTTAACTCGGCGGAGCGCAACTACTCCACTACAGAGCGCGAAGCGCTTGCAGTAGTGTGGGCAGTAGAGCGTTTTCGACCGTACCTAGACGGCCAGCCAGTCATCATTGGCAGTGACCATCAGCCCCTGCGTTGGCTGCTCTCTTTAAAATCGCCAGCAGGAAGGTTAGTTCGTTGGGCACTTAAACTTCAAGCTTTTAATATCCAATTTGAGTACACACCAGGCAAGGCGAACGTCGTGGCAGACACGCTGAGTAGACCCACCTGTACCGGGGAGTCCCGCGACGGTTGTGGTATCTGCTCTGTTATCTGCGATCTGCCAACGAAGACACCAGCTCAGCTGCGCCAGGAGCAACTCGCTGACCCTGAACTGGAAAAGATTGTGAAGGAGCTTGAAAGCACCAACGATCTCGCTGCCAAACGATGGTCAGAAAGGGGGTACCTCATGGACCAAGGCGTCCTGTTCCGTTTCAACCCAGACTCTGAGTGCGAAACCCCTCAATTAGTTATTCCAGCTGGCCAAATTAATGAAATTCTGAAGGAGCTACACGACTCTCCTACAGCCGGCCATCCAGGTGTCGATAGGACGTACCAAAAGGTAGCTCAATTATATTATTTCACAGGGATGCGGAGAATAATCACCGATTATATCAAAGCCTGCATCCACTGTCAGCGCTATAAAGCCGCGAACACCAAACCCCAAGGATTACTCCAAACACCGGTCATGAACCAACGTAACGAGGTACTTGCAATGGATTTATTCGGCCCGTTACCAGTAGGAGACCAGGGGGAGCGGTGGATTCTTTTAATAGTTGACACAGCAACTAGGTGGACGGAACTGTACGCTCTTAAAGATGCGACAGCTGACGCCTGTGCTCGTACCCTCATTGAGGAGCATTTTATGCGATTCGGTTTACCTCGCAGGATCATTTCAGACAACGGGGTCCAGTTCGTGTCCGCGGTTATGCGCGAGTGCATGTCTGTACTAGGTATCAAACAAAACTTTGTACCTTTGTATCACCCTGAGGCGAATCCTGCCGAGCGTAAAAATAGAGACCTAAAGGCGATGTTAGCACATCTCGTGGAAGAGGATCACACTTCCTGGCCAGAGAAGTTGCCGGTTATACGCTTCGCTCTAAATAGTTCGAAGTGCCGCACCACAGGTATGTCACCTGCTTTTCTTACCTTTGGCAGGGAATTGCGATCCCCCACAGAGGTTCTTCATGACAATCGCCCAGTTACGGACAAAGATAATTTTGTACCCCAAATAACCCCTTACCTCAGGTCATTCTTAAAGTCATTGTCAGCAGTTCGAGAACGTGTAGAGGCTCAACAAGACAAGACTAAGCAGTACGCTGATGCTTCCCGTCGACCTTCAGAGGATTTCCAGGTTGGTGACTTAGTTCTCATAAAATCCCACCTGCTCAGCAAAGGCACGGAAAACTTAACGGCCAAATTTTTTCCACGCCGTGATGGCCCCTATCAAATTGCAAGGAAGGTAAGTCCGACCACATTTGAAGTTACAAGCACGGACCAACAGGACGTAGTGATAGGCCGCTACCATTCACAGGACCTCTCGCGCTACCATGGCGTAAGCGAGGAAGTGAACCCTCCTAAACCCTTGATTCCAAAAAGAAAACGCGGGAGACCCGCGAGATATAGGGACTAGAACTAGATGTTTGAAGAATACTAGTCTAGGCACGAGGGCGTATTCCTAGACTAGAGGGGGAGTATATAGCAACCCGTGCGTTTCCGAACGTAGGCTAATAGCAATCAACCCGTGCGTTCCGGAACGTATGCTCGTAAATATTGATTTTCGCGGCTTCCGCATCCGCCCGCCGCGAAGCTCGGCTCGCTAGAGTACAATGTCAGTCTGCCGCCCGCGCCCGCGACCTGCGCCCACGGCTAATGGCGCGTATATACTCAGCGCGCACGCTATTTGTTATTCTCGTGAATTTGTGTCAAAGTGATTGTTTTATTGTCCTACTAATCATCACAGAAATCATTCCTAAACGACCCTCAGTCTCATAACCTATTTATGCTGATTACTTATCAAAGGTGTATGAAAATAATATGTTACATTTTTTAACGCATCATAAATTAAGGCAAAGTGTATTCCGCGTATTATTTTTGCATTTATTCTAAAGTAAACGCAGATTCGATTAACTACGAAACGTCTCGAAAAACAGTTACGTTCTCAGTCTTTACTTTTTTAAATACTAGTGTTGTAACCGTTGTGTGCAGGATTTCTCCAGCTTCATTCAATTGTATCGAAATAATCGTTATAACCACTTTAATAGATTAATTTGTAAAATTGATCTTTTTGTGTGTGAAAACTAGATTAGCGCTAAAAGCATTAGTGAAATTATGAATTGGTAAAAATGATTTCGATAAAATGGTTTCTAGGTAAACGCACACTTATCCAAGGAGAACGTTTCGAACGAACCGAATGAAAATATTCTTTAGATAAAACCTAGACAACCTTGCACACCTCACCATGTCGAATCGTCACGTTCACCTTTCTAGAGACACGTTGGCCCAACTACTGGCCAATACATCGTACTTATATTATTTTATTATTATTCATTTATTCAATACACTTCTACATACTTACATTTTTATACATAGCCGCACCACGAAAACCTCACAGGGTTTATCTGGGTGACGGCGAGCCGCTGATTTTATATAAAATTTCGTTTGTTCGGTAGGTAATACTGTTTAAGCCAATGACGTTTTAATAATAGACACGTTACACTCGAATAAATTGCATTTTAAAATGGCGAATTTGTTTTTCAGGGTATGTATCATAATAACTACGGTCGTTTCGACTATGGTCGAAATAACTACGGTCAAAAGACCTACTGTTCAAAATAACTATTGGTCGTTACACCTATTTTTAAAATAACTAATGTATGAAATTACTACTGGTCATCTCACCTACGAACAACTCACCTACGGTTATTTCACCTACGGTTGATTGAACTACTGGTCATTTCACCTACGGTCATTTCACCTACGGTCAACTCACCTACACGGTTTATTAAGTTTAAAAATAGTGACTCATGTACAGGCACGAGCAATAATATTATGTATACAATACAACATAGAACTTTGTCACACTGTAGCGTTCCAAAAGAAAACGATCAGTGTCACAGAAGTCATTCAATATTGTAATATGACATAGTCCTATGTTGTACACATATTATTGCTCGTGACTGTATTGCTGATAGGTGCGAGGAGCGAAGCGACGAGCATCTTAGGTTTACATGAACATACCGCGCGATCCGAGCGAGCGAAGCGAGCGTGCCGCGGCAGCGGCCGGCGAAGCGCCAGAAGCGGCTTTAGACATATACCCATTTCCTATTAAACTGAAGTAGGGGGTAGGGGGGGGGGGGGTAATCAGTTCTGGCGCTTCGCCGGCCGCTGCCGCGGCACGCTCGCTTCGCTTGCTCGGCTCGCGCGGCGTTTTGGTCACTGTTCTAACCTAACCTAACCTGAAACGTCTGTTACATTTTGTTAATAACACAATAACAAAAATTTTTTTTAAGCAAAAAAAATATATTTTTTATTTGTCCATCGGATGCCTCCTAGGTATCTCCGGGTTACCATAGGGGATCGAAATTTTTGTTAGATTTCAGCTATGACGCACCGTTTTTGAGATATTTTCATTTTTATAAAATTCATTCTTGTCAATTTTACAAGTCCCCGCTCCATACTAAAACAGTCAAATTTTATGTTTGGGACACCCTAACCAAAAAAACAATCCAACGCGCCCAAATCCATTTAATAAACTTTCCATAAGCTTGTTGTAGGCGAGTCGTTCGTAGTCGAAACAACCACTAGATGAAATGAACATTGATGACGTCCATTGCTAGGCATAGGCACCAAGGTCCTGCGCTGCCCGCATCCAGCAGCTTCTCGCGACCTTGGCCAGATTGTCGGTCCATCTTGTATGGGGCCTGCCCACTGAATGTCGTCCGGTATGTGGTTGCTATTTGAGAACCTTTCCGCCCTAACGGCCATTGGTTCTCCGCGCTTTGTGTCTCGCCCACTGCCACTTTAATGATGCAATCCTTTGAGTGATGTTGGTTGTTTTAGTTCTCCTTAGGAAGGTTAAGTACCTAACCCATAACAATAAAATAAATCAATAACTCACCTCATAATTAACATGCTCCTCTTTTTTTGGCACTTCTTTTAGAAACTGGAGAGGTTTCCACAGTGGCCAACAAGGCACATACACTTCAGCTGGAGTATGAGCCATCTCTCTAGACTTGTCCACTCTTCTGAGATTGTGATTGAAAGTACTTCGTATATTTACCCAACGATCTCTAACTGATCTTGCTGAAATTTAAAATTAATCTTAAGAATTTACATTAGTTATAAGATGAGCAAGTGCATAAGTAGTATAATTAATTAACTAAGTAGATAGTTATTAGAAATATTATTTTGAGGGTATAAAGACCTACCTATTGTTTACTAACATTCTGTGTAATTTTTGACGAAGTGTCTTGAAAACATAAAATACAAACACTGTGACACGACACAACTGAGCGAAATATGTTAGCCCGGCGAGCAGTGATTGTAAAATACTAACATACCTACAAACACAGAAACAAGAACCCGTCATTACAACAATCTGCATCTTCCCATTTACCAAATATAAATAAAACACGTCAGTTACCGGTAAACCCGCGGCCCAATTTCGCGGCAAACTCAGCATACGCCTTGTATTTTTGTTGTATGTGGTGATTTGTGTTGCCGTACGGCTTCCAAATGAAATCCCTTTGGCGGACATATTCAACGAGTTCGAGTTCCAGCTTGCGTGTCCAATAACAAGGTTTTCGTGGCATTATTCGGGTTCAAATCTTTGGTATATCAAGACAATCATCGAAATCGAAGACTATCGCTCATGGCATGGGCGCACAAATTATATAGACTACAAGTTCAAGACACAAATTATAAAGACAAGTCGTCACAAAATAAGATGCACAAACTAAATAGACTACAGTTTATGTAATATTATGGTAATACTTCCATGAGATAAGATGCCCGTTTTGAAACATGATAAAGTGACTTACAATTATCTAAGCCCAAAGTAACTTTGGGCTTAGATAATTGTAAGAAAATATTTATTTATTTATTTATTAAAAGTATAAGTACCTATAAAGTACGTTTAACATTTTATAATAATAGCTTTAGTCTTAATCCACATAAGTTGCATACCTACTATAATCGATTAATTACTCGGAAACTTAATAGATGAATCGCGAGAATCGATCACAGACTCGTATGGTTACATCCCTAATCACGTCACTTTATCATGTTTCAAAACGGGCATCTTATCTCATGGAAGTATTACCATAATATTACATAAACTGTAGTCTATTTAGTTTGTGCATCTTATTTTGTGACGACTTGTCTTTATAATTTGTGTCTTGAACTTGTAGTCTATATAATTTGTGCGCCCATGCCATGAGCGATAGTCTTCGATTTCGATGATTGTCTTGATATACCAAAGATTTGAACCCGAATAATGCCACGAAAACCTTGTTATTGGACACGCAAGCTGGAACTCGAACTCGTTGAATATGTCCGCCAAAGGGATTTCATTTGGAAGCCGTACGGCAACACAAATCACCACATACAACAAAAATACAAGGCGTATGCTGAGTTTGCCGCGAAATTGGGCCGCGGGTTTACCGGTAACTGACGTGTTTTATTTATATTTGGTAAATGGGAAGATGCAGATTGTTGTAATGACGGGTTCTTGTTTCTGTGTTTGTAGGTATGTTAGTATTTTACAATCACTGCTCGCCGGGCTAACATATTTCGCTCAGTTGTGTCGTGTCACAGTGTTTGTATTTTATGTTTTCAAGACACTTCGTCAAAAATTACACAGAATGTTAGTAAACAATAGGTAGGTCTTTATACCCTCAAAATAATATTTCTAATAACTATCTACTTAGTTAATTAATTATACTACTTATGCACTTGCTCATCTTATAACTAATGTAAATTCTTAAGATTAATTTTAAATTTCAGCAAGATCAGTTAGAGATCGTTGGGTAAATATACGAAGTACTTTCAATCACAATCTCAGAAGAGTGGACAAGTCTAGAGAGATGGCTCATACTCCAGCTGAAGTGTATGTGCCTTGTTGGCCACTGTGGAAACCTCTCCAGTTTCTAAAAGAAGTGCCAAAAAAAGAGGAGCATGTTAATTATGAGGTGAGTTATTGATTTATTTTATTGTTATGGGTTAGGTACTTAACCTTCCTAAGGAGAACTAAAACAACCAACATCACTCAAAGGATTGCATCATTAAAGTGGCAGTGGGCGAGACACAAAGCGCGGAGAACCAATGGCCGTTAGGGCGGAAAGGTTCTCAAATAGCAACCACATACCGGACGACATTCAGTGGGCAGGCCCCATACAAGATGGACCGACAATCTGGCCAAGGTCGCGAGAAGCTGCTGGATGCGGGCAGCGCAGGACCTTGGTGCCTATGCCTAGCAATGGACGTCGATCAGCCGACATGATGATGATGATGTTGACTTAACCTTCAAGGTTCCGCACAGTCAATTGTACCAACAGCGGTTGCGCGTAACCTTAAAGACCTTGGGATATATCAGAGATATGAAACGCTTATTAATCGATATAATTTTTTTTAATATAGGAACATTATTCATTTCAATGGACATTCATTTGTAGAAAAAAAGAAACTAATTTAACCAAGATATAAAATAAAAAACAAAAACTTATTTTTTTATTTAAAACCCAGTTTAGGAAAAAAAAAGTTAGGTGCCTATAAGTATTTGGTTATAAATATCTAGTCACTAATAACACAAAATCAAATTTTAAAATCAGTTGGCTTCATAAGAACAAATACTTATTTAAAATTACCATCATCTTGGTCTATTTTTCTTCCAAATTGCTGTCTTCCGCACAATAACATTCACTGCGAATGAAGGTAGTGTGGCTTTTACAAAATCATAAACTGTTTATTTGGTACGGTCAAACGGGGTGAATAGGCACAGAATTGAACTTTGTGTAAAGGATATGGAGATGATGTAAAGGAGGTATTGAAGTTAGTTGTATAATTTTAAAGTCCTCCAATTCCGAGAAAATTGCATTTCTTCAGCATGATACACACAGGTGCAGCCGAAGCATTAAGCTTTTACTTTACCTACATACTTTATTTTTAATAATGGAAATAACACAATAATGATTGTCATATAGGTATTACTAATCACAGATTTATACCTTAAAATTAGTTTTCTCTTAGAAAAAGTCTCTTTTAACAATTCAATTATACAAATGAAAAAAAAAAACTTTTAAATCAATAACAAATAGTTACTTAAGTAATATTATCTTAAAAATTTCAAGCTTTAGTCATTTGATTTGCTTAATCTAATCAATTAGTACCTATAAATTGTCATCCATGAGATATATTACTTACATGATTCCACTTCATTTCTATAAAGCAGTGTTTTTCAAACTTTTTGAATACATTTCCCCTTTCCAGGCTAAAAAATTCTTGCGACCCTCTTGGGCCATAGAAAGAAAAAAAATATAATTAAAATAATACATTTATTACTTTCTTTATTTAGGTACCTATTATTCATTAAAACAGCTAAAGCAGGAAAGCCGCGCGCAATTGTCCAAAACCTTTGATTTTACAGCAGCTCTAGATATTGTTGAAATTATGGGCATAAACATACCGCTTGCTGTTAATTCTATTTCACGCAGAATAAACGATATGCGAGACCATTAAAGAAAAGCTCTATGAATCTACAGATGTTTCAGATTGTGCTCAGTTTGTCGTATTTGTGTAATTTGAAGCAGATGACCGCATCGCTGAAGAAATGCTTTTTTACAAACCACTTCCAGCAAACCCTTCTGGCTAGTGTTTGTACGATATGTTTTAAAAGCACTTTGCGATTACGACATTGGAAAAATTGTAAGTATCGCTATCTGTAGCGATGGCACTAAAAGTATGTCTGGTAAAAATAGCGGACTTGTTGCGAAATTAAAATCTATAATGCCAAACGTTTCTGTGAGTCTCATAAGAAGGCTCAAAGTCACCCAGCGAGCAATGGAGAGAGGGATGCTTGGTATTCCCTGCTTGATCGAATCAGAAATGATGAGATCCGCAGGAGAACTAAAACAACCGACATCACTCGAAGGATTGCATCATTGAAGTGGCACTGGGCGGGACACATAGCGCGCAGAACCGATGGCCGTTGGGGCGGAAAGTTTCTCTAATGACGACCGCGTACCGGACGGACGACGTTCCGTGGGCAGGCCCCCTACAAGGTGGACCGACGATCTGGTCAAGGTAGCGGGAAGCCGCTGGATGCGGGCAGCGCAGGACCGATCGTTGTGGAGATCCTTGGGCGAGGCCTATGCCCAGCAGCGGGTGTCGTTCGGCTGACATGATGATGATGATGATAAATGCCAAACGTGTCATGAACACACTGTCCAATAATTTCCATGTCTTCAGAAAACTGTTGAAGATAATGCAACAGATCAATCGCTTATGATCGGAGTTCACATTTCCTGCATGATACAGAGATTGCATAATCTGCAAAAGAAACTATTAACATACTTTCCAGACTTGCACTGTGAAGTTGACAATAAGCGCAGATAGATTCTAAACTAGCTGATCTCAATACAAATATGAAAGAAAATCTTGTAGATTTAGCTGCTGACGGTATGCTTAAAATGGAATTTTATTCACAAACTGTTAACGTGTTTTGGACATTTTGGATGAAAAGAAAACAATAATATCCTGAGCTCTGAAGGGAAGCTCTTAAAATTATTTGTGCTATTAGCCACTACATACTTATGTGAACTGACGTTCTCTTTAATGGTGGACATTAAAACTAAAAAAAGAAATAGGCTTTAATTAGAAAATGATTTGTTTATCAACATTTCAAAAACAAAAATAGCACCACGATTGGATATTTTATTGAAACACTAGTTTTCCGCCCGCGGCTTCGCCCGCGTGGACTACACGACGTTTTATCCCACGCGAATGTGATATTTTTCCGGAATAAAAAGTAGCCTATGTTCCTCTCCAAGCAACAAAGTATCTGTGTCCCACAGCCTAATCCGTTCAGCCGTTTTGGCGTGATTGAGCAAACATCCAAACATCCAAATATCCAAACATCTAAACTTTCACATTATAAGTAATATTAGTAGGACGTAGGATTAGTTACTTACTTAAAATTTTGGCTGTATCCGCCTTTTCCATTTTCAGTAGAACGGAAAAAAAATAAAAAGTTGCATCCTTACCTTGGAAGTAGTAAGGAGTTCCCGTTCCCGTGGGAATATCGAGATAAAAAGTATCCTATGTTTTAATACAGGCTATCTACTATCTGTGTACCAAATTCCAACCAAATCGTTTATTAGTTTTTGCGTGTTATGTAACAAACATCCATACATCCTCACAAACTTTCGCATTTATAATAATTACTAGCGGCCGCCCGCGGTTTCACCCGCGTGGTTCCCGTTCCCGTGGGAATATCGGGATAAAAAGTACATATAAACCTTCCTCTTGAATCACTCTATCTATTAAAAAAAAACGCATCAAAATCCGTTGCGTAGTTTCAAAGATTTAAGCATACAAAGGGACATAGGGACAGAGAAAGCGACTTTGTTTTATACTAGGTAGTGTTAAACAAGCATGTCACTAATATTGTGTTTTGCTATAGTGAACCATGTAGAACCTTGACTTTTTTCTTTTGCCGGCGACCCCCCGAGTAAGGCTCCGCGACCCCCCTAGGGGTCGCGACCCACAGATTGAAAAACACTGCTATAAAGCTTTGGTTATTTACTTACAATACTGTCAGTTAAGATTATCTTGTTTAATTTATTTATCTTGATCAGTTTAGTTATCTTTTGTTCATCTGATCTTATCTTTATTCTCTTATTTGGAGAGTCTGACTTCTTTTCTATTCATCTCCTTTCCACTTAAATGTTTTTTTCATTAGATTGTATGTCATTCTTTTCGTCCATTGTTTGAACATAATCCCACCTCTTTCATAACAGTGAAAAAGTTATCGAAAACTATGGGCATTGTATTTATATCCAGATCAATACACTCACGGTTAAAATCTTTTGTATGATCGCTTTGTTCAATGGTGTAATCAATTTGCTGTTATTATTATTAAGCGGTGGAACAAAAGGTGTCTTGAATGTCGGTTCTGCTTTTTCTGTTATATTGGGAACATTTATTTTTGTACAATTTTTAAGTACACCTGCTTCATTTCCTTTTTTATTCTGTCACTTTTTCTGTTTTTATTTTAGTTTTTTTAACAATCAAAAGATTGTTGGTCTTTTTCCTTTTCCGATCTTCAATGCTTTACTTACAGCCTTTTCGTTTTCAGTTTCTTTACTAAATTCAGTAATATATATTTATTACTAGCTTTCCGCCCGCGGCTTTGCCCGCGTGGACTACATGACGTTATCTCGCGGGAATGTGATAATTTTCCGGTATAAAAAGTAGCCTTTTGCATGCATGTTGCATTCTATATCTTTCATTAGCTTTTTAAGAAGAGACGGTAATATATTTTTTGGTATTGTTGCCTGCATTATGCCCATGCATCGGTTTTCTTCCAATTATAGAGTAAGTACTTGTCCCCAAGCTTTTTTCATAGGTCTGAAGAAAGCCACGTCCAAAGGTTGGCAGAGGTGGGTAGAATTTGCCGGTAAAAAAATGAACATTATCACGTTTTTCACATTCACTAATTATTTCTATCGAAAGATGCGACGCGAGATTATCCGCTATCAGAATTTTTGTACCAGTTTTATCTTCAAAATAGTTGAAAACAATCCTAGTCCTCAAGTCCTCTCCTCACCCAGTCTTCGAATGTTATTCCATCAAACCAGCCAGAACTGGTACTATTACAACGACAACCTTTCGGCCCATTTTGTCTCCAGGTGTCATAGTCATGTTCCCCCTTATTAATAAAGGAAGAGTAAATGAGACCGGCGAGAATTGCCCTAATATTTTACGAAGTCGTACACTTTCAGAATCATGAAAATTAAATTAATTTAAATTCCTACAATTAACTTTTACGAACGCCTGGTTTAATAAAGAATAGAAAAAGATAAATAATTTTCAAATATCAAATAATTGACTGAACAGGTCAAAATAACATTGAAACACATAATAAATCCGTTTCATTTGATGCAGTAGTCATGTAAAACAAGATAATTTTTTGTTACATAATATTAGATACCTATATCAAAGAAGGTACCTACATAACATAAATTAAAAACTAATGAAGATCCGCACGCAAAGCTTAGCTCCGATGGCGCCAGCAGCGGTGCGATACTTACCTATGTCTTTATGGTTCCTTTCGTTATTTGTCTTTGTTATTACCTACCCATGCATCTATTTTATCATTCATTATTTATTAGTAAATCAAATGTTGTTAAGTATATAAATGATTTTTACACTAACTTCTACAGTTTTAGGTTATTGAACATATCTCTGTTGTTCCAACTTTAAAACCATAGAAACAATCAACTTTTTTGTTAGTCTAGCATAGTTCTTTAAGTAGGTACCATTCGATTCTTTCCATGAACGAGACCTATAAATCGAGGTCTGAAAATACATAGAAGTTCGCCAGTCTCCTTTACACTTAGTTTAACCAAAAAGTTTGTTTAGGACTATGTCGCTTTGAAACTTCAAACGTAAGGAGTAATATTGCTAAGCAATATTTTTGGTTAACCCAGGTGTAAACTTACTCTTTGTTTATTAATAAGGCTAGTTGTGCCTTAAATCCTACTTCCTACTTCCTACTTCCTACTAATATTATAAATGTGAAAGTTTAGATGTTTGGATGTTTGTTACTCAATCACGCCAAAACGGCTGAACGGATTTGGCTGAAATTTGGGACACAGATACTTTGTAGCCTGGAGAGGAACATAGGCTTCTTTTTATCCCGAAAATATTTCACATTCCCGCGGGATAACTTCGTGTAGTCCACGCGGGCGAAGCCGCGGGCGGAAAGCTAGTACTGCATATGATGGTAGTAATGTTCCATTGGCAGCAGCAGCCATCATAATAGAGGTGGAACCGTTTGTGTGGTTAATTAATAATTATGCGCTCTGGATACTTAACGCTCTTTTTACCAGTACTCTTTTTCTGCCTCGGTGGCTGGGTCATCCACCAAATTCGTTTCGTCATAGTTTATGATATTTCTTAAAGGTATTCCTTATAGAGATACTTCTAACTCATCAAAATATGCTTTTATCACCTCTGGGGGAGACAGCTGCTCGTGAGCGTTTTATGTTTTGGCTCAACTAACTGGTAATTTTACTTTTGTGTCGTTTCAAAAAGCATTTTACGTAGTCAGGACCAGGCATATTATTTTTGAATCTTTTGATTGCTATTCCTAAATTGTCTAAATATCCCTTTATTAATAATCTAAAGTCTATTGTTTCTAGGGGATTCCGAACATTCAGAACAAACAATTATATCTTATATGAAGTATTCCTCTACATCCGGAACTGAGGCTGTTTGACCACCTTGTTTTTTAGGGTTCCGTAGTCAACAAGGAACCCTTATAGTTTCGCCATGTCCGTCTGTCCGTCCGTCCGTCCGTCTGACCCCAGTCTAGCTCATAGACTCTTAGTACTAGAAAGCTGTAATTTAGCATGTATATGTCGCAGGGATATGAAGAAATCAGAGATTTCACGAAATCCCTAGGGATATCACGAAATCACGGAAGATGTGGAATAGACTTATTTACGACGTCTTCTTCCCAAACAATTTCAGTGATATGTCATTTCACTAAACTAAATCTAGTGAAATGAAGAATGACTGAAGTAATAACAGTAAGCTCACGGCTGCAGGTGACAGGTATGAGCGAGTTTGTATCGGAAGTCCTGTAGAACACGTGATAGGTTAGAAATCGTGGTTATTTTATTTTTGTGAAACAACTTATGGATTGTATTCACAAAAAAAATTACCACGAGATTTAAGGCGATCGCTTCGCTGCGCTTCGCGATCGCCTTAGATTTCTAACCTATCATGTGTTCTACAGGACTTCCAAGACAACTCTCACCTCTGAAATCCACTTTTATGACATTTCACTAGATTTGGATTAAAGGTTCTGTGTTTTTGATTTAAGTTAAGACAATTCAGGTTGGTGCGAAGTCAGACATTTAGGTTGAATTACACCCAAAACTTACTCAATTTTTATCAATGAGGAAAGGAACAAGCTAGCTTGATTTTAAATGATATATATTAATTGCAGCAAATTAATTTATATCCATTTATTGAAACCCTTTACTCCTTTGGGTGAAACTTTAAAAGGGGTATGTGAAACCATAATACCATAAATCAACTATATTAATGGTTTTCACCCATTTTAAGGTATTTATTTACTGTCAGAGCATAGGGCCTCCCTTATGCTTAGATAATAGGGAAATAAAAGATATTATTTTAACTTTCCTCTTTTTTTCTAGGGATTTCCTGTTCACACTGAATACAATGAAAATCAACTTCAAATGAAAATGGAGGAACCATCGGATTGTGATGAAAACGAATTGCTAAGAATAAGGCAACGAGGGCAAAGAACTGACCGGCCACGACGTAAAGTTGTCTTACGAAAAACTAAAACCAACTGCAGTACAGTTATAGAAGACCTTGTGAAAGCCATGAAACCTATTAGTAATATAACGTTTGATCAAACGTCTGATCAAAGAGAATCATTTTGGTTTCTTGGTAGGCATGTCACTGAGAGACTTAATTGTATGAGAGATGAAGATGCACAGTCTGCAAGTCGAGATATTATGAAACTACTGGATGATTGGCAGGCAAGAATCACATGTGAAAATTCATACCAAAATATGACTTGAATACTCATTCATCATGATTGAAAATTGGTATTGTTGTGTTTGGAATCAGAGATATTCTATTCTGGTCGGTCGTATAATGACAATTTATAACTTAGAAATACTATTCTTCGAGAAGGCAAAATACGCCAAGTTCTTTTATAAAAGTACAGTAGAATCCGGATATAATGTCGGCCAAGGGACTGGTGATATTAATTCGTACTAACCGGAAGTCGTACTGAATGAACTGAGAGTTTTTTTTAGTAATCACGTATTTATGTATTAATATTTAGGTTACCAGCAGATAAAAAAACATCTAAATCAAAATATTTCTTTGTTTCGTAATGAAATTATTAGTACTTACATACATACAGTATGTACTTCGTACTTCTTCCTTAACCTTTCTTCAGACTTTTTGAATCATATTAAAAGTTATTGTAATTATGTATTTGTTGTTTGTTAGTCTGTTTATCCATTGGCAAAGGCCTGCATTTGGCGCCACGATTTCCTTTTTACGGCCTCTCTGGTCCAAGTTGAAACCGCTATGGCCCTTATCTCGTCAACCCATCTTTTGTGTGGTCTTCCACGTTTCCTTTTGGCGTTTCTTGGGTACAGTACATCATCTTTATGCTCCATTTAACTCTGTCTCTCACTGTATGCCATGTCCACCGCCATTTCAGTACTTTTACTGTGCAGGTTATGTCTTTAGTTTTTAATGACTAATTTTTAATCTATACAATACTATAACTAACAAAGAAACATCTAGTGTAAAAAGTCGGTAATTTTTTATTGTTTTTGATTTCTATTTCTATAATTAGAAGTATGGACTGCATTATGCAAACGAGACATAATACAATTTTCTTCCAGGCTGTTGAAGACAACGTTTTGTCGAATATTTTCGACTTTTCGTCAGTCGGCTCCTCACACGTTGCGAGGTCATCATCAATAGCAGAATATTGTTCAAAATCTTCATTTCCTATGGACAGTTATTTATTCAGAGTTTTAATTATAACGCCCGGTAGTAAGATTGGCTAAAGCATAAGTTGGAGATATTTTTGGAATTAAGTAAATAAAACAGAATATTGCTTACAATGGTTTATTTGCCAAAATCCAAGCATTGGCAGGGGGGTGTCACTCCGCAGTTTAGGTAAGTTCGGCCGGCGCACCTGCCGGGCAGGCGTATGGCAGAAGGATGCCGCTCGGCTCGTACGCTCCACGTTCGCGCGTAAAACGATCGATCATTTCTGTGATTTTTGTGCACCGAACAATGACTACTAAACGTTCTTATAATCCGTTTATAAGATACTGTTGTGTTTACGAGTGTCTAAATAAAAGAAAGGACAAAAGAAACAACAAAACCGAACTCGCAAGTCGCTCGCAACCCTAACCAGTGAGCGAGCTGTTTGAGACATTCATAGAAATAGAAACGCTCGCGCGTAGCTATTGGGTACAGTTTTGCTTGCATGTGCGAACTCTAGGTTATTATAACAGTAGGCAAACGATGACAAAGCAACCGGAATTGGACTTTATTTCCACGCAGAAAGATTTATTTTTATTTGAATGAGCTTGCAGAGTGAGTCTTCTGTGCCTTAGCACTATTATTCATTCTGTGGCATTGGTATGATAGGAAAACATATTTAATTTCATATTTAATTCAAACAAAACATATTTTTGGGTGTAAATATAGGTACATTTACGACACTTTTTTTTTTTACAAATGCAACGGCTTCGAGAATCTATATCCAATTTAATTATCAATGCGATCGTATCGCGAGGATTATGTGTGTCGATCGATTTCAAAAGCAGCTATCTCCACCTCAACTCTTTTCAAGATAACGAGATTTTTTGTTTAAGCTTGATAAATCAGTGTTATGGGTCTTGTAAAAGTGCAAATTATAAGAAAGTAAGAATATCCTTACCTATATTATAAATGCGTCTCTGTCTGTCTGTGTGTTACACAATCACACCTAAACTACTGAACCGATTTGAATGAATTTTGGTACAGAGATAGTCTAGAGCCTGAGAAAGGACATAGGCTACTTTTTATTCCTGAAAAATATCACCTTCCCGCGGGATAACGTCGTGTAGTACACGCGGGCGAAGCCGCGAGCGGAAGGCTAGTTATCTATAAGAGAAACACAAACTTTAGAAATTCTTAACAAATAGAGGGAAAATGTAAAATTTAATTTGGAGTTGGCTTATTTCATAGCAACTAGTACCAAATCCAGCATGGATTTGGCTTATTTTGATACATACCAAGTAGGACTTGGTTGGTTTTGAAGAAACACTATTTCAGGGATGTACTAAGGGATTCTTGCTTTCTTTATTTTATTTGTTTATGAAATCTTAGAAAAAAATATGTATGTTTTTACAAAAGTTTTATTAAGTTAAAAATTTCTCATAGGATCATAACAATGAAAAATTACTTTCGAAATTGCTTTAAATGAAATGAGATTGAAGATGAGAAAAACAAAATCATTGCAATTTACACAATCAAAACGTCCTCTTCCGTTCCGCAAGCATTGCATTCTTCGTCATTTCTAGAAGGCACTACAGGGCGTTTCAATACTTTTTTAAAATATTGAAGATCTGGAAACTGTTCCCATTCTTCACCATAGTGTTTTGTCAGCAAGCTCAAAACATCTTTTAATTTTTCCTTGGCTACTGATACTCCGGCAGGGATAATATCTGGGTTTATACTGTTAGCATTCTTGTTTTTCTTAAACAAACTCTTTGCTATCCCGGTGTCATTATTGTAAGAAATTTCTCCTCTAACAAGTATGTTACCTGATTTTGCTCTTTTAATAACAACTCGCTTAACTTTGCTGATTTGAAAATGCCATTGAGCAGTATCTTTCAACGCTTCTCGAGAAGGGACTTCAGTTCCAATCTGAAATGTTGTCGAATGTTTCCGTATTATATCAATATAATCGTCCGGCTTTTCGATAATTTCGTGTTTTCGTATATTCTTCTCAATGAGAGCAAAAATTCTGTCCGCAGGTAAAAATGAATGGCCTGTTACGGGAAAAATTATTTCCATCTTTTTAACAGTTCTAGGCACGATGGAAAAAAATTTTATGCACATTCCTATTATGATAGAGTTTTTGTTTTGGCCGCCACAGCCATCAGCCATTAAACGAACTGTTGAGATCCCGTCGAGTTTGCCTTCATTTTGCAATTTTGTTAGGCAGTGGTATACTCCAGAAGCAATTTCATTTGATGATTTAGAAGCCACATCTTCAGTCCACAAGTAAGATTCTACATTGTCTGTAGTGAGCTGCACGTTGGATGATCCAATTACAATGGTGAAATTGTACAAATACAATTGGCGAGAGTAATATGTCGCTTGGTCCGGGATTCTCGGTAAGGCTAAGTTTTTCTGACAGTCATATGATATTGTAAGAAGATCTTCTCGTTGTTCTCGTAGCATTTTAAAAAAACACTTTGCTCTAAGCTTGTGTATTCGTTGTTCTATAATCAAAGAGTTTCGCTGCTCGGCAGATTTTTGAAGCTTTAACATTTCTGTAAACTGTAAACAAGTGGAACATACGTCTTGTCTCGGCGTTCCAAAGCCTATGTTGCAATTAATAGTAAATATTTTTCTGAAAAATGATTTAGTGACTCCAAATCCTGGTTGAGCATTGTCGTTATACATGGTATACATCACTACATAGTATAAAACAAAGTCGCTTTCTCTGTCCCTATGTCCCTTTGTATGCTTAAATCTTTGAAACTAAGCAACGGATTTTGATGCGTTTTTTTTTAATAGATAGAGTGATTCAAGAGGAAGGTTTATACGTACTTTTTATCCCGATATTCCCACGGGAACGGGAACCACGCGGGTGAAACCGCGGGCGGCCGCTAGTCTTTGATATATTCAAAGTAGGATCTAAATAGAATCGCTTTACATTTTTTCCCCTACAATAGTGTGTTTCCAACAGGGACTTATATCGATATTTGAAAAATATCGATATAAGCATAAAATTTCGATAGTTGGATATCGATACGAAATAGCGATTAAAATATCGATAAAATTATCGATATTTTAATATCGATAATGTACGTAACGTGCGAGTGCGACGCGCGACGTTGCCAAACTTAGCAGGGCGAGAGGATCGGATCGGGTGATTATCGTCGCGAGCGACAACAACGGCAAGACGACAAGCGTTTGATTTTGTTTTGCGTTTTGGCAAGCGGCAGATCGCTACCAACTAAAATGCGTTCTTTGCGTATTTTAGTAATTTACCCTATTTGTGGCTATTACGATACCAATACGAATGACGAATACATCGTAATTAATGACCCAATACGATAACAAATTACGATATGAATGCATTACGACTTCTTTTTGATAGCATTTTGTTGAATTTATTTGAAGCTTTGTTTGAATATATGTTTTTATATCAATACTAGCTGTTGCCCGTGACTTCGTACGCACGGTAAAGTGACTTTTGCATTTGTTTATTTTAAAATAAGTACTTAAATTTACCTGACGATACCTGACGACCGATTTGGCGCAGGAGCAAACTACCTGCCTTCCGCACCAAAGGTCTCGGGTTCGATTTCCGAACAAGACAAATATTTGTGTGCATGAACATGTCTATTTGTCTTGGTCTGGGTGTTTTCTATGTATAATAAGTATTTATTTACAAACAAAAAATATTTAAGTACTTATATATTTATCTGTCATCAAGTTCACATAGACACAGTTTCTAGAAATTGCCCCTGCCGTGTTTGTATATTTACGAAGTTTGCAAATTTGTACGCAAACATAGCGAATTTTACACAAAACGACAAGATATTCCATCGAAATATCCATCACGATACAAAAATAAGTTAATGTTGCCAAGTTGCAGATTAAAACTAACATCTAATAGTACATAACATTCATCTATTAAAATATATAATAAATTACCTCCTTCAATTAATGAAAATAAAAATTCTTTGTTCACTAACCAATTAAAAAAATTCTAATAAATAAATGCTATTACAATTCAAATGAATACTTCAATGCCATCATTAATACTTAAAACAAAAAATAATTTATTAATAGGCTACTTGACTCATACTTAATTTGATACATCGAATGAAAATTTCCATCACATCACCGAAAAAAAATGAAAAAAATATTTGGCTTAGGAAAACGTAATATAGCGATATAATGAAATAAAAGTACAAGATTGATAAGTAAAAATAATTTTAAAAATATATTTTTTTATTTTTTATTTGAACTGATGAAAACACATCATTGAGACGTATTGGATTTCTAAATTTGCAAACAAATAAACGTCACTTTCACTTTTGCTACATATAAGTAAGGGTGTATTCCACTTATCAAAGATGGATGTTGAATGTATAAAATTGAACGTCAAAGTCTTCAAATTTCTTTAATCAAATGCATATTGGAGAAAGATCTTTGTTAAGTGGAACTACCCTAAGGTAAGTAAACAACCACTTGACACTGTCAACACTGTCAAGTGGTTGGTTACAAATTTTATGACGTCAGAACATGGCGAAGAGCGTTTTTACCGGTTAATAAAAAGCGAAATTTTAAAATAAAGTTTTGTAGGTTCTTATGTTTTAAAATTTTAATTTAAATACTTACATTTTTTGGTGTAATAGGACCATTATTAATCGTTTAGGGCACGATGTTTAAGTGAATACTTCCGAGACATTATTAATTAAAATAAAACATATTTTAATTTTAATCTCCCAACCAAAGAATGATGGGTTCCAGATTCATACGTTCTAAGGATGATTGGATGGAATATGGTGGATATCATCAATAAAAATCTACCACCAAAGAATCTGGCACGTCATAATATATGGTCATCTTCAATATCTGATGCGCCGCCAAAAGTAGCACTAAGTTAAATAAAAAAACGACATCAAAAAATTTAAAAAAATGGTTGACTATCCGGTAATTTTTTATTCAGTTATAAGGATTCATTTTATAACGCATGTCAATCACTTATTATACTTCATGCTTCGTCCTCAAGATTAGCTTGATTTAATACTTGTAGTACGCCCTAGTAATCGCCAATTTCACACTATATTGAGAATATACCTACTTCTAATTAAAAAAGTAATAAAAGAAAATTATTATTTTTTAAATTTCAAAAGTGGGTAGTCAACACCGATCTGGCGCAAGCGCCCATCATAGCTGTCATTCGCTTTCTAGTGCGTCGCCGATTCACATCTAGTTTTTAAATTGTGTTAAAAAAGTTTTTAGTTGTTGTTAAAAGTGATTATTTAGGATGCCAAAACGCAAAAAACATAACTGTGAACACATTAAACGAAAAATTATAAGATTGGAGAGAAAGTTGGAGCGAAAAAAGAAGCACCACCACCGGTGAGATTTATCTTGTTCTGAGTTATCGGAACAATTCTATCGCTCGTCGTCCTTATCTTAAGGTACGTTATGTATTTTTATACATTTATAAGTCACTGGCCTTGACATATTATATTGCATATTGAAGTTCAGTGACCTGGTTTTCTAACGTTTCGCAAAAAATGCAAACGATAATTACGTTCAACGATAAAACGGTTTGACTATTTAACTACCTACTTATTACTAAGTTTGTAAAATAAATACTTTTAATAAAGTATAACAAAATTATTAATTAATTTTAAAGTTATAATTGAACATAAATGCATTAGTTCGTCACAGACTTTTACAAGTTCTCGTATAAGTAGATTTCGAACAGTTTGCGGGCAGTACTTTCTATGAACTGGGACTGCTTCTTACTGCAAATAATTCACATAAGTGACTAAGCTAAAAAAGAGCTTTGTACTCTAAAGTATTATGCTTATTATGATGTGTCGATTTTCAATAGTTTGCGGACAGTACTTTTCTTTTGAACTGGTACTGCTAAACAGTTTGCGGGCAGTACTTTCTTTGAACTGGGACTGCTTCTTACTGAAAATAATTTACATAAGTGACTAAGCTAAAAAACAGCTATGTACTCTAAAGTATTATGCTTATTATGATGTGTCGATTTTCAATAGTTTGCGGACAGTGCTTTTTTTTCGAACTGGGACTGTCTCTTACGAAATTTAATTGCATACCTAAGGTTAAGCAATACATAATCTCAAATAATGATAACATAATCATCATTATATACACTGCAGTCACTGGGTCCTACAAACAGTACAACGGGACTGTTATAAGGTACTACTAAGTGTAGTTTGCGGACAGTACGTGTTGTTATAACTGGGGACTGTCTCTTACAATATTATACTGACATGCTAAAATTGTATGAACATGAGGCTTACTCTGCCCCTTACATACGACCAAGAGGTCATAGTTGACCTCAACGCACCATGTTCTAAGGGTTAACCTGAAGGACAATTAGAACAAGTACTTGGAACCAATCCCCAGTACATCCCAGTCTGAAAACATTACAAATATACAGGATGGTCATTCGTCGACTGAGGCTCCGAAGCGTGATCTACCTTGAGATCAAACGTCTGCTCTTGAAACAGAAAACATACACTTAGATAGTGAAGTATTAGAAATATTAGGTACTGACCCTACTTCAGTCAGGAGTGCTGGAGTTTTCCAGCACTGGGTCACAACAGGTATTGAATTGCGTAAAGAACTCGTAAGTACATGACCCCAGAAAATTGCAAAGTGATTGACCCACCTGAGCTTGATCCTAAGATTAAAGCAGCTGTTTCAGATATTATTGCTAAACACAATAAGGCCATTCAACTGAAACAGAAGGAATCGACTGCTGGAAACACTTGTCTGGTAAAATCTATACTATTATATTGTCTGCAAATGAGAAAAATACAGCCTTGCTAAAACACTTATGGATTTGGCAAAAATTATGTGTGATTGTCAACATTCTAATTCAATTTACAATTTTTTTTCTGAATGCCGTGAAGATGGATCTAAGGGATTCTCTTCAAAAAATTAAAATTGATAAACAATTATTCGGCGAAAACTTATGGGAAAACAAAAAATCTGCTAAAGCTATTAACAAGTCTAGCACAGACCAAAAGCAATCAACGACACAAAAGTTTCCTAATAAGTAAGTTATACAGTTCTTCGCAAAATTTAAATTGGAAGGGTCCGGGTCCTAGTCGCAGGCCGACGGGCCCTCCCAGGACGAAGGAGCCTGCAACGACTTCGACGCGTAGACGGCTCATCAACTTATCGAAGCAGTCGCAGTATCCGTGGCAGAGACAGAACAACAGCCGACGCTAAATACGTTAACGCATGCAGGTCGTTTATCATTATTCTATAAAGAATTTTTAATGATTACCAAGGACCCACTGGTTCTTTTTCATAAAAAGGATATAAGATTCCCTTCAATCGAAAGCCGATGCAACCTGTATCACCGTCAACCCAAAAATGTAGTGAAAAGGAAAAGGCTCTTTTCATACACGAAATAAAAAATTTGCTGTCTCTCCAATTTCAGAGATCTCTGAATCTGATCAATATCTATCAACTATTTTTTAGTACCCAAGCCAAATGGGAAAATGCGCTTCATCTTAAACTTATCACTAAATAAATTTATTGACTCAAGACATTTTAAACTCGAGGATTTAAGAACAGTTATAAAATTGATACCGAGAGATTGTAACCGTGCACAGTAGACCTGAAAGACATACTTTTTGTTAAAAATTCACAAGGAAGACCGAAAATATCTAAGATACCAATTTGATCAAAAAGCATATGAATTTAATGTCTTATTATTTGGTTTAAACACAGCTCCTTTTTTCACTAAAGTCATCATGAAACCGGTCATGAAATACTCATGATTATATGGTTACCTGTTAACAATATATTTGGATGACCTCTGTCTAATATAAGGGTCTTAAAACTTACAAGATACCGTAAAGTTGCTTACAAGCTTAGGTTTCATTACAAATACCGATAAAAGTAATTTTATACCTTCTCAGTCTTGTAAGTTCTTAGAATATAGTTTAAACTAAAAGAAATTCTAGGTCACTTTGCCAAAATTAAATTTGCAATACAAAAGTTTTCTAACTTAAAAAGGTGTAAAATTAGAGAATTTGTTAGTTTTATTGGACTGTTAATATCCGCCTGTCCCGCCGTGAAATGCAGCTGGTTGTATACTAAATTATTTGAAATATGTATAATTAGTACATGGATATACCTTGTTACTTGGAACAGGATTTCTATTGGTGGAGCCGCACCAAAATAAAAATAGACAAGTATGACCTGGAAGTTTTTCAGGTGCCTCAACTACGGGGTGGGGAATTGCATGTGGAGACGACAGAGCTAGTGGTTTATGGAGTGTAAAAGAAAGTAGCAGACAATAAATTATTTAGGAATTCTTGCTGCGTTTATTGGTTAAGATACTAACTGTCAAGTACTTCTACGAACTGACAATACCACGGTAATTTCCTACGTAAACCGTATGGGTGATATACACTCCGCACACCTGACAGAGATCGCAAAAGACCTCTGGCAATGGCGTAAACGTAAAAATCTTTACGTTTTTGCATCTCATATTCGATCTTCAGATAATACTATGCAGGCAGACCAAGAATGGCAGCTAGCTGATTATGCCTTTCAACAAATTGTTGAAAAGTTTCATAGATATTTTCATTGATACGCTAGTCGTTGAAATAATAAATGTCCAAGATATATATCATGGCATAAGGATCCGGATGCATACGCCGTAAATGTTTTTTTTTTCAGTGTCGTGGTCGAAATTAAATTTTAATGTTTTTCCTCCTTTCACAATGATGCCTAAATGTTTAAGAAAGATTATCTCTGACAATGCCACAGATATATTGGTTTGGTCCACATAAACGTGGTATCCACTATTTAAGAGTCTTTTAATAAGTAAACAATTCGTTTTCAAAGCAGATTCAAACCTAATTTTATCTACAAATTCCAACCGCAAACAAATGCGCAACTCCATTACCCTGGTGATGGTGATGATACGAAGAGGCGTCAAATAATTTTCTCTGGACGTCATGCTTAACTCCTTTTTTGGATAACTCGTATAAACAATACGAAGTTTGCTATTAAAAGTGGTTTATTTATTGTCAACAAAATAAACTAAACTTATACGAAAGTATCAATTCCCGATATACAAATTTTTTTTGCATCTGCTTTAAACAGTGGCGCTCAGTATGGCACAATTAACTGTTATCATTCTGCTTTGGCTTTAATAACTAAAATTGATATCTCACTAAATCAAGAAATAAAAAGATTTATTAAAGGAGTTTTTCGTACCAGACCTCCATCCCCTAAATTTAATGAAGTCTGGAATATAGCACAGATTTTAAATTGTCTTGAAAAATGGTTTGCTAACGAAAGTTAGAATCTGGAAAATATATATATATATAAAAAAAAAATAAAAAAAAATAATAAAAAAAAAAACATTGCTCGTTATACCATTCTATAACGAAAAGCCAAGCATTTGTCCTGCAAGAGTTTTGATTACTTACCTTGAAATGAAAATGTTTCTCTGTCCTGATTCCGACAGTTTATTTATTAGTTACCGAAAGCCATATAAGCCTGTTACGTCACAAACCTTATTCAAATGGATAAAAAATACGTTACATTTAAGTGGAATTGATATTTCTACGTTCACTGCGCATAATACCCGGTATGCTGCTACGTCAGCTGCGCAAAATTTAGGTTTTAGCATAGACCAGATTATAAAACTGCAGGTTGGTTTTCAGAATCACATACGTTTGCCAAATTTTATAACAGGCCAGTAAACAGCAATTGTGATAAAAAATTTGGCACCACTGTTTTGAGTGCTTAATCAAAATATTTTTCGTTTATTTCATAAGCGATGTTGATTTTTTATGTAACAAATAATACCTTTTTATGGCTTTTTGTTTCTATGTTGAGAAAATAAAGAAGCAAGATAGTATAAGTTAAGTTATAATTTCAATCTATATTATTCAGTAGCCTATATATTACAATTTTTGCATATTTTTCGAACACTTAGTCTCTAAACGTCTACAAGTATTAAATCAAGCTAATCTTGAGGACGAAGCATGAAGTATAATTAGAGATTAAACGAACTTACCTGAAGTGAAGTTCTATCTTAATTATACGAAGGCTTCGTCCGAAGAGATTAGCTTCCCTCCCTCCCAAAAGTTATTAACTACTCCCCTATATGATTCGAAAAATATAATACTCTAAACTAAATGACAGCTATGATGGGCGCTTGCGCCAGATCGGTGTTGACTACCCACTTTTGAAATTTAAAAAATAATAATTTTCTTTTATTACTTTTTTAATTAGAAGTAGGTATATTCTCAATATAGTGTGAAATTGGCGATTACTAGGGCGTACTACAAGTATTAAATCAAGCTAATCTCTTCGGACGAAGCCTTCGTATAATTAAGATAGAACTTCACTTCAGGTAAGTTCGTTTAATCTCTAATTATAAAACAATACTAACATAATTATTAATCATAACGATAATGCGCTAAAAGAATATAAGTAAAAGATAAATAACAGCAACGGCGCGCCCCATGTGTGTGGCGTGTGAGTGTGTGAGCCACACACACCACACCACACCAGACAATATCCAGACGGACGTAAAGTTGGCAACATGCATACATGGTATGACGCAGCAAGGCCTTATCGATTATTAATTATCGATATTTTTTTCGATATAATTATCGATAATAGAAATATCGATAAATTTTATCGATATTTTAGTCCCTGGTTTCCAACGGCTGAAATTTTTGAATAAATTTTATGACAGCTTCTCTCCTGGCTGCAAACTGAAATTTTTTTTGATCTCTACCACGTTTTTCTGAAGCCATCATTCCAGTCGTGTTAAAGCGCTTCATAACACCTTTAAGCCTATTAAGTCCTATTCTCAATATTCCGATAAATGCCGATCGACACACAGGGATCATTTTGAAAGTACGATATTTTCGAACAAAATACTTTACAGCGAAACGTTTCGGGTTCCTCGATCCGTCTTTAGGCCTTTTTCTTTTAGCATCATGAGATGAAGTAAATTTTATTATCCAATTATCTTGATCTATTTTGTTGCTCCGTCCATAAAACTGTTTGTGGAAATGAAAAATATCATTGGATGTCAATGTGCCGCATTGGTATGCTTTGCAATCGTGTTTGCATTTTGGTTTAATTGGCAAGTTTTTGCCAGCATATCTGAAAAATAAAAATTTGTCATATAATACTCATAATAATAATATAAAACAGTGTACATGCATAATTACTGTATCAAAGTTACTAATTTGCACAAAATATATTATTTTCGCTGCAATATTTTTGGGTAATCCGTAATTCCGTATATAATTTTGAGGACCTATTTCGCGTAGGGATACCCGCCTTTTGCGCAGAGGCCGCGGGTTTAATCCCCGCACTAGACAAATATTTGTGTGCATAAACTATTTGTCTTGGTGTTGGAACACAAATAGTTGGTGGGAACCTGATATTTTTTCAAGATGAAAAGTAGCCTACTTATGTCACTCTGCCGGCCTAGCATGAGCGGCTTTTATCGACTATTGACGCGTGATAAGAGCTTCTGTCATGCTTGCACCTTAGTGGGGTAAGCAAGACAGCATGACGTGCTATATCATATCGTGTGATATAATGACGGTCATGCTCTTAGGGCTGCAGTTCCCAAACTAGGGTTGGTATTAGTATCCCACCTCAGGGTTTTTGTAGATTATTTATACGGATAATGTAGATTTTGATCTCTTCTTTCCAATGACACCACTATCAGAGCGAGGAAATAACTAGTTTGTGAGATATGAGATTGCAAAATATCGTACCTATTTTAGGTTATTTTTGCGTCATAATTTTATTGTTCAATTGACAATCTAAGTCAAGCATACGGCTCTGTTGACATTTCAGAGGTGACAAGTATGAGTTTGTTAGCCTTGGAAGTCCTGTAGAACACGTGATAAGTTAGAAATTTAAGGCGATCGCGAAGCGCAGCGAAACGATCGCCTTAAATTTCGTGGTAATTTTTTTTTGTAAAACTAAAATTATTAATTGTTTCACAAAAATAAAATTCTAAAATTGTCAACGCATCCGTATGCTTACTGTCGCGAGACGCTCGTGTAATTTCTTAAATACTCGAAAAAAAAAAACATATCTTAGAAACTACGAATTTCCGCACCCCCATCCCTTTAGGGGGAGTTCCTCACAAACCCCCTCCCGCCCCTCCCCCCCTTTACCCTCCTTAAATCTGGAGGTGGGATACTAATAAAATCCCCCAAACTATCCCCATATCAAAAATCACGTCGATCCGTTGCTCCGTTTTGACGTGAAAGACGGACTAACAAACAAAAAAACTTTCACACTTATAAGGTTAGCATTCTGGAATATTTATTTATTATACTTAACATTTTAGTTAGATCACACACAAAATGACATTTTATCATTGAAAACATAAAAAACACATTCTTTTCAATTCAATCCCTCCCTGTACGCTTATGTCAAAAGTTGCTACTAGAGTACTAAAATTACCATGCCAGTATTTTCAACTTACCGTTCTGATTTTGCTTTTGCTTTTTTTGAGTTTCCTTTAATTGTAATACGTTTCCTGCCCTTCCCGGGCTCTGCCAGCGGAATTTGATCCATTATTTAATGCAAAAATCCAGAGAAATTTAACAAAATAGTAGCACGTTGATGATTCACTTACAAGAGGCAAACGACAACTAGACGCCATCTTGCCACGATGCTGCTTTGTCATTGGTCCTTATGGAGTTGGCTCTATTTGAAATAAAGTATGCTATGGACATGGTTGACTTTGTTAAAACGCTTGATGTTTGGGTTGAATTTCCTTTGAAATTGAATGGATTTGGTTGATTTCGATGTGACACATGGATACGAAAATTTTCGTTCTTTCACCACAGATAAAAAAGTATTTTTTTCCGTAAGTTGGAGTTGGCTACTTTTGAAATCGATCGACACATGTATAGTTGCTGGGAGTGCGACAAGGTCCACGTATTTCGGTTTTTTAATATGTCTCCAATAATCCTCTGGCAACAACTCTGCGAAAAGTTTTGTGGTTTCTGGCAAGATCTATCGATCCACATTTTGTGCCAAGCGCAAATTCATTGGCATTGCGTATTCTTTTTGCTAACACAGACAAAGATAAATCATTTCAGAATCCTCGCTCTCTGAAAACGTATCATCATATTATGATGATACGTTTTCATCATATTATGATGACTGAGGATTCTGATCTCTGCTGAAGCTCTTAGCTGAGAACCTAAAAAGTAATAATTACATTGAAATTTATTGTTAGTAAGGTACCTGAGGGTATTAAGGCCTAGCTAAGGGAAATTTGTAATAAAATGAAAAATATCCAACATAATCAACAAGTTTTATTATTAATCAGTCATGAACTTTAATTACTACAGAGTTTTAACAAAAAATAGCTTCTCTAGTTTAAAACCAAAACAATATATAACTTTTTTAAAAACGCTGTCTGCAGGCCTTATTATACTAGGGTAGGGTAAAAAGGCCTATACTTTAAACTATTCAAAAATCTACTTATACTACGTAAATTGGCATTCTTGAGATCAATAATCATTAACGTAAAGCAATAGGAAGCATAGTGGTCTTAGAAAATTAAATAAATTGCCTTTATTCGCATCCATCAGGACATTAAAGTTATCAGTATCTTCTGCAGTCAAACCGACACACTCTTCGTGGTACCACTTGGAGCATCGTGAGCATTGCCTCATTGCATCGTCCATTCTATCTTCTTTACAGGCGTAGGTTTACGACACAAACTTTTCTTTAAACTGCCAGTTTGCAGATGATTTCTGATTGTTCTTCTGGGAACTTTATATCTCTCTGCAGCCTTATACGTACTCAAAGTTCGTCCTTGTACTGCTCTAACAGCTGCGATCAGATCGTCTTCTGACCACGATGCCCGTTTGGGAGGCATCGTGACCGTAAGCACTGAAAATAATGATAAATAAATTGAAAATTTATAACTGCGTACATACTATCCACCAATAAACATTTAAAAAACACGCTCCTACTTATATAGCAGTTAAAAAATAGGGGTATAATAAGGCCTATAGTAAAATTTTACAGGCCTTAATATCCGCCAGCCACGTGGTTACAGAAAAAATTATAATAAAAAATTTACAACTACAAGTTTTTTAATACGGTAACATAGGGACAAGCATACATTAATTAATAAACAGTCAGTCAATACAGGTTTGTAAATATAATATTTTCAAAATTACTTACGTTTTACTGGAGCCATTTTTTATAATTTATGGCGCGTGACCGCACCGCTGAATGATTTCGACGACACTGGCGGGGGGAGAAGTGCAAGCGTTCGTCCGCCACTTCGCAGCGACTTGTTTACGCTCTGAGCTTGTGCGAGTGTAACCTTGATCGTCAATTACTGTATTTCGTACGTTTTTTGTTACTTAGGCCTTATTACCCGACAGGCCTTAATACCCGCAGGTACCTTACAGTTAAATGGACTGAAATGAATTACGTTATATGCTCAAAATAAATAACCAAACCTGGTAATCTAATGTCACAGAATCCAGACTCCAGAATCTTCGTCTGTCATTTCGGTTTTCGGATTTTTCGGTGGAAAAATTGTAATTTCACTGGGCAGATCGTCATCAGAATCTAGATGGTGTAATTCATCAACTATGTATTTCGTTGAATAAAAGGCGCATAGTAAAAATACGTACCTACTAATAAACATTAACAATTTTTTTTTTCTTCTATTTAATAAATTAGAATGGGCGCGTGACGTCAGCAGGTACCCAAAAAGAAAGTTCACTAATATCTTTGTGACTGCTAAGCATCACACTATGGCGTTTCGTGGTTCCTTCAAGTTCGCTGCTTCTAAGTGCTGGAACGCAATTCCTCCACCGTGTCGAGACCTACGAACAGTAAACACGTTTAGACGCCATCTCAAGTTGCATCTCCTAACATTACAAAAAGCAGAAAGCAACTTCATGTACTCACGTGCAGGGTTATCACGATAGGCTTAACAAATCGGAAACTGCGTTCTGGCACCCACAAAGCAGTGAACACTCCAGCACTTCCTTTGCATGCGTTGACATGTTGCACTGCATTGATATTCTTCGTTGATTTTGTCTCTCATTTTGTTATTTTGTGAAAATTATTTATTAAGCTAAGTTAATTTAATGGTATTTTATGGTAATCTAAGTTTTGTTTGTTTTGTTCTTGTCCTGTTTCTGTTTAGTTCTGTATATCTTGACAAAGTTTGCGCCACACAGCAGAATTTTATTTTGGTTATGTGCATGGATGGTTAAATTGGTCAAAGATGTACACAGCACAAAGAGCACAAATCAAATTAGCCAAAGAAATTAGTTACAATAATTAAATAGACTAGTTTATTTATTTTTATTTATATTGTGTCTATATAATTTGTGGTCTCACCACAGACCACAGATAATCAGTTGTTTTTTTTTGTTGTTGTTCGTTTTGTACTGTGTAAAGGCAAATGAATTTGGTCATACAGCCTACTGTCATTGTCTTATCTTTTTATTTTACTTTTTTGTTTTTATTTTGTGTACTTTTAATTACTTTTATTTTTTTGTTACTTTGTCATGTCTAAAGTCGTCCACCAAATAGGTCCCTCCAGAATACCAGCGTTGCAGTGCCAGCCTCTTGTCGCTGCAACATTATGCTGAGGATGGGGCCTAGTTGGCGACATGCTGTTTTTTTCTCTTTTCATTTTTTTTTTGTACATATTACCGTTTTGTGTCGTCAATAAAATGTTTTTCTTTCTTTCTTCTTTCTTTCTTTCTTTCTTTCTTTCTTTCTTTCTAATATTTTGTAAGAATCTAACGAATTTTTTGAAAAATTTTAATTAGTGTCTGATTCTGTCATTGAACCGCAGTCTATAAAACAAAAATCTTCTAGACTTGTTGATGCTGAAGGTTTCATATTATGAATATTCTCAAACGCCTCATTGCGACCGTTGATTGTGGGAGAAGGCGACCGAGCATCATCACTGTCGCTGGCTTCATTTGTGTGTTCATTATTAGTTTGTAATTTTTGAAATTCCAATTGTACGATAAATATGCTATTTTAGCTGCCCTCTGAGTGGTTAGTCGGTTTCTATTTTTGGTGTGGATATTGCCGTGTGTGCTAAAAGATCGTTGCCACAGCTGCTGATGTGCTATGCAAGGCCCACAGGAGTATTCGACCTCAAAATCCGGTCAAAAATATTTTTTGCATTTTTCTTATTGGAAATGGTATAGAATTTTATCTTTTAATTTTTTACTGTATTTAAATATTATAAGTAGGTAGTTAATGTTTTTTAGGTTTAATAAAACACAATATAAATCTGTTTTTTTTACGGATCCACTTCTAAAGTAAATTCTATTGTTTCTGGTAAGTAACTCCCACTACTTTTAATTTTCTGACGTTTTCGTCCACAGCTCAAAAATGGGTCAGAAGTCAGCAGAAGCCTGTTTAATACGTCTTTATTACAAAGCTTCCGTTTGAATTTTGTAGAAAAATCTTGTCTATTACATCTAAAATGATTATTTCTGGCCTCTGCTGCTTTTTCTGACAGTAGTCCAATGGCACGTTACATAATGGCAGGACCATGCACAAGTATTTTAGTCAATTCAGTTAAAGATGAACACGCTATGCAGCTGGTTATAAATGCCATTATTGGCTGGTGCAATTCAAACGGCATGGCCCGCAATGCGAGTAAGTGTTACCACATAAAATATTCAAAGAAAAAGACGCCCCTAGAAACTAGTTATCGTATTGCTGATGATGTACCGTCAACTCCTGTAACTTCGCCTAATTTTTGACTACATTCGAAACAATATTTAAATTTCCCGACACGGTTATGTTAATTTAGGTATCACACTAGATGCGACTTAGCCAATCAGAAGATAGCTTTTTATGTGTGCTAGTATCGTGTTCTTACAGGTAATCAAATGTGGCCAAAATGGCGTTTAAATATTTTAGGCGAAGTTAGAGGCAAATGCGCAACTTTGCCTATGCTGACGATTTACCTGACAATAACAGTAAATTATAAGAGACATTCAATGCTTACTATAGATATTAATATAAATAGCTCATTTGTCCTACTTAAACCCAAAGAAAACTAGTTTACTGCTGTTTTTATTGAGGTAGGCGAAGTAAGGATGACATTTATCCATACTAGGAACAAAATTTAGGGTTGTCACTTTGTCAGTGAGCAAATAATATTATCATTACTTATTTTTTAAATGTTTATTTATTTAAAACGGACGCATTAAGAGCTAAGTAATTGACTTAGAATAGACTATACCAATAACTGAAATAAATCCTTTAATTATTAAGACTGAGATCTTTCTTAAAATAAATGTTATAACAAAATATTATTAACTTCAACCAAATAAATTCAGTCTTTGTCTTTCTGTTCAGACGTTTTTAAAATGTAATACGGCACTTTTTCTTAAACCTATCTTTATTTGTATAAAGATAGGTTACCTAGGATACCTATCAACACTTAAAACTACTTACCTACATACCTAACGTTAGAAAAAAATAACTTTCAATAAACACAATGCTGTTACCTACTAAAATCATTAAATAAACATTACATATCACGATGCTGCACATTTTTAACAATACTATTTAAAGACACTTAAATACTAAGTAGCCGATAAAAAACAGTCTTATCTTATAATGCTTATACTCAGCTAAGCACAGTTTTGGCATCACACGACCATGCACAATTTACTGTCCCTCTGTTTTTCTGTTTATTGTCTTGTTTGTAGTATGTATGATTTATTGTGTATCGTGTGATTTCAAAATAAATGTACTTAAATTGTTACTAGAATATAAAACTTAACTAAAGTAGTTCTTTTTATAACAAAATTATTAACGTGCTCTGCACAGAACAAAAAATACCAAGTTTAAAAAAAATCAACAACTAGGTTTAAAACAATCAAAAGTCTAAGAAACAACATTGAAATAAAAAGGAAACAATGTAACATGGCAAGAATCTTCTAATATTACAGAGATTCATCATTCATTATAGTTAAATACGAGTGCCCAACTAACCTTTACCCTATGTTATAATAACACCATTTAGATATATCAAATTTTAAAATTCCTCGTCTCTCTGTAATAGGCTCTGATAAAACTTTTTCAATGTCTAATCTACTAATTGCAGAAATATCGTCGTTAATAGGCCAGGCAAACTTACCTTTGCCTTTGTGTCTAAGAAATTTAACTTTAAAGTTTGTCGGATTTTCTACGTTCAAGACTCTTCCCAGATAGTATTTGTCTCCTTTCTCTAAAGTAAATTTGACAAGAAGGTAGTCTCCTTGTTCAGGATCTTTGTCATTATCATCGTCTAGTGGTTCGATTTCTTCATTACCAAGTTCATCATCGCTATTGCTGGGTCTATCTTCTTCATATTCGTAGCATGATTCTCCTTCTTGATAATCATTGGAAGTATCATGCAACGAATAATTTTCATCATCTTCGTCAGTATCATCTGCTTGACTTCTTCGTTGTTTAATCGGTGTTATAACTTTCTGTTTGGGCGTATTATTTTCATTTTCTTCGTCTGATGTGTTACTGTCCATTTAGATATTACGTTTAGGCATATTAGTTTTTTTAACAGGTGTAAATTTGCAAGAGATATTAGCATTATCAAAATATACGTTTAATTCATCTTTATCAGTGTCATCTGCTTGACTTATTCGTTGTTTAAGCGGTGTTATAACTTTCTTTATGGGCGCAATATATTCATTTTTGTCTTCGTCAGATGTGTTACTGTCCGTATAAATATTAGGTTTAGGCATTTTAGTTCTTTTAGCAGGTGTTAATTTGCAAGAGATATTAGCATTATCAAATAATACGTTTGATTCATCTGGTTGCTCTAAAATGTTGTTGTTATTAGTGTTCTCAACATTATTCCCCTTTGCAATCAAAACGTTAGACGTAATGTTTATGTTTGAAGAATTGTTACCATTATATTGAGATACTTTTTGCTGTGAATCTCCACTTTTCTTCGCCTTCAATTTGAAATCTAGGTTAACACTGAAATTGAAATCGCCAGCGCTGACAGATTTGCCAGGTTCAATTTTCAATTTCTTGTTTCGCATTTTCTTTTCTTGTGTTTTGGGTGTCCTAATTTCTTTCAAGTAGTCAATAACTGCCTGGTTTATCCCATATTCTACAACTTCTTTCGAGTCTGTAAGCCTTTTCAAAACATTTTTAGGATTGAATGGATAGATCCCAGTTGCCGCAAAAGAACTAATGATATTGCATTTTCTTTCTGAAAGTTCGTTCATTAGCTTTGATAATAATCCTGGAAATAAGCATTTGTTTAAAGCTTGTTTTGAAGGGTGTTCCATTTTGTATTGTGTTAAAACTTTTCGCCAAATCCTTTTTAGCGGCCCATAGACACATACGTCTAATGGTTGTGTGAAATGTGTTGAATTTGTTGGTAGTAGAACAAAACGTATTTGGTGTTTTTCACAAAGCGACAGAACTGTGGGATTCAAATGGGATGCTAAATTATCTCCCACAACTATTTTGGTGCCTGGAAGTTTCTTTGCCCATGGGATGACAATACTGGCAAACCAATCTTCAAATATAGCTGAATCGAACCATCCGGACGCAGAATTATTGTATCGTGTATGAGGAGGCCCACCTGTGACCCACTGCTGCCACAATTGTTTCGATTTGTACACAACATAAGGTGGTAGTATTTTCCCATCGGCAGTAGCGGCAAACATTATGGATATCGTACCCCTTCGTATGATTCATGATCCTTTCTAGATATTTAGTGCCTCGTTTTACAATACATTTAGATTTGCCTGGGTCGTCCGACAAATTGGTTTCATCGTAGTTTAATATATTCTGTTTTGGCACGTCGGTCAGACTCTCTTTTAGGTTCTTGAAATAAGCACTTAACTCTTCACATGACTTTTCAGCTCGAGCTTTCTTAATATTAGCAGTTGCTCTTAGCGATAACTGATTGCGATGACGTTTTAAAAATCCATATGCCCATTTCTCTCCAGGCATTTTACCATTAAAAAGACTATCTCTCCCGTTAGTTACCAGATATTTATGGACCATGATTCTTAAATCTAACATCGAAAATGGACTTCCGACGTCTTCCGAAGTCGGCCGCAGCAACAAGGACTTTAATAATTTTATTTTCTTCTTTAGTGCTCAATCGGGTAGGGCAGCCGACGTTTTTGACGTGTTTGTTTTTAAGTCTATCTAATAATGCTCTTCGAGGTATGCCGAACCGTTTTTCGGCTTCGTAAGAAGACATCTCTTTTTTTCGAAGGCATCCTAAAGCCAATTCCAACATTTCTGGGCTATGTGCCACTGTATATTGCCTTTTACTTTTACAGCCCGAGATTTTCTGTTTCATTGTTCTGCAGACAATATATAATAATGAGCAATTAATAATTAAAAATAATATATTATTTAATTTCGACAGTTGTAAAAAATGTAAAGTGAAAATTGGCTTTCAGAATATATAGTGTGCCTCGTAGGTATATGTAGTAGCCCGATCGTATAATTGGCCAGATCATAAACTGCTAATAGTTATCATGATTTCTCAGTCATATCAAGATGTTACTGTCTACTGAGAAACAGTGAATTATTGAGTCCAGCAGTATAGGTTTTTGCATAAATTAGATTTGTAATGTCCAAAAACGCCTGATGTTTATACCAATTAGTTACGCGGTGGGGTCCTTGGTCAATTAAACGATCAAGCGACGACATATACATGTTCGGAGCAATGTGACAGAGCTGCAGTACTACGCGTTCACTTCATCATTGCCGCTACCTCGCGGCCCGCTTCGTCATACCGCACCACCTGCGTCGCCCGTGCCCGCCCATGCAGTAGCGCCCGCACGGGCGACGCAGGGGGTGCGGTATGACGAAGCGGGCCGCGAGGTAGCGGCAATGATGAAGTGAACGCGTAGTTACAACCAAATGATACAGATAAAGATGCGTGCTAATAGTAGGTACTTTGTTTTATACCTACAACAAAACATTAAAACATTTCTATCATTGCTCATCTGAATCTGGTTAAATAATAAATGGAAAGTGACAGCCCTACAGGTAGGCGAAGTTTGGAATACGACAGTTTGCATAACCCGTCCTAACTTTGCCTACGTAAATATTTACTTTCAAATAACAGATTTCATACCAAATGTTATGACAAAGCGTAGCTTACTATAAATAAAATAAATAAATATTCTCTTACAATCACACCAATTATCTAAGCCCGTAGTTAATTTCTTAAGAAACTGTGTCTACGTGAACTTGATAACGGATAAATATATACTTAAATACTTTTTGTTTGTAAATACATACTTAATATACATAGAAAACGCCCAGACCAAGACAAATAGACATGTGTTCATGCACACAAATATTTGTCTTGTTCGCGAATCGAACCCGAGACCTATGGCGCAGAAGGCAGGTAGTTTACCCCTGCGCCAAATCGGTCGTCAAATACTATATTTGTCATCTACTGTAAAGATACCAAAAGTTAGCGACAAAATTCGTTTACGCGCGTATCGCCTCTGCGCGAACTAAACGTATGTTGTGACGGCACGGCGTGCAAGCCATTTTAGCCTTAGAAGTGTTTAAGTGCCGCTGTTGCCCATGGTACTTCAGGAGGTGAAGGAAATTCGTGACCTTGGTGTCCTCTTAGACGGCTCTCTTACATTTAAACCACACATTAAGCCTTTATAAAGCAGAGGAAACTAGAGGTGGTGGTAGCAACGTGCACGCCAGTAGGAGTTGTTAATAATATGCTAAGGAACACAAATTGAGGGTATTCTGATTTTTTGCGTTTTTTCTTTTTTTTAAATGCGGAAATGAAACGCAAAATTTTCTGAAATTACTTATTTATTCGTAGAAAAAACAAACTATCAATCAAGAATTGAACAAGAAATCACGTGTAAGATCAATTTAGATATTTCTATCATTTATTTATTCATATAAAAAATCAGACTTTCAAACAAAAATTGAATAATAAAATTTACGTCTAATTGGAGGAATGAAATAAATCAAAGCAAGGTACCACACAAAGTGGCACCTTGCAAGCTTTCCAAAATAGAATGACTAATGTTGTGCCATCATCATAAGTAAAAAAATAAATGGTGCTTACTTACCTCATCAAGAGTATCTACTGGATTTCGTGTGGGTTCACTACATTCTTATAGGAACCTCATAAGATTAAAATACCACAATGACGGTACATATTGACTATCGGCTCCACTCCCTGTTTGATTGCCAGGCTTGACCTGAAAAAATTACAATTTGATTATTAGTGTATGCCATTATTATATTACTTTAGTTATAAGCTAAAGTACCCTTTGTAATTTTAATAGCTACATAATAATAAAAAATACTATGACTTTGCTTTACTTTTATTCCAGCAGTGAGCAGTGATACCCTAGTAGGTAATCGAGAGTTTAACATTTTTTACCCATCTCAAAAAGTGCAGAACGCCGCTAAAGAAGTTTTCACTTTTAAAAAAACCAACATCCGTTTGCCTTTTTGAACCTTGTTATCAGCGTTGCCAGATGTATGATTTAAATCGTATTCAAGCAATTTTTTAAGAGTTCTATGCATTTACGATCGAAACATAAAAATCGTACGCTATTCATAGGATTTTTTCATCACATTTTATGAAAATAATATGTTGTTTTTATAAAATGTGAGATATTATCTCAGAACTAGAACTACATAACCAACACTTCATTTTTAATTATGTGACAGTAGCCACATGTGGAGATTTGTGCATGATTTGTGTTGTTAAAATATTAATCAAATCCGAGCAAGAATCGCTTCTATTTGTTTTTATCCAACTGAATCAGTTTTATACGGAGATAAAACAGATTTACAGATTTCCAACTCATTAAAATTAACGGTTGCATTATCGCTGTCACTACAACGCCGCTTGAGGCCAGGGGCGTGCATCAGTTTTCCAGCGCAGTAGGCACTGTAGATCTAACTAGTGGTAGTTGCACTTATCATTTTAAAATTCGTAATATTTAGGCCGAGCGACGGCGACGTGACGCGGACAAAGTCGCGAGCGGAAGGCTATGTTGGATATAAATTCGCTTACCATATATTTTCCCGCTTTCTTCAGACTGCAACTAATTTTCTGTATGTTATGTAACTAAGATTTTTAACTATAGGAATGATGCGAAATAAAAGAAATTAAAATACAATGAAATATGAAGTTTTATTTATATTATATGTGAGATTAGGTCCTTACAAGAAATACAGGGCGTGGGGATAACTATTCTACTTTGCAGCTCACTTGTTGCACTGTCAGAGGGACTTAAATTACAATATTCTCACCGAGTTGAAAATTACATAGACAGGTAATGAAGTTTAAACTAGACAAATAAGGTTTCAAAAGAAATTTATATGAACAAAAGTCCTAGGCTATCGCTATCCTTAAAATAGGTTTACAACGTGTCAGACTGGATATACAAATACAAACACAAATTAAAATATGGGCTGTTATTCAATATTAAACATTTTACAAGCTCACAAGTGTAGTTTAAATCAAGTTGGGAGTGTAACAAAATTGAAAGGAAGGTAGGTAATACTTATATGTATGTAGTAAAGTTAAACTTATGAGAGAGGATAAGATTAGATACGATTAATGGGCGCCACGTTTATGAACAACTCATAAACGGAGAGAGTAGGGAGAGATGTACTAAAAGATAAAGATATAAGAACGATTACACCTGAGATTTATATTCCGAGGAGGGGTTGCGAACGCCGGTCTCTCAAGGCCTAAGGTCAGCGAACGAGGGCTCGCCGGGATGGTATCAGCTTCGCAGGTGCTCGCTCCGGACAGGTAGTCCAGTCAAGAATAAGAACTGTCGAGGAAGAAGAAAACACAGCGTTATGCCAAAGCAGTGACATAAAGAGATGTTGGTAATTTGTTTGCCGTTTAGCAGATCGACTTACCCGGACGCTGAAGATCGAGGACCAATCAAGAAAATTGCAGTATACACAATGATGCAGCTTAGGACGCAATTAGCGAGGTTTATCAGGGATAAACTACGTAGGTAAAAAAATGTCTATGCAATAACAGTTCACAGTGACTTTGCTTCACAGTCTTTTAAGTAGAGGGTATCGAGGGAAAAAAACTCTGAGGCGAGACGGGCCCTATTTATATGTTCTGCCACGATTTTTCTAGAATCATGTTTTTAATTCATATTGCTTTACCATCAATCTCGAATTTTCCAAGGTCAGTAGCATAGACAATGCTCACTTGTACATTTCTAGAATGATCCGAATATAGTCTATGGTTATGAAAATTAGCTAAAGATAAATGAAGAATTATATAAAATCAAATAAAGGAAGATTTGTAGATTATAAATACCTAATTACTTTCATTGTAGATTAGATATTCATAAAGTTATTGATAAAAGTTTATAGGTACCATAGATAATCTGGACTCAATATGTAGAAGTTCAATTATTAAAGCAAGAGAGCTACTCTACGCCAGATGTCAGTTTTGGTGCTGTTGCATGAACGAGAAGACAGGATGGCTATGCATTTAGGTGTGAGAGAGATGACAATATATGTGCGACATACTTTGCCACTATTTGACACCAGATGGCGCTAAAGTTTGATGAAGTGTGGACTCTCAACGCAAGGTGTCTTTATAAGAAAAAGAGATGGAAATAGCTGGACATCCATGCAAGAATGAGAAGACGTATATCTCTCGATAATTGCTCGTGGAAATAGTTCTGCTGTTCCTCACAAGATTGAGCCAGTGGTTCAAAAATTATGATGTTTACTCTGATAAAATTAAATGTCAAACGTCAGACGTGATAGATGTTTGTTGACAAATTTAAGTGTACCTAAGATGTAAAAATTAGCAATTATTGCTTGGAATTGAGTTAATAAGAATGTATGTACTTTGCAATAAGGGATGTATAAAAACTGTGTTGTGTAAAGGTACATAATATAGGATAAAAAACAGAAATGAAGGTTGGTACTATCATAGTTTATTGTGAATGTAACATATTAAAAAATGATATGTTACAATACCTCATTAGTTGAGAAAAAAAAAAAGAAAAAAAACATAAAGAAAGGAACTGGGATGAGGTGAGTGAAGGACAGGTCACTATCCCCACACAGTAAAGAAAAGAAAGCGAAAGCGTGAGGAAACATGAAGGGAATAGATAAAACAAGAATAGAGCAAGAGGAGAAAAAATTGTAGAGAAAGGAAAGTTGTGTAGAAAAAGAAAAGGTTGTGCAGAGAAAGAAGGAATGGATAGCACGGTATAGTAGAGTGGGAAAGTAAAGAGAGTTGTAGGTTGGGAATCAAGTAAGGAAAGGAAAGGGCAAAAGGGAACAAAACAAAAACAAAAAAAATAATCTATATACGTATACTACATGCCAGCTGTAAACAAATAAGTTATATAAATAAACGGAATACATAAACGATACAGATTTATTGATATCGACGGTGGGTCTTACTTCTGGCCTATGTACCATGCGCCCTTGCCGAAAATTTAAGGTGTGCGTATACTAGATGAATATGGATATACATAAATAAATGGAGTGTCGATGGCCTATTTTAAGAGTCGCAGCCGCTCTGATATATAGATGAGTATAATATACTAGTGTGATAAGAATTATCTGTTGTCGTTAAGGCATATTTATACAGAGTTACAATCCGCTCTGAGTAGTAAGGCTTTTGATTTTTCATTTATGGGATTACCAGCCGTCCCATAGAATAAACTAGATACTATAAAATTAATATATATATAAGATGATTATTTTTTATTCGAAGAAATTTAAGTGGATGGTCAGGTCAAGTGTTTAGAACATTATAGAAACAAAAAAATTTTTTTTTATTTTTTTTTTAAATTTCATCATTTTACTAAAATTTTTGATGGATATTTGTTGGGCATCTCAATTATTTTTAAGCCTAAACATAAAACAACAATAATTAAAATTGAATAAAATAATTTTTATTTACGCGCAATGCGCGGCTCGGCGCGCGACAGCTGTTGGGGCTGCGGGCGGGCGTCGACCCGTCCTTGACAGCTGAGAGCGTTACGTATGTAACTTACGTAGGTGACTACGAGCGTACGTTATCATCTGGCTGGAATGAAACCGCACTTATTTACCTTTTACAACTAAACTGAAATGAAGTGTCCTGCGTAAATTATTAAAAACAAGTGAAGTCAAGATTCTAAACAGCCTAGAATATCGTGGTACTATTATCTTAGATGTTGTCATAGCGTTATTTTATAATTTTTACCTTTTCGTTTGTGCATATCTACCTCAAAAGCTGCTAAATTTTTCGTTGTAGAAACTTAAATGATTTAAAATGAAATAGGTATTAGAAAAAAACGACGACAAGTAGCTCCGCCGGGAATCGAACCCGGGACTTTTTACTGTCCGGGCGAAGGCTCTGACCGTTGAGCTACGAAGTCGTCAGCGGTCAGAGTATTCGCCCGGGCAGTGAAAGGTCCCGGGTTCGATTCCTAGCGGAGCTACATGGAGGATAGGTCGTTTTTTTTTCTAATAAGTACCTATTTCATTTTCAATAATAAAGATTGCATTGTAAATGCAAAAAAGGAAAAGTAATTTGAAACTTACATGATGTTAAAGAACTTTCCAGTTTATTTCGTCTGCGTAAAGCAAAGGTGATAAGCTTCCCATCACACTTAACAGGCTTTGGACTGTCAAACTAATGTAATAATTATTTAATAGAAAATGAAACTTCTAAAATTACGTACTTAAATTTATAAAAAAAAAATTGAACTAGAATAAATTGTATGATTGACACAATTATTATTACACCAATTTGGCGTGTTTAAAAGTTCATCACCTATTTACAAGAGTTTTATTTACACCTTAAAACTAACACCTATCTACAAAATTGCTGTACAAGATTACCTCCTCTTTCGATGCACAAGTACGCACGTTTGCGTACGTGTCTAGAGACTTTGTTTAAAGTGTCACGGTCACTTTTCACTGTCACAAAAGCCGATTCAATACGGCTTTTTAGTTCATCCAAGTCACTTATTTCATGACCAGTTTGGCCGTACACCAGGTCTTTAACTCGACCCCAGAAAAAAAAGTCCAAAGGAGTTAAATCGGGTGACCGTGCAGGCCACGCCACTGGTCCTCCGCGCCCTATCCACCTATCACCGTATTTAGTGTCCAGGTACCTCCGAACTCGCTGAGCATAGTGCGCTGGAGCACCATCGTGCTGGAAAAACATTCCTCTCAGCTGCGCCAACGGAACGTCTTCCAGCATCGTTTCCACCTGTGTCTCCAGTAAGGTGATGTACGTGTCCGCGTTCAATCGGTCCAGGAACACTGGGCCAAGTACTTGGTCTCCCAAAATACCGGCCCACACGTTCACACTGAACCGTCTTTGAAAGTGGTCAGGGCGCACCAAACGAGGGTTCTCCGTGCTCCAGTAGTGCGAGTTGTGGATGTTAAACATCCCAACTCGCGTGAATGTGGACTCGTCCGTCCACAAAATTTGCCGTCGCTCCAAACGCAGCCACTGACAAAACTCTACGCGAGCAGCGTAGTCAGGAGCACTGAGCTCCTGGACTCGCGTAAAATGCCATGGGTGGTTGCCCTCTTCCCGGAGAACGCGCCACACCAGGTACTGGCTCACCCCAAAAACTCTGGCGCCGTCTCTGGTACTGGCCATCCCATGGTTTTGGAAGAATTCCAATATGGCCTCCTCAGTATTTGCAGACGCTCTGGGTCTACCAGCGTCAACCGCAGGCGGATCAAACCGGCCATGCTCCCGAAAACGGTACACCGCGTTCAGGATGATACTGTGGCTAAGGTGCACTCCAAACCTCTCTTCGTAGAGCCGCACAGCACCACTCACTATTTCCCCACTCTGGCGATAGCATAGTACCATCTCGAGGTACTGCTGATTTGTGTACCGACGAGGCATTATTACTCACGCACAACGCGATAGCACAAGAAGCAGAAGTGGACTGCGAAAAAAATTAAAATACGGCCGTGTGAAGGTCATGTGATTAGGGTCGGCACGCACGATAAATAATAAAAGCATAAGATCATACCAGATTTATTGACGCGTAAAAACTTATGTTTTTTTTCATTACCAACGAATAGGATAACGTAAAATTATTGCTGGTGACCAAACTTGCAAATAAAAACGAATTTACAATATGAAATGGAAATTGATTTTATCCTTTGATTACCTAGTTGATTTTTCATATTTTAAATTCACTTAATTTGCAAGTTTGGCCGCTAGCTTTAACTGTTAGTAAACCAAAAAAAATGGAATATCAAGCACTTGCACTTGTTGACTATTATTTAGTTATTATTAGTAGTTGACTATTGTTTTCTTTTTTTATTTTAATCAAAGAAGCGAAGCGAAGTTAAATGTGTATGAATGTTACTAATTATAATTTTACGATGCACACACCAAAATCGATAATCGATAATAAATTCACATCGAATTTTACCGCTCATAGTTTGCGGCAGCCTAAGTCAGCGGCTAGCGATTGAACTTGAACGTCGTCGCACGCGCCTTTGATCAAACGCCGCAAACGGGTTTCGTGCGTTTTAACTATGCCGCCACAGCCCGCCGCCTGCGCCACGTGCCGAAATCACAGCCGAAATGTCGATGGTATAGTCAAGGAGATGTGTATTTTATTTTACTATGATTAACAAAGATTTAATAAACCATCTTTACGGTGGTGCTTCCCTTACTAATTCTTACATTCTGTTAGGAATTGTAAGAAGTTTTTAGTGCTTCCTCTCTGATTATGATGTGATGAATGATAAACATTTTATTTACATTTGAGAACGGCTAACAGTTTGAATTTACTTTGATAAACATTACTAAACATTTGATCGCAATGTTAAGAAATGTTTTCACGTTAGGTAATCATCTTCATCAGCCATTTTAATGTCCCCACTGCTGGGCCACTAGCCTTCCTTGTGGATGGATAAGAAGAATGGGCCATGACCCACCACGCAGGCCCAGTGCGGATTGGTAGGTATTAACGACTGCAAATGCAGCCGGGACCAACGGCTTAACGTGCCTTCAGAAGCACGGAGAAGCTCGAGATGAAAAGTTTTTGGTCACCCATCCCGTGACCGACCATTGCGAAAGTTGCTTAACCTCAACTATCGCAGGCCAAGCGCGCTAACTACTGCGCCACGGGCTTTTTGTCTTCTTCACGTTAGGTAATGTAAGTACTTAAAATTTTTAAAAAAACCTCAACGCTCTGATGTAATTTTAATGAATAAATGCTTAAAGTGTTTGTAAACATTTTCTAACAGTAGTGTAGGAGCACCATAAAGGTTGTTTTATTTTAGAACGCATAGAAAATCTGGCAAAATTTAACGCACAATCATTTTAGTCATACGCAGTCTGTGGGTATACCGTATATCGAATACGATACGACTCTTTGACTATTGACGGCATATTTGTAGTCAAAGGTTAAAAAACATTTTGAGCAAGCGCAAGCGGGCGGTAGCAAGCTACGCAACGCACGCAGTGATTCAGGGACAATTGCGATGTGCTGTTGTGTGTGGCATGTGGGGTGCCGTTTTGTATAGGTACGCGATAAAACAAATAACTAGTACTATTTGACTGATTGTCAAATTGTTCAAGAATGTATTAACAGATTATTGTTACAAGCAAACGTGAGTTATGACTTATGACTATGAGTGAATTATAAGTGAATTATGACTTATCAGTGCAGTAATTTTTTTTTATTGGATTGGCATTCAATTAGTTAGGACTAGGAGTAAAGTACCAATCAGTGTTAAAAGATGAACTAAAAATGCGTAAATCAAGGGAAAGATTAATTTCGATTTTGTGTGCCAACTGCTAAGTGTGGGTGAATGTGGCTTGCTTATCTCCTTCTTTGTATGCAGATGAAATCAAATGAAACTCTAACACCATACATGTAAGTTATTGATTTTTTATAACAGATAAGAAGACGCTTGCCCGCTATCACGCACGCCTGATGGTAAGCGATGATGCGAGCTTGTAGGATGCATCGCGCTTGCCTAGAGGTTCCTGTTTACTCGCGACTTTAGGTACTCTCAGACTGTAAGTACGTACCTATTGGGAAACACAAGCGAGGCAAGGAGTTCCATTCTCTAACGTGCAGATATAAAAATGGAGGTAAACTGCTTGTTTCGGATCTTTGGAATATCCATCTAAAAGCGGTAGCGCTGATTCGTAGGTACGTCTGGTTGTCCGATGAAAGAAGAGAGATAGTGGAATAAGATTGTGCAATTCCACTACACATCGATAAGCTTGTGATCTTTTGTATTTGCAGTCATTTATAAATTTAATTATTTATGGATCATACACAATTTCATAGGTAATCTTTATTCCAACTCTTTCAATAAATTATTGCTTGTAGGTATTTAAAATTTTCCTTTTTGCATTGACAATGCAATTTTTATTATTGAAAAATGAAAAATGAAGTACCTATTTTGAAAAAATCGACCCGTCTTCCAACCAGCTCCAATGGGACTCGAACCCACGACCTTTCGCTATCCGGGCGACTGCTCTAACCACTGAGCTACGGAGTCGTTTCGATTTTTTCAAAATACTTCATTTTCCATTTTTCAATAATAAAAATTGCATTGTGAATGCAAAAAAGTAAAAATTTAAATAACTTGCAATAGTAGGTAATTTCATCTTTAGCGATTGTCAATATCTGGAAAGGTATTTCATTAATTTGCGTGTGAGAGTAGTTAATATCTTCACATTGATGAAATTAACGCTAGCTATACAGCGCGTAAGAAGTTTTTGATAAATTCGACGCTTCTCGTAACGACTCCGTAGCTCAGTGGTTAGAGCAGTCGCCCGGATAGCGAAAGGTCGTGGGTTCGATTCCCATCGGAGCTGGTTGTGAGACGGGTCGATTTTTTCAAAATACTTAATTTTCCATTTTTCAAATTATTGTTTGTTTACAGTATTCTAGAGTAGGTTATGTTTTGATTTCGTAATAAACGTCCAGCGTTTAAGTTAAAGTTTTCGCGGGTGCTCTCTTCAAACAAACAGAGGGCTGAAGTTAATAAATACAGATACTATCTAGTTAGCCTTAAATTTTAACAGATAAATTCTATCTTACTGCAAAGCAATAAGATCTAGAATTAAATTCTTAACGCGAACGATTGGACTGTAACGTTTGCACATTAACAAACTTACACTTGGGAACAGACCCACATTCATTAAATGGTAACGTAGATAGTAGGTAAGGTAGCCATTGCCTGCTCTCCGCTGTCGAGGACGGGGTCGACGCCCGGCCGCAGCCCGCCCGCCGCTCGCCGCGCCCCGCACATTGCGCGTAAATAAAAATTATTTTTAATGAATTTAAATTATTGTTTTTTTATGTATAAGCTTAAAAATAATTGAGATGCTCAACAAATATCCAATTACAATTTTAAAAATAAATTTTGAAATAAATAAAAAAAAAAATTTTTTTTTTGCTTCTATTATGTTCTAAACACTTGACCTGACCATCCACTTAAATTTCTTTAAATAAAAAAAAATCACCTTATATAATAAAAACCATACAAAAAAAATAGAGTACATAAAAGAATATATAATAGGGTTTGGGAATGGGTATGAAGATGAGGAAAATGTGGGATGGGAAACTGGGACTTTTGGTCGGCTCTTACGACGCGCAAGGGGAGAGCGATGGTACTATTCTTTCTCCGGCAACCATACGGATAAGGTAAGGGAATGGGTGTCGTGATGAAGGAAAATATGGGATGGGAAAATGGGACTTTTGGTCGGCTCTTACGACGCGCAAGGGGAGAGCGATGGTACTATTCTTTCTCCGGCAACCATACGGATAAGGTAAGGAGGAGATAGTACCTAGATGCAGAGCAAGAGAGAGAAAAGAGAAAAATACTTATAGATAATCACATACATAAATAAAATGAAATAAGCAAAATATAGGTGTAGTTATATAGGTACAGATTTTAAAATGTCCTTAATGTGCCAAGTGCCTAAATCCTTGGATGTGTGAAAGTCCTTCAGAATGTATGTAAGAGGAGAGATCTTCTTTTTCACAATACATTTAGTGAATTTAGGAGCAAGTTTTGCAGTGAAAAATTTACTAGCATCAGAAAGTGGATATTCTTTCTTCCATACAGTCTGTCCCTCCTGATATTCAATATCACGCCTATTTTTGTTGTAATGAATTTTATATTTGGAGTAGGCTTTGGACATGTTCAAGTTTACTTTAATAAAAATGTCTTTAAGATGAGGTAGAGTAGATGAGTATGAAGTCCTGTCGGTAAACAAAATATCTTCTTCTTTAAGTGGAGAGTTAGGGTACCAGTCACCAGAGAGTACAGCTTCGCGGCCATGATTTAGAAAATATGGGCTAAAACCAGTGGATTCACTAACGGCTGTGTTGATTGCAAACTCAATTTTTGGTAATTCTTCAGCCCATTTTCTGTGGTCTGTACCTACATAGGAAGATATGGCAGTGACAATGACACGATTAGTCCTTTCAGAAGGGTTGTTTTGTGGCAGGAACCTACAGTTATAAAAAGAATTAGGAACTTTATACTTCGCAACTAAATCCTTCATGGCATTAGAGATATACTGGGGACCGTTGTCCATGACAATTGTTTGAGGAATCCCATATTTCATAAATATATTGTTTTCAATAATGGAAACAACTGTCTTGGCAAGTGAGTTCCTCATAGGAAATATGCATGTATACTTAGTGAAAACGTCAGTAACTACTAGAATGAATTTGTAGCCCTGATAAGATCGAGGTAAGGGACCCATTATGTCTGTAGATATCATTTGGAAGGGACGTTGGACCTGTTTGGGATTTTTCATGATGCCTGGGGGACCTTCATTCGTGCTCTTATACGCCAAGCAAACTTGACAATTTTTGATGTATTTCTTGACATCTCTGTGTAGAGATGGCCAATAATAAGATTGAGTGAGACGTTTCAAAGTCTTAAAGATGCCTAAATGGGCTGCACTCGGGTGATCATGACATTTAGCTATGACGTCATGCCGCGATTCGAAAGGAACCACGAGTTTCCACTCACAGTCAGCAGAGAGAGGGTTGGAATTTTTCATCCTTTTATAGAGACGATCAGAAATTAGTTTCCAATCAGAGAACTTGTGGGGAGAAGATTTGACGTCTTGTACTTTCTTGAGGTACCAAGAGTCTTTGGTAGTAGAAGAAGAAGAAGGGGAGTTTTGAGATGGATCGTCATCAGAAGTGACATTTACGGGAAATGAACGAGAAAGAGCGTCGGCCAAGGCATTATCAGAGCCCCTACGATACTCAATTTTAAGATTAAATTGAGAAAGCCGGACTGCCCATCTCGCCAATCTTCCTGTAGGAGATTTAAGACTGACAAGCCATTTCAGACTACTATGATCTGTATAAACCGTAGTAGGGAAGGGAGAGCCTTCAATATAACCCCTAAATTTTTCTAGAGCAAAGATTAAAGCATTTAGTTCCTTTTCAGTAGTGGCATGGTTTCTTTCTGGTTTAGTAAGAGAACGGCTAGCGAAGGCGACAGGATGTTCTTTACCCTCGTCGTCCTTTTGAGAGAGGACACAACCGAGACCTAAATCAGAGGCATCGGTAGAGATGATAAAAGGCTTATCAAATTTAGGTATAGAAAGAATGGGTGCAGATACCAAACGTTGCTTAATCTCGTTAAAGGCAAGGGAGAGCTTCCTGCGGAAAACTAAAAGCTTTGCCCTTGGGCTGTTTTTTAATTAGGTTGTTTATAGGAGCAGTTACTAAAGAAAAGTTTTGGATAAAACGCCTATACCATGACGCCATGCCTAGAAAACGTCTGACTTCTTTTTGGTTAGTAGGGACAGGGTATTCCAAAATGGCCTTAACCTTGTCACTGTCAGTGCGTAGTCCGTGTCGGTCGACGATGAACCCTAGAAACTTAAGGGAAGATCTGCAGAAAACTGATTTGTCAAAATTGATGGTGAGACCTACTTCTTTTAAACGTTGATAGACACGCTTCAGTAACTCGACGTGTTCGTCATATGAATTACTGACCAGTATTACGTCATCAACGTAGGTAAACAGACGGCCAGCAAACTCTGGTCCAAAGACTTTATCCATAAGTCTCATCATTCTAGCAGATGCATTGACAAGTCCGAAAGGCATGCGGCAAAATTGGAAAGCCCCAACCCCAGGAATGGAGAAACTAGTCTTCTCCCGCGAGTCTGGGTGTAAATTAATTTGAAAAAATGAGCTTTTCAGGTCAATAGAGCTTAGAAATTTAGCATTATTAAGAGAATCAAGTATGTCTTGGATACGTGGCATAGGATATGAATCTATTTTGGTGACACTATTCAGTTTTCTACTGTCTAGGCAGATCCTTAAGTCTCCGTTAGGTTTGGGAACTACTAAGAGAGGGGAATTCCAAGGTGAATTACTTTTTTCAATAATACCCATTCTTAACATATCATTAATTTCAGCCTCGACCCGCTGTTTATAGTGAACTGGTATAGGGTAGTATTTTTGTTTCACTGGGGGATGATCACCAGTGTCAATGACATGTTCTTCAAGATCAGTGAGACCTAAGTTGTTAGAATCAGCAGAAATATTTTTAAAATCAGTGATAATGTTATCAATCTGAGATTTTTGTACAACCGACAGATCCTCATAAGCATGTAAGTGTGTGTTTGTGTCAACTAAAGAGTTGAAAGCAGAAGTACACTGAGAGTCGGTCGTATATTCCAGAATATCCTGACATAGGTTAAATGCCCTAAGAAAATTTACACCTAAAATAAGAGGACTGTTGATATCTGTGCATACATTGAGAGTAATTAGTCTTAGATTGGACTTGTAAGTAATAGGTATCGTAATGGATCCCAAAATATTAAGTTTAGCGTTATTGCCAACTTTAAGAGTTTTAGAAGATGGCTGAAGATGAGTCTGTAGACCTAATTCCCTAAGCGTCCCTAGCGCATCATTGCTGAGTATAGAAGTTGATGCACCAGAATCGGCCAAGGCCAAGCACTCTGTTCCCAAAATGTTGACTATGATAAACGCACGGTTGTCAGGCAAGTTTGACTCAAAAAGTGGAGCTATCTTCTGAGAGGAGAAAAAGTTTTTTGAGAAAATTAGATATTCCTGCCATTCCCGGTCAGTAGTATGTTTAGTTAGTTTAGAAGGTTCAGGTTTAGGAGAGAGAGAACATACTACTGACCGCTTATTCAGTTTTTTGAACAAGTACAGTCGCGAGTAAGCACATTAGGTTTTTTACATTTAAAACATATAGGTGTATTGTATACATTACACTTTGAATAGTGATGTTTGCCACTACACTTTAAACAAGTGACACTATCTTTTTGTAGCATGGCGGAATTATAAGCATTATGGGAGATGGTAGCAACATTTCCCGACAAAGGCTTTTGTTTAATAAACGGTTGATTTACCGATTTAGTAAGATTAGATTTCACTGTGAAACCGGGAACAATAGCAGTATTGCCCGAATTTAAGGCACCTCTGTTCTCACATCTGTGCTTTGCTATGTCTAGCCTGGAGCACACTGATTTGAGTTCCGCAGTCGAAGAGAAATCATGGAGAGCTAATTTTGCAATATAAAAAGTGTTCATATTTGATAATATTATTTCCAACTTCTCAGTTTCAGAGAGTGGTTTAGATAGTTTAGACATCTCATAAAGCATGAGATTGATATAAATTTTTATGTCTTCAGATTTATCTTGCAATCTGCCTTTTATTTGCAGTAGAAGTCGTCTGTCATAATCAACAGGTAAAAATTCCTCTTTTAGATAATCAAAAAGTTGAGAAATAGAAGTTATATTGTCCCTGTAGACGCGGAACCACACCAATGCATCACCAGTAAGCAGATGTGAGAAGTTTGAGAGCAGTTCATGGTCTTGGGCAGAGCAGGAGGCAGCTAATTCTTTAATTTTAGTAATAAATTCTAAGACACAGGTGTGTCCGTCAAAAGTTACACCCCACTTCAATATAGGAGAATTTCTAAAAGGAGAGGAGTGAGTGTACCTTTGCTCCCTGGTCTGCCCGGTCAGTCTGTCTAGTCGGTCTATAAGGTGAGTCAACCTTGCCCGGCATTTTTGGAGATGTGTAGTGGTGGAATACTTAGGGACAAGAGCGCTTAGTTCGGCCAACTTCCGTGCACATACCTCCATTTCTGTTCCCGTATCAAGGGAACCATTAAATTTGTCCTCGACCTCTGCAGCGGCCGGTTCAGCCTTCTCCAGCAGGGCAGCCAACGTCTCCGCTGTGGCACCACGCTCGTGTTCCACTCCCCGCAGGTTGAGCTCGTAGCTGACCTCGTCCTCGAGTAGACCGGAGAACGCAGCATGCTCCATTACTGAAATTGATATAAGTACAATTTGAGAGAGAGATACAGCAAATAAGTATAAAATAGGTAGGAACCCAGTGAGAAATTGTCAACAAAGAATTGAGTGCAAACTACGTTGGGCGCTAAATGTAACTAAGATTTTTAACTATAGGAATGATGCGAAATAAAAGAAATTAAAATACAATGAAATATGAAGTTTTATTTATATTATATGTGAGATTAGGTCCTTACAAGAAATACAGGGCGTGGGGATAACTATTCTACTTTGCAGCTCACTTGTTGCACTGTCAGAGGGACTTAAATTACAATATTCTCACTGAGTTGAAAATTACATAGACAGGTAATGAAGTTTAAACTAGACAAATAAGGTTTCAAAAGAAATTTATATGAACAAAAGTCCTAGGCTATCGCTATCCTTAAAATAGGTTTACAACGTGTCAGACTGGATATACAAATACAAACACAAATTAAAATATGGGCTGTTATTCAATATTAAACATTTTACAAGCTCACAAGTGTAGTTTAAATCAAGTTGGGAGTGTAACAAAATTGAAAGGAAGGTAGGTAATACTTATATGTATGTAGTAAAGTTAAACTTATGAGAGAGGATAAGATTAGATACGATTAATGGGCGCCACGTTTATGAACAACTCATAAACGGAGAGAGTAGGGAGAGATGTACTAAAAGATAAAGATATAAGAACGATTACACCTGAGATTTATATTCCGAGGAGGGGTTGCGAACGCCGGTCTCTCAAGGCCTAAGGTCAGCGAACGAGGGCTCGCCGGGATGGTATCAGCTTCGCAGGTGCTCGCTCCGGACAGGTAGTCCAGTCAAGAATAAGAACTGTCGAGGAAGAAGAAAACACAGCGTTATGCCAAAGCAGTGACATAAAGAGATGTTGGTAATTTGTTTGCCGTTTAGCAGATCGACTTACCCGGACGCTGAAGATCGAGGACCAATCAAGAAAATTGCAGTATACACAATGATGCAGCTTAGGACGCAATTAGCGAGGTTTATCAGGGATAAACTACGTAGGTAAAAAAATGTCTATGCAATAACAGTTCACAGTGACTTTGCTTCACAGTCTTTTAAGTAGAGGTTATCGAGGGAAAAAAACTCTGAGGCGAGACGGGCCCTATTTATATGTTCTGCCACGATTTTTCTAGAATCATGTTTTTAATTCATATTGCTTTACCATCAATCTCGAATTTTCCAAGGTCAGTAGCATAGACAATGCTCACTTGTACATTTCTAGAATGATCCGAATATAGTCTATGGTTATGAAAATTAGCTAAAGATAAATGAAGAATTATATAAAATCAAATAAAGGAAGATTTGTAGATTATAAATACCTAATTACTTTCATTGTAGATTAGATATTCATAAAGTTATTGATAAAAGTTTATAGGTACCATAGATAATCTGGACTCAATATGTAGAAGTTCAATTATTAAAGCAAGAGAGCTACTCTACGCCAGATGTCAGTTTTGGTGCTGTTGCATGAACGAGAAGACAGGATGGCTATGCATTTAGGTGTGAGAGAGATGACAATATATGTGCGACATACTTTGCCACTATTTGACACCAGATGGCGCTAAAGTTTGATGAAGTGTGGACTCTCAACGCAAGGTGTCTTTATAAGAAAAAGAGATGGAAATAGCTGGACATCCATGCAAGAATGAGAAGACGTATATCTCTCGATAATTGCTCGTGGAAATAGTTCTGCTGTTCCTCACAAGATTGAGCCAGTGGTTCAAAAATTATGATGTTTACTCTGATAAAATTAAATGTCAAACGTCAGACGTGATAGATGTTTGTTGACAAATTTAAGTGTACCTAAGATGTAAAAATTAGCAATTATTGCTTGGAATTGAGTTAATAAGAATGTATGTACTTTGCAATAAGGGATGTATAAAAACTGTGTTGTGTAAAGGTACATAATATAGGATAAAAAACAGAAATGAAGGTTGGTACTATCATAGTTTATTGTGAATGTAACATATTAAAAAATGATATGTTACAGTTATGTGAACTTACTTCCTAGTGAACTTGTTCTGCTCTTATCCTTTGGCACCTGGCGGTCGTGTGCGGTGGAGCGAATTTTTAACCACCACAGATATCTCAAAAATGCATGAATATAACATGACTCGTAAAGAATCACACAATACATGTCATTTGAGCGATAGCCGTAGTGGCTTTTAGAAAAGCCGTTGTATTTGTTTTATGTCACTTCATATCACTCACGATCACGAATACCGGGTTTAACTAATTAATAAACTAGTAATAACACACACATATTGAGAGGTATTTAAATTTATCTAGATTAAATAAAATTTAGAAATAATGCGAGTAAAAAAGATATTGCTGCAGTTTGTGTCGATCGTACGTACTTTTTCGGTTTGTATTATAATTGTATTTCTAAAAAGTATTTATATACTAGATCAACTCGTCTGTCTTTTTGTAAATAAATATCTAACACGTCTTTATGGAAAGTTCCTGATCGTTTCAAACTCGTCAAAAGATTTTTTTCTATAGAAATTAGTGAGAGATCAGTGAGACGATTTTGCCCTTGTGTATTACGCAAATACGTATGAATATGCTTTAAACAAGAAAAAGATCGCTCGGCCGATGCACTACTAACCGGTATTGTCACTATTAGTTTTGCTAAACGAATGACTTAAGGGAAAAGTTGATACATATTATTTTGATACAACTGGTCTATTATTTCTAAAGGATTCAATTGTCTAAATTCGTCATTATTATAAATGCATTTAAGTTCGTTGTGCAAACGATCAAAATTAAAATTAAATGACCCGTAACGACTTTTTAAATCGTTAAAAGCAATTTCCGGAAAATCTGCAGAATATTTTGCAAAATTTTCCTTGGAAAGTAACTGAAAAAATACTAACTTTGATGTCGCTATATCTATTGCGCGACTCCATCGAAATGTTATCGATTATAGCTATTAAAATCCACCTGTAATGGATTTTAACATCGTCAACATTTCGTTTTCGTTTAGGAGGGCCACACAACCTTTTTGTATTTTGGAAAATCGTATTAAATTCCTCAATAAAGTCACTCAAAAAATTTTCGAAAGCATTTATTTGTTTAAGACAAGAAGCAATATCAGACGTTTGCTTCTGCAAAGAATTGTAAAGTAAATCAGTTTTTTCAAATATTTCGCTGAATATTTGTAATAGAAAAATAAATTCAAAATCTTTTAAAGTCACTAAAAAGTGTTGGCCTGTGTTAAGGTTTCACCGTCCCACGAGTCGGGATTATCTATAATTTGTTCAAAAACGTGTATTAAAATGTCTAGCTCATTTTTAATCACGTTTACTGTACGAGAATTATAAGTCCAACGCGTGGGAGCACAACGGGGGATTTCTTTCGCACTTGGTTGTTCGTTATAAAAAGCCAGTCGTTTAGTACTGTTACTGAAAAAGTTACTTATTGTTTTTATAACGTTGAAAAATCGTTTCGTCTCACTAATTCTTTCACAAGATTTGGAAAGGACTAGATTTAAAACATGAGCCGAGCACCATACATATAACGCGTGAGGGCAGTGCTTGCGCACTAATCCTTGGACTCCGTTCTCCCCGGACATAACATTAGCCCCATCATATGTTTGAGCAACTAATTTAGAAATACAATCATATTCTTTAAGACACTCTATAACAGTCTTGCTAAGAAACTGAGCTGTTCGATCCGAACTGACATCGATAAAACCAACAAATCTGTCTACGATTTCATTATTATCGAAATATCTCAAAATAAGAACTAACTGTTCTTTTCCACTAACATCCGGCGTTTCATCTATCATTACTGATACGAAATCAGTTTTACTAATTTGAATTTTAATATCACGTACCTAACATATAGGTGGCAATTGAAGAAATCAATTCATTTTGTGTTCTATTCGAAAGACCAGTGAAAGCATTCGAATAATTATGAAGATGATTCTCTAAAAGCCCGTCGTATTTAGCCAAAAGTTCAACGGTTTCTATAAAATTACCTTTATTTAAAGAAGATTCTGTTTCGTTATGTGCTCTAAAAGGTACTCGTAGCTCCTGTTTTGCCAAAAAACAAGTTATATCAATTAAACGAAAAAAAAAATTCCTATTGCGGTCGACTTTCGCGTTATGACGCTCAATGTCGCCTTTTAATTGCGCACTAATACCTAATTCAACGCGATTTTTTCCAAAAGAAAGCATAGACAGACATGCTTGAATATGTTTGACGGATTGATCGTGTTTCTTAGCAAGATTTGTTAAATTATTCAAATCACCGTAACCAGTATCATTCCACACAGTCTTCGCTGTAGAAAACAAAAGACACGGAAAGCAAAATAATAAATTCGTATGGCGGCAACCAGCTAACCAAGTATAACTGTCGTAATATTTGGTATTAAAATGTCTGAAATTTTTACCTTTCTGTTGAGTTAAACTAATATTTGGCATAGGTCTATTGAATGAAACAATTTTTGTTTTATCTATGAACGAAAACTGTGCGAAAGGATACGTACGTAATTTCTGTAAGCAAATCGAATCCGCACAATCGGCACACTCTAATTTCTCCATTATCTTTTAATTATTGATTACCTATATTAAGCACAAACACACACAGCAATTTCTTTTTATCACAGTACAAACACTCACTCAACAGTAATTATACAATTAAGTCTCGCGCGCGTGTGATGCCAAGAAGACAAAAACAGGAACTAAAAACAAAATGGCAGGAACTTTCGTTGTTGCAAATTACATCCGTAATTATTAATAATTCTATAACTCAATCACGGGTGCGGGCGGTTAACAATCACTTTTAAAATCAGCGCAATAAGGTTGAAACTCGTTGAACGTACACGCACTGCAGCGCGCGAAACGAGAAAGAAACGGGTCGGGAATCATCGGTTCATTTCGCGACAGTTCGTTTTAGTAAGCTCGACTACCTAACCCAGTTAAATTGAGAACATATGCATGTCTTAGGACGACGCACATTTTCGGTAAACATTATACGCGGTTGTATTACCTTGACCAGTACTTTTTCTAATTTATGTTGTATGAAAGGCTGCTTGCATCGAATAGGCGATTCGGAGTCTGCCTACCTGACACCCGTTTGCACTAAACTTAAAAATCGCATAAGTCTTTTCCTAGCTAACTTAAGGCATTCTTAACAAAAAATTGCTTTGCACTAACCTTAGGACATTCTTAAATGCACTTTTGGCTATTCTTAACTTACGGGCCCAATATCGAGCGCCTAAGGCTTAAGAAATACCTATATCAGTGATTATTGTCTGTGGCATTGTGAGCAAAGAGTAGTGCGACAAGCTTTTCTGTTCCGGTGATTATCTTTGGAACTAAAACAGTTTATATACGACAGTCCATTTTGACAGCTAATTTCGTATTGCAAGTGACTCCTGTGTCACGGCTGTCACCGGAACAGAAAAGCTTCGTCGTTGCGCTTGCCAAACTCGGTATGTAGTAAAACAGTACTTTAGAGGAGACACAAAAAACTAGTTTTCTGTGGTAATGATAACTTAATTAAAAATGTATTAATGCCACAGGGAGAAAAAAATCATGTCTAATTATTAACTATATAATAGCATCTGACAAGGCATAGATTAAGCGAAATATTTTTTTTATGATTTTAGGCACATGTAGGATTTGGTATGACCCTGTAAAATGATATATGTGAAAATAATGCACATAACGGATTAGTTTCATGTGGAATTATAGGCAAATTAATTTCCGTCATGTGCATCATTAACACTTTTCACTGAATTACTTAAGTAAAGTAAGGTACAATATAAAAAAACACATTAATACGATCGGTTGATTACAAGAGCCATTGCCAGTAATCAGTGTTTTAATGGCTTGATAATAAGAAAGATTTGGAACTGAATTACAATCGTTAACTCACCCAAAATACTTTGCTTAAAATTATGGCACTACTCGAAATGTCTGTGCCAACAATATTTTCGTCTAAGCCAACAATACATAAAATAAACAAAAACAACAAAATCAAAAACATCCAAAACAACTTAATTATTTTAAAATGGCACTGTTTAGGAACTTGTTCAATATTAATAACTAAATTACTCCCAAATAAATAGACCGTCTAAGCACAAATTGATAAGTTATTAAAGACACTTTCCAGAGTGTCTAAACTTGTCAGAATGCTTAACAATAATTGAAGCAATATTCCAGAAAATACTTAATCATATTTTTTGATTAATTAGTTAGGTATTAATACTTTCACTTTTTAACTAAAGGCACGAGATCAGTCTTATAAGTAGGTGGTACATTAGAATAATAGGTATTATCTTAATTGATCAGCCTTCTCAGCATTATCAGCAAATTGTATGCAAAGGTATTGATTGAAACTGTTCAGAGTATTTGGGATGTGCAAGCAGGATTCAGGAAAGGAATGGGATGCATGGATCAGGTCTTCTCCTTGAGGTGCCTGACCGAAAAACACCTGGCTAAGCACAAAAAGGTTTACTGTGCCTTTGTAGACCTAGAGAAGGCCTACGCTCGAGTCGAAAGGAATGAGCTATGGAAGGTGTTGTCTGAATACGGATTGGAGAACAAACTGGTTCATGCACTGAAATCTCTCTATGATGATTCCCGTGCATGTGTCAGGATTAACGGCGCGTACACTGACTGGTTTGGCATCTCTAGAGGGGTCAGACAGGGATGTGTTGCGTCGCCATGGCTCTTCAATTTGTTTTTTTAGACAGTTGTATGAAAGGCCTGAGAGAACGTGACTGTGGAATTATGATGAATGGGACCCAATTCAAGTGCCTCCTCTATGCTGACGACGTAATACTTGCGTCTTCTGTGGGGGAATTGCAGGAGATGTTGTCCGTTATGAATGATGATTTTGTGAGAAAAGGGATGAAACTAAATGTTTGTAAGACGAAAGTGATGGTTTTTGAGCGAGATTAAGAAATGTCTGACTGTACGGTAATGATATGTGGTGAGAAAGTGGAGCAGGTGCGTGGGTTTGTATATTTGGGCAGTTTATTTACATGGGATGGAAAGTGTGAGGAAGACATAGAAAGACGAGTGAAGAAAGGGAATTCAGTGAACGGCGATATACACTCAGTTATGAGTAGCCAAATCGTATCTGAAAAGGCGCGAATGGCTATTCATAACGGAGTGCTAGTGCCGAAATAGATGTTCTAGAGTCGAGTGAACACTATCCACCTCCATCATGGTATGGCCTTTCTCAAGTATACTTTGTTCAATTTCTACATTTTGATTTTGTTTTTTTAAAGTGACCAGAGCTGAAGACAGAATTTTATTCCTATTCTGGTATGCACATCCATCAGAGATCACTATGATCTTGTACCCTTCATCAATTTTAATCGTCAAAAAATAATTATAATAAAATCCTAATTGTTTTTTCGATGAGTCTGACCTAGAATTTTTGCGTCTCTTCAAGATGGGTCGGAAACGTATCAAATTTTTTAAGTACCTAAGTAAGCTTTTTTAGCTTAGCATGTGTCTAAATCCCAAAAATAATTGAAAATATGATCTCTTTGTTCATCGCCATAAATAACTTTTAGATTTTATATTATTTTTATGCATTCACAATGCAATTTTGTAAGTTTCATACTAACTTTTAGATGTTTTTAATACCGTTGATTTGCTTTCTTTGTTTTTGAAACAAAAGTAACCAAATGCTGATTTTCATTCTGATTTCTTTCTCTTTTTCTTCCCATGTACCTACTTCTTTCCTTTCAATAATTGAATCTTATTATACTGTCTGTCTTTCTTTTTTGTTAAAATGATGATGATTGCAATTTTGATGTGCTTTTATTATCAACATCATGCGGGAAATTATCAGCTGTAATCGATCTTATTAACCTATCAATAGTTATAAATCCAATTCAATCAATCAATGACGGCAAAGTGCCATGCTATTTATATAATTTAAGTTAAGAGCCATTTACCTACCTGTTTGTATATTTTTTTCCTCTAATAAATCTCCAATTTACTTAAAAAACTAGCCAGCACATGGCCTGCAAAACTCGATATGTGCAATACAAACCCGTTATGTGCATTTTATTTACATCGTACAAAATCGGTTTGTATTTATAGTGCACTTATCGAGTTTTTCTTAGAATGACTTCTACATAAATATTTTTGCAGATCCATAACTATGCTGTACTTTTACAAACCGAGTTTTGCAATCGATTCCGCCTTAGAAACTAGTGCCATCTAGCGAAAAAACGAAAAATCAAAAAAATGCACATATCGGATTTGGCAAGCGCACCGACGGCTTGTGGCTTTTGTATTCTTGTTTGCTAGATAGAGACACAACACATGTGACATACGTCATTCATCATTTATTTAAAAAAAACATTACAGATCGACAATCTTTTCTGTTCCCATGACAGCGGCGCTTATGTTTAGCAGCAAAACATGACAGTATTAGCAAAATGACATTAAAAACAAAACTCGTTAGTTCTAGTTTTGGCCACCGGAACAGAAAAGGTTGCGCACTGTATTTATGTTTTTCCTGACAGTTGAGCTCAGTTGACTTTTTCTTTTCTCGGTGAATTACTCCTACCAAATAAAATAGACAACGCCTTAGCTTTTGTCTCCTTTTAAATTACGAAGGAATCAATGAGAAGTTTCAACCAATAAAATATCCAGTGACCTACTTTACCTCGCCAGGTTTAAAATCCATAAACAATTAATATTTGAATTCATTCATTCATTCTTTTAGCAAAGTGATGACTAATTTACGACGTAGTCTGTCAGTGCAAACAAAATTTTTAGTTCGGCTGTTTTAGGCTGTTTCTAAGCTAAGATGTATCTTATCTATGACAAGCTCAACCCGAGTTTAGTGCAAACGGGCATTAGAGTTAGGTACCTAAGTATTTAGTAGTTACCTAAGTATTTTAGTTTTTTTTTTTTTTTTTTTTTTCTTTTTTTTTTTTTGGGGGTAGGACGCGAAAACTAAAAGACGTTTTTTGAATTAGCTCTGCATTTATTTGTTTTAAAATAGATTACTTTGACTATTTTAAGTAAATTTAATTATTAATAGTATGTGCTAAGCTGTTAAATAGTACCTGCAGTAGTTTTCTCCTATCCTTTCTTAGTTATTTCACTCATATCACCTTTTAACATTTACACTGCACATCACTGTCACTAAACAAGATGGAAGGACTGAAGGGCACAATTGAAGCACTTTCGATATCTTTTTCACAAAGAATGGCACAGTTCGAGGGCGAATTGAAGAAGACTAGCACCCCACAGCAGCCCTCACTATCAACTTTGTCGGTCGAGTTCAATGTGTTCCGAGAGTTTGTAATGGCCACACTCAAGAACCTGGAGCAGCAAGTCACAGTGCTGATGATGGAGTGTGACAATGTGGAGACACGGAGTCGTCGTGCCATGCTGTTGCTTCACGGAGTCCCCGAAGTGAGAGATGAGGTACCCGTAAAATCCTTGCTCAAGGTGGCGTCTCAACATCTGACCGGTGCCAACTTATGTGAAGCTCACGTTGTCCGGGCCAGCCGTTTGGGCAAAGCACGGCCTGATAAACCTCGGCCACTATTAGTGAAGCTCCAGTCCGAGGCTCTTAGAGACAACTTGTGGTCGCTGAAGACGGGTTTAAAAGGTTCTGGAACCACAATGTCGGAATTTCTAACGAAACCTCGTCACAAAGTCTTCTTGGCTGCGCGGGAGCGACTTGGCGTCACCAAGTGCTGGACCAGTGCCGGTCGCATTGTGGCAATCGCGCAAGACGGCAAGCGCCACCGTATAGTGACGTTGGCCGACATCGATAGGTTGACTGCACAAGATGCGAGCACAGCTTCAACGACGGCGACATCAACAGCAATGCGGGGGGACTCCCAGTCTTCGGCTCCAAAAGGTACAAGTACAAGGGCTGCCTCTGCAAGGAGGAAAAACCAGGACTAAGTTTGGTTGTTTGTTTAATTGTTAAACGGTGTTTGTTTATATCTGTAAACTTACTTCTTGTTCATTCATCTTCGTGAATAACGTCTTTCCTTTTCTTCTTTATTGTAGCTATGTTTATTTATGTCGTCGTAATGCATCTAATAAGTATTCTACCTTCCTTAGTGATAAATAATTTTTACAATACAATTAATAATTGCTTGACACATGACAAATTGACATGACATGACAATTGGTGTCCTTTACAACGACAGGCGAAGATATCAATGCCATACTGCCAAAAATTAATACTTTTTTTTTTTTTTTGTACTTTACCGGCCCTGGCCGTCCGTTGGCGTCTGTCATGTAATTATTTATTACCATCTTGAATCTGTTTTGTTTTGTATTTTTTTTTTGTATGCTTTACTGTGTTAGCTGTTTGTTGACTTTTATCTGTTATCTGGTTCTTTTGTATTCGTTTCTCTCCGTCAACCTGTGGGTACTATAATTATTTAAGTAATTTTATATTTTATTTAGTTACAAGTATATATCTGTTCGCGCCGCGCGTGATTCATTCATTCGCGTTGATTCGTGGGGTCGGCGCCGGCCGCCGCCCGCGCGACATCGCGTCCAGTTGGCCGTAAGCAGCCGCGAGACAAGTTCGTGTGTTTCTGTAGCGACGTGCCGTGCAAGTTACCTACCCATTTTGGGACCGAGATTCGTTTTGCACCTACTAGGGCTCCGGTCGGGGTACGGACGTGTAACCCGTGTGTGTTCGCTTTGAAAAGCGCCGGGAAAGTTTTAGCGGCCTATTAGGGCATTGTGTAGTATAAGAGTGTTAGCTGTAAGAGTATCCCATCGGGGGTTGTGTGGAGATCGTTTTGCCAGGGCGCGCGCGCGCCGGCGAGACAACGTTCAGCCCCCCTGGATTACGGACACTATTTTCTAGTAAGGTAGGATTAGCTTAATTTACTTAATTTTGCATGGGAAACCTTCGTTTCAATAAACTGTGGAACACAGTAGATGTGGTCATCACAATTGTGCGTGATCATATTTTTGGTAGCAGAGCTTAGTTGATATAATTAATTTTCATATTAAAATTAACTACATAAAATTTCATAGTAAAAATAAAAAGCGTACCTAAAAAGAGTACCTAAAAATTTTTTTTTTTTTTTTGTTGAAATATCGAGGGTATTTGAAGATCCCGAGACGATTTTAAGTACTAAGAAATTGTTCTAGTAAATTCTCGAACCGAATGTTTCTCACTTGGTGGATCCGATAATAGATAGACACTTATATAATTGTTGTCACATACTAGTGTTTTGATACGAGTTTACTCGCCTAGATGTGTATATTTTTTTTTGTGTGTCCGGATTTATTTGACGAATAGTTCGTTCGAAAGTGTGTTTATTAGTATCACATACTAGTGATTTGATACGAGTTTACTCGCCTAGATGTGTATATTTTTTTTTTTGTTTGTCGGGATTTATTTGACGAATAGTTTCGTTCGAAAGTGTTGTTTATTAGTACCACATACTAGTGTTTGTTCCGAGTCCGCTTGCCTAGTTAAAAAAGTGGAACTAGTTTTAATTATTAGTAGTATTAAATTACGAGTATTATTATTAAAAATAGTTTTGTTTTCGTTTGTTGATAACGGTTTAGTAGTTGATTTGCGAGGTATGCCATACCGTTAATCCTATACGTTTTGTTTATACCGTTATATTGTTAGCCCTTGAAATTGGTAAGTTGCTAATAATTTATGAAACTAGTAGGGTCCGTGTATGTCGTCCGAATTTTAACCCTTGAACCCCGTTGGGGCCAATTCTGACCACGCATATAGCTGTCAACGTTCACTCAAACCCGGGGCGGCCAATATTGACCAGGCGCCGGCCGGCACAGATTACTTGTGTTTATATTATCGTGACGCGACCTATTTCTATTGTTTTTTTTGTTGATGTTTACCACTTTTATATTTCTTTGTTTGCTTTGTTTATAAAACGGATTATAAATGGCTCCTACGAATCCGCTCGCCGTATCCAGGGCCGGCATCCAAGGAGTTTTGCGTTGGCTTGCTTGTGCGGTCACATTAATAGACCGAGCCGACCGGGTAGGCGCGTTGCTAGCTCGGTATGGCGGGCTGGCAGCTCGGCTGCAAGACCTGGAGCGCCACGCCATGGAGTGTCGCGCGTATTATATGGAGAACCCCCCAGCTGATGATGCCGTGTCGGAACAGCTGGAGCAGGATGTAGCCCAGGCCTATGAGCTGGCTGACCAGTTCACGGAGGCGGCTGAGAGGGCCCTGGCTGTTCGGAAGGGGGAGCCGGTTTTGAGCGGGGAGGTCAAACCTACCCCGACGGCGTTGCTAGGCCGATTGCCTACTTTGGAGATTCCCACTTTTAATGGGGATCTGTCAGCCTGGATGGGCTTCATTAATTTGTTTGACAGTTTGGTGGATTCACGACGGGACTTATCCCCTAGCGAGAAGTTGGCCTATTTGCGCTCCTCCCTGCGAGGAGAGGCCAGCGCGGTAATCCAGCACCTGCTCATCAGCGACGACAACTACCAGGTGGCTCGCCAGCTTCTGGTTAGCAGGTACCAGAATGTCCGGTTACTGGCGGACACCCACGTGGCCACGATTTTGGCCCTCCCGCGAATCACGCGGGTACACCTGTTACGGAGGGAGTTGCTGAACCCGCTACTGTCAGCGGTCAACTCCCTAAGGCGATTGGACCTGCCGGTGGATCAGTGGTCCTTTATACTGCTGCACATAGTCCTCGCCAAATTGCCCGCTGAAATGAAGGGGCGTTTCGAGCAGAGGTACGGAGGCGACAGCGCCTCGTATCTCCCGCCCTTCGCGGACCTCCTTCGTTTTTTGGAGGACGAATGTAGGGTGACGGACCACCTGGAGCCCGCCCCGGTTCCAGGTGTTGGTCGTATGGTGGCGGCGAGGGAACAGCCCCGTCGCCCGACCAATCGCTATGCTGCCTTCCAGCAGTCCCCTCCCCCCGCACCGAGTGAGCGGTGCAGGTATTGCAGGGGAGATAGGCACATGGTGCACGAATGTGCCAAATTTAGAGGCCTCCGCCCAGAGGGACGGAGGGCCGTTGCGAAACAGCGCCAATGGTGCTATAGGTGTTTGGGGGGACACATGCAGTCGGCGTGTCCCCAGACCGAGGATTGTCGTCTTTGCGGAGGGAGGCATCACCCCCTCCTTTGTTTGGACCGCAAGGACGCCGGGAGCGACCGGGGTTCGAATTCCTCGCGCACGGGCGGGGGCCCGGCAGCCCGGAACCGGTCCCCTAGAGATTCGGCGGGGCTTAGCCCCCCCGTTCAGTCCCCCCCGGAGAGGGGGAACTATAGGAGAGACGCCCCCGCCACGGGCGGGGGTAGGGGGGTACCACAAGAGTACGCCACGGTGGCGATGGGCACGGGCCCTATATGCTACTCCCCCCCCCTAATGGAGAGGCCTCGATTGGGGTACTATGTACCGAGGCACGCCCCACACGGGTATTACCCTGCACCTAGGAGTGCTGTTGGTCGGGGCCAGTATGTACCCGATTGGGACCCGCTCGCCCGGTACGAGCGTCCCACATTTGGCGCGCCGACTCAGGCGCGAGGGGGACAAGTACCCCCCCAAAATTTTTAATGGCGCCCCTGTCGGACCCAACCACCCCTCCGGAGCTTGTGCTGTTGCCAACAGCCTCCGTGAATGTTTGGGGACCTAAGGGCAATGTTGTCACGGTGCGTGCCCTTTTGGACTCAGGTGCCCAGGGGTGCATAATGTCCAGGTGGCTTGTCCGACAGCTGGGTCTTTTGCTTGTGCCGCATCACGAAGCGGTACGGGGGGTGGGAGACTCGCGGATCCCTGATCCGATTGGTCGAGTTGAGTTCTCCTTCTCCCCCCACTTCACGCCAAGGCCGAAGATCGGTGCTTCGGCGATAGTTTTTGATAAGGTGGTTGGACCACTCCCGCAAGTGCGAGTGCCGCCATCCACGATTGAGCTGACGTCTGGACTGGCTTTGGCTGATCCTTCCTTCCACCGACCGGGCCCAATACACTTGTTGATTGGTGCGGATGTCCTCGGTCGGGTACTGTGTGGAAGCAAGCGAGTTTTGCAGACAGCCGATCTTGTCGCCTTGTCCTCGTCGCTGGGTCATGTGGTGATGGGAAAGGTACCACAGACACCAGAGACCCCGTCGGTAGACCGCCAGACCATTGTCGGTTCTACTTTGTCCGACGTTCTCCAAAAGTTTTGGGAGGTGGAGGAACCTCCCACTGCCAAGCGGTTGGATCCGTTAGCCGAGGAGTGCGAATTGTTCTACCAGAACAACACTGGGCGCCTCCTCTCGGGTCGCTTGATTACCCGCTTGCCCTTTTTGGCGGTTCGCCCTCCTTTAGGGAGCTCCCGACCGATGGCCGAGAAGAGATTGTTGTCCATGGAGCGTAGGATGGCCAGGGATCCCGCATTCAAGGAGAAGTATATAGACTTCATGCGGGAGTATTTGGACCTTGGGCACATGTCCATCTCGCAGTTGGACTGGCGTAATGTGGAACATTACTTCCTGCCACACCACGCTGTTTTGAAGACTTCCAATGGGAAGATCCGCGTGGTCTTTGATGGTTCAGCGCCCACGTCAACCGGAGTGTCGTTGAATCAGTGTCTGCATGCGGGGCCGAAGTTGCATCACGATGTCTGTGATGTTTTGACCAACTTCCGCCGGCACGCTGTCGTCTTTGTGGCCGATATCCGCATGATGTTCAGACAGACCGTGATTCACCCGGAGGATAGACGATACCAGCTCATTCTTTGGCGTGAGGATCCCCAGGATCCGATGTTGGCTTACGAGCTGAACACCAACACCTATGGCTTGCGGTCGAGCCCCTTTGTGGCGATCCGTTCGCTTTTGGAGCTCGCAGAGCGCGAACGGCTACGCTATCCCCGGGCATCTGCTCTTATTGAGGGGGGGGCCTTATTTGTCGACGATATCTGCACGGGGGCCTCGAGCTTAGATGAGGCTCTCGTCTTACGTGATGAGCTGATTGCGCTCTTGAGGGCTGGTGGCTATGAGTTGCGGAAGTGGCTGTCTAACTCACCGGACCTCTTGGCAGATTTGCCTAAGGACCACCAGCAAGAGCCGCTCCTCTTTGAAAATCCGGAGACTCCAGACATGCTGTCTGTTTTGGGAGTCCAGTATCGACCAGTCCCGGATTTGTTCACATATAGATTGGAACTGCCAGACCCAAGGGTCTGGACTAAACGCACGGTGCTTTCTACTGTAGCCCGTACCTTTGATCCGAACGGTTGGCTCAGCCCTGTAGTGTTTTCGATGAAGTGCTTCCTACAGGAGCTCTGGGCTGCGGAATTGTCATGGGATGAGCCCCTCTCTGGTAGCCTCCTACGAGAGTGGGTGAGGTTCGTGTCATCCCTACCCGACGTCAATCGGGTTTGTATACCGAGGCAAATGCTGCCTTCGGGAAAGTTTAAAGCCTCCCTGCACGGCTTTTGTGACGCGTCCGAAAGCGGATACGCGGCAGCCGTTTACATCCGAACGGTGGATGCAGCAGGCGTTGTCGCCGTACACTTAGTTACGGCCAAGAGTAAGGTCGCCCCCCTTCGGACTAGGCTAACCATTCCGAAGTTGGAGTTGTCCGGCGCCACTCTCTTAGTACGGCTACTCAATCATGTTGCCGACACCTTGGGAAACGGTGTCGACTTGGAGTCGATATTTGCGTGGTCTGACAGCCAGGTCGTCCTTTGTTGGCTGAAGAGTTCAGTCCACACCCTTGAGGTTTTTGTGGCCAACCGGGTCTCACAAATTCAGACTTCAAAGGCCCCGTTGATTTGGCGCCACGTACAGGGCGAATTGAACCCCGCAGATTGTGCCTCCCGCGGCTGCGAGGCGCCTGAGTTAGTGGACCACCACCTATGGTGGAGTCCATCATGGTTGTTACGGCCTGAGCGCTCATGGCCTGCCACCCCGGCTGTGGCCAGAGTCCCAGACCTAGGCATGCGTGTTCACGCCGTGGAGACGGTGGCGGCTCCGCAGATGGAGTTTTTGTTAGACCGCTACAGTTCTTTGGATAAGTTGCTCGGCGTGACTGCTTGGATGAGGCGCTTTGTGCGAAATTGTCGCCAGCCTCAGGAGAAATTGTTGTCTCCGGTCCTCGCCCCACAAGAGCGGCAAGACGCTCTGTTGCATTGGTTGCGAGTGACGCAACAGCGAGAGTTTGAACCGGAGCTGAAAGCCCTGCGCTCAAGTAAGCCCAAGCTGAAGGGACCCTTGGTGCGGTTGAATCCCTTCTTGGACAGTACCGGATTGCTGCGTGTCGGAGGTAGGCTCAGACATGCCAACCTGCCGTACGGATCACGCCACCCTTTGTTGCTCCCCAAGGATGGACCGTTAGTTAGACTGTTGATTACAGACCGACATGTAAAGAATGCTCATGCCGGTTGTAATGCTTTGACCGCGCTCCTCCAACGAGAGTTCTGGATTTTGTCAGCGCGGAGAATAATCCGATCCGTTATTTTTCGTTGTCTCCCGTGTTATCGTTTGCGCGCCGATACGATGCAGCCCCAGATGGGTGATTTGCCTGCCGATCGAGTGAACGAATCGATGCCCTTCTCAGGAGTTGGAACGGATTTTGCGGGGCCATTTACCGTTAAGACATCGCGGCTTCGTAATGCTAGAACGGAAAAGGCTTACTTGTGTGTATTTGTTTGTTTGGCCACTAAAGCGGTCCACCTGGAGGTGGTTAGTGCCCTCACCACAGAAGCCTTTGTAGCCACGTTGAATCGTTTTGTGTCTCGCCGCGGAATGCCGTCGTTAATAAGGTCCGATTGTGGAACCAATTTCAAGGGCACCGATAGGTATTTAAAGGAAGTTTGTGAATTTTTGGATAGGAATAATTTTGAGATCGGATCCACACTCTCTCGCAGAGGGGTACGATGGCAGTACTCCCCGCCATCCTGCCCCCACTGGGGAGGGATTTTTGAAGCAACTGTAAAGGCCGCTAAAACTCACCTTCGTCGCGTTATTGGGGAGACGGTCCTCACGTTTGAGGAACTCGCGACCGTATTTTGTAAGGTTGAGGCGGTCCTCAACTCGCGTCCGTTGTGTCCGTTGTCTTCGGACGCGAATGATTTAGAGGCCCTTACGCCGGGCCATTTTTTGATTGGCAGACCGCTTAACGCCTTGCCGGAATATCCTTATTCCGAAGTGCCCTCCGGACGGCTCTCGCGATTTGAATTGCTCCAGCAGCTTACGCAGAGTTTTTGGCGCCGTTGGCATCTGGAGTATTTGCACATTTTGCAGCAACGCGTTAAGTGGTCGGATAGGACGACCCCACCCAAGACTGGAGACCTCGTGTTGGTAAAGGATCCAAACCTGCCGCCCCTCCGCTGGCGTTTAGGACGCATTGTTCAGCTTCATCCGGGGTCGGATGGTGTGCCCAGGTTTGCCGAGGTCCTGGTGGGGGACTCTGTTTTGAAGCGAGCGATCGCTACCCTCTCTCGCCTGCCCTTAGATTGAGTTGGCGGACAGTTTGCTACTGTCCGGGACGGGGGGATGTTCGCGCCGCGCGTGATTCATTCATTCGCGTTGATTCGTGGGGTCGGCGCCGGCCGCCGCCCGCGCGACATCGCGTCCAGTTGGCCGTAAGCAGCCGCGAGACAAGTTCGTGTGTTTCTGTAGCGACGTGCCGTGCAAGTTACCTACCCATTTTGGGACCGAGATTCGTTTTGCACCTACTAGGGCTCCGGTCGGGGTACGGACGTGTAACCCGTGTGTGTTCGCTTTGAAAAGCGCCGGGAAAGTTTTAGCGGCCTATTAGGGCATTGTGTAGTATAAGAGTGTTAGCTGTAAGAGTATCCCATCGGGGGTTGTGTGGAGATCGTTTTGCCAGGGCGCGCGCGCGCCGGCGAGACAACGTTCAGCCCCCCTGGATTACGGACACTATTTTCTAGTAAGGTAGGATTAGCTTAATTTACTTAATTTTGCATGGGAAACCTTCGTTTCAATAAACTGTGGAACACAGTAGATGTGGTCATCACAATTGTGCGTGATCAATATCAGTAAATGAATATTTCTATAGATAATATAAATAGTGACCTCTTTTTATCCTGTTCTTCCTCTACTGCTTCTGACTTGAGCTACCAAAGCATTGATCGCCCTTTGAGTGAGTGTCTTAATGATACCTTTCGGGATGCTCCCAAACAGTTTAATGTTGTGCATATAAATGCACAAAGCATTCCTGCCCATTTTCCCGACTTTCTGGCGTCTTTTGATTGCAAGAATATTCACGCCATCCTAGTATCAGAGACTTTTCTGAATCCATGTCTCTCTTCTACAACCTATTCCTTACCCGGTTTCCAATTGATCCGTAATGATCGTGTAAGTTCCTCTCACGGAGGGGTGGCGATATATCTCCGTTCTCATTTTTCTTTTTCCATTCTCAGTCACTCCCCACAGCCACCTCCCTCCAATAGCGCCGAGCACCTCTTCCTTAAAGTATCTCTATCTCATTCTAAAGTTCTTCTAGGTGTCTATTACAGCCCTTCTCTACGAGTCGACTATTTCGAGTCACTCGACCAACTTCTAGAAAATTTCAGTCCCCAATATTCTCATACCATTATTATGGGTGACTTCAACACATGTCTTTTAAAAGACGATTTCCGTGCCAAAAAACTTAAATCTCTAGTAAATTCTTCCAATTTACATATTTTACCCCTTAGTTCAACTCATCACTTTCCAAATTGTACTCCGTCCCTTCTTGATCTGATGATCGTCTCTTCTCCGACCTTAGTTGTCAAACATGGGCAACTTTCTGCAGATGCTTTCTCCTATCACGATCTTGTATATTTGTCATACCGTATTCGTCCTCCTAAGATAAAACCCACCGTACAGCTTCATCGTAGCTTCAACAACATCGACAATGAGCGATTGCTCGAAGATGCTGCTAATATGGACTGGTCGGCAATCTATTCTACTAATTCTGTAGATGATCAGGTAGAACTCTTCAATAGCCGACTCACTCAACTATACGATCTTCACGCTCCTATTAGACCGATCAAAATCAAACATCTCCCTGCACCATGGCTAACTGACGAGATACGGTCTCTGATGAATAAAAAGAACAGGACTAAAGCCAGGTTCAAACTTGATCCTTCGGAACGAAATGAGAGAAATATGATTCGTGCAAGAAACAGATGTAACACGGTGATTAGGGACGCCCAAAGACGCCACATCCATCAGTCTATTCAAAATGAAGATCCAGCTAAAGTTTGGAAGTTTCTTAAAACCCTTGGTGTTGGCAAATCTTATTCTAATGTCACTGAAAATAATATCAATTTCGACCAACTTAACAGCCATTTCACAACGTCACAGCCAATAGATAGCACCCGTAAAAGCCAAACTTTGGATTATCTCTCAAATCTGCCAACCCAAGAATCCTCCTTTTCCTTTAATCTATTTGCAGACTGTGATGTGAAGAGAGCTATTCTGTCCATCAGTTCAAGTGCTGTGGGTGCTGATTCAATTAGTCGTAAAATGATCCTTCCTATCCTTGACTTCCTCACTCCCATAATTACTCACATCCTAAATACATCCATTTCCACTGGAACTTTTCCTGCTTCCTGGAAGGACGCCAATGTTATACCACTTCCTAAGAAATCAAAACCTATCATGTTTTCTGACTTTCGTCCAATCTCAATCCTTCCCTTCCTTTCCAAAGTCCTTGAGAAACTTGTTCATCATCAGCTATCTAATCATCTTATTAAAAACCACCTCCTTAACCCTCTTCAGTCTGGCTTTCGTAAAGGCCACAGCACCTCTACAGCACTTGTTAGAATTACGGATGACATACGCCTCGGTATGGAAAAGCGTCAGCTTACGGTTCTGACATTACTTGATTTTAGCAATGCATTCAATACCGTTGATTTTGATATCCTACTTGGTGTTCTACGCTCTCTACACATATCTCCAGCTGCACTTGATTGGCTTCAAAGTTACTTGCTAGGGCGACGGCAGCGTATTCGCACCGGAGTCACCTTCTCCGGGTGGTGTGATATCAATGCCGGTGTCCCTCAGGGTGGCGTCTTATCTCCTCTTCTCTTTTCTATATTTCTCAATTCCATAACTCAGTCCCTTTCTAGTTCCTATCACCTTTACGCTGACGATCTACAGATCTACACACAGGCACCTTTATCTGAACTGTCAAATGCAATCATTTCTATCAACTCTGATCTCACTGAAATCTGTTCCTGGAGTAAGTATTTTGGTCTAGCCCTAAACCCGGCGAAGACTCAATGCATTATTATTGGTAGCTCTCATTTCGTTTCGAGGATCGACTTTGAACAAATCCCAGCAGTTTCCTTAGACGGCACCATTATCCCGTTCTCTAGCACCGTCAGGAATCTCGGTGTTATTCTCGATCAAAATCTTTCCTGGAAGCCTCATGTGGAACAGCTTAGGAAAAAAGTGTTCGCAGCGTACGGTTCACTAAATCGCCTACGTAATTTATTGCCGACCAGTACTAAAATCACTTTAGCACAATCCCTTTTGCTGTCTATTATTGACTACGCTGATGTCTGCTACACTGACCTGTCTGAGGAGCTTCTTGACAAATTGGAGCGTCTGCAGAATGTTTGCATCAGATTCATTTTCAATCTTCGTAAATATGACCACGTCTCGTACTTTCGCAACAAACTCAATTGGCTCCCTATTCGCCGGCGCAGGGACTTACACACACTCAAGCTCCTCTACTCTATCCTTTTCCTACCTACTTCCCCATCATATCTTAAAAATTGTTTCTCCTTTCGATCTTCGTCCACTCATTGTACCTTGCGTTCTACTTTTAACCTTGCCTTAGAAATCCCGCGTCACACTTCCGACTTCCTCTCCTATTCCTTTTCCGTGCGTGCCGTTCTCTTGTGGAATGCGCTTCCAGAGGGTATCAGAAAGGCTCAGACTCTGGTGTCCTTTGGTAATCAAGTTAAAAGTCATTTCCTCTCTTAACTTATAATATTATCTAAGTATTTATCTCCTTTAGTAATTAATATTTTAAGTATATACTTTTACTCCATCATTTTATATTCTTTTACAGCACCCATTCCCCTATTATTATTTTTATTTATTTCTTTCACCCAAGGTTGCCTGGAAGAAATTGCTATGTAGCAATAAGGCCGCCTATTGTGTATTTTTCTTGTATCTTTTTGTACTTGTCCGTGTATTTATTGGTGCAATAAAGTTTATTTGATTTGATTTGATTTGATTAGTATTTAGCGAGGAAAAACTTATTGGGTGAGGTGTTGAATAGACGTTTTATTATGGAATATCTGAACCATATTAAACTAAATTAACTTTAAGTATATAATTAAATTAGTGGAAAATTAGTAGCATGTTATTTAGGTTTTTAATGAGGTAGGCACAGCCTAATTGCCTATATGGTATGCACGCCCCTGCTTGAGGCACTCTATAAACTACCGATATATAATACCATTTTACCAATATATAATGCCACTTGCGGCATGCTATACACTTCCTAAAATAAATTGGTACATAACGTATTTAACGAGGCACTTACCTTTTTTAATTCCCTCCTAAAACAGGTCCGCATATTGTGCAGTTTAGATTTAAATGCATCTAAACTTGCCTCCTTGTCCAGTTCTCTATAAATCTAGGGACGAGCATCTTTCGCCACCTGCGCGTCACCTTATCATTCCGGAAAAAATGTAAAATTACTCCGCTCGAACAGTCTTGTTTAATGGATTTAAAATTATGTTGCAGCCAGCTCTCCTACAGCGCCATCTAAACTGGCATAATTGAGATTCCGCTCTGCGTTCATGGCGCGTTCGCAATTTAAACACGCAGGTATGCTAGATGGAATCAAGAGCCACCTTTTTGCCGCTGCTATAGCCGCTTCTTCATAGTTTTTTACGCTGGCGTAATTCCAAATATTAAAATTTCTTTGGAACAATAAAGAATAAGCGTCCATTTTTTTATAAAAAAAATAATAGCAATATCAAAAATAACAACAATTACTTAAAACAAAGATAAAAGATTGCAATAAAGAAAAAGTGAAAACAAAAAACGATAACAACAAAACGTAAACAAAAAACAATGAAACAAAACAAAAAGGAATGAAATAAAACTTTATAACTGCAAAAAAACCTAAAAAACAATACAAAATTAAACTTAAAAGCTATCACAAAAACCAGTTACAAAGAAACGAAACAAAATAATAAGTTACAAAACTAAAACAAAGTAAAACCTAAACTTAAGAAGTGAAAAACAAAAATAAAATAAAAAATAAAAAGAACCATACAAAATTAATCTTAAAAGCTAGCCAAAAAACAAACCAAAAAAAGACGAAACAAAGTTACAAAACTAAAACAAAGAAATTAAATTAAACTTAAGAACTAAAAAATACTATAAAAAAACAAATTACTTAACGACAAAATCTTAAGAAGCTACCCAAAAATCCAACCACAAAAAAAACTAAACAAAGTTACAAAACTAAAACAAGGAAATTAAATTAAACTTAAGAACTGAACAAAACTTAAAACAAAACTATGAAATAAAACTTAAATGCTACCCAAAAAAACAAGCTGTGTAGTCAGTAGAAAGTAGAGGCAATATAGCAAGTTACCTTCTTTTTTTTTAGTATGCATATCTTAGCAGTAATTGGCAATCGAAAATTGTAAATAGACAGTTTTGGTGCAGTCTGACAGTAAATATACACTTTTGTTACAGACCAGGTGTAAATAGCCAGTTTTTTCTATTTTTACTCATAAATTGCCTTTTTACGAAGTTAAAATAATGGGGTATATTAGCATTGAAAAAAAAAATTACCAGTCCAACATTTTCAAAAGTCCTGAAACAAGTTTTTAATTTTTTTTTTATATATTTTATTTTCATGTTTTTGGGCCGCCTATTTTGCCCCTAAAGCTATACTCCAACTGCCCCTAAGACGACACTCCGACCCATTAATGTGTTAAAAATAAATAAATCGTTAGATGTTCTGTTAGAAAATACTGAGAAGGACACGTTGAGTGACTAAAAAGTGGCAAAATTCTGAGCCCAACCCATATGCTGTAACATTGACGATAACGACTCATTCCTAGTCTTAAAACCCTCGAGTCTCATCTCAATCGTCTCTGCGCGATGCGCACTAACATATTGTAGTATGTCATCTGATTTAGATTTAAAGTCTGAACCTTCGGACAGAAGCTTCAAATTCAAAATTCCCTCAGCTCTAATATGATCAGAAGGTGGAGGCATACTTGGCTCCTCATCTTTCACTTCTGGTAGAAAATTAAATTCGGGAAGTTCTTCATAAGCCTGTTTTCCTTGATTAGACCTTACAGATGGTGCGCCGCCAAGTCTCAGGTGAGTCTGGCCTAGACAAGGCAAGAACCTCATCCTCCCCGGATGAGAGGTACTTACATCTGAAGATAAACTCCGTATCGCGTGATTTTCCATCAGAATCTGTAAAATTGACATTTTGGTAGACGTCGAGTTGTTGCTCAAATGAAGGATCACTTGCAGAATTATCTGAATAATTATTATTTTCTTCTTCACTAGCAGAATAATCTACCAGGGATACGAAGCATGAAGTCTTTTTACTTCTTCTTTATACCTTAGATTCCATTACTCTGATCCGAATCTTTGGCATTCAATTCCCTCAGCTCTAATATTGTATACTTGGCTCCACATCTTTCACTTCTGGGAGAAAATCTAATTCGGGAATTTCTTCATAAGCTCCTATTCCTTGATTAGAGCTTACTGATGATGCGCCGCTAAGTTTCAGGTGAGTCTGGCCTAGACAAGGCAAGAACCTCATCCTCCCCGGATGAGAGGCTTACATCTAAAGATAAACTCCGTATCGCGTGATTTTCTTTTGATGCCACCGAATCTAATCTGCCCATACTAGTTGAAAAGATCTCACCTACCTTTTGTTCTAATAAGTCAATACGAGAGTTTTTGTAATGTTGTACGGGTGTCGTACAACCGAGTTAATTAAAATTACAAATTCTAAAAAAATATTAAGGGATATTACCTCCAAACAAAACTCGGGCGCCACGACAGAGGTTATTAACACTCCATCGAATATAAAAAAATATAAACTAAAGGGTGATGGGCAAATTCGTATGGGACCCGTCCCCACCTCCAACATACCTTTTATGTGTGTCAACAATTTCATACGTATCTATAAAGAGATTAATAGCCATATTCAATGTCAAAATCCATGGGGTTTAGTCAAACCGAGAACCTCCTTTTTTGAAGTCGGTTAAAATACCAAAACCTTCAATGTAACAAAATACTTTCAAAAAACTGCATCAAAATCGGTTCAACCAAACGCAAGATAATCGCGGAAAGAATCAGAGAGAGAGACTAGACTTTTAATCGACGGCTATGAAATAAAGATTTTCTACAGAACGTGACTGCGGATTGTAATTGTGGATACGCAAATATAACCTGAACGTGAATATAGGGGGGTTCTAAAATTCCAAACGGGGACGTCGAATTTGGGGGGGAGGGGTGGGGGGAGGGGGGTGGTTATTGGGACACACTTCCAAACGCAGGTCATCACTGCCATCTTCGACCATGCCAATGACCCAGTGGCCCTCTATGTGACGTCCTCTATTGTATTTGCGTTTACCAAATTTTGATTCGTCAATTTGGACGATTTTCCCAGGGCCACCGATCATTGGTCTTTCCTCCGCTTTCTCCAATACAAATACAACAATTGCTTCCCTACAATACGAATACCAGTCTGAAACTGTGCGTAGAGACACTGTAGTGTCTCTGTCTTCACTGGATGTTTCTCTTATTGCGTCTTCGTACGATGCATTGCGGGCAAACGAATAGATCAGCTCAAAAACTATAGGTAATGGCAAATGTGCCCCTTCAAACCATGTCCCAAGGGATTGGCTATAACATTTGCTTCGGCAATTGCTTTTACGGCATGCTTTCTATAATTTTCAATTATTTTCAATAATTTATTGTGAGAGTCCTAATTGATTCCGAGCGGTAAAAATTCATGTACTTGTTCCTAATTATGAGTTCTCTACGCAAAAAAAAAATGTCCCCGTTTGGAATACCGAGCCAAGGTTACTTCTACCTTACTACAAAACGTCTTCCGAGTCTTCTGACCGAAGTAGCACGTGCCCAGACATCACGATCACTTAAGTCGGAAGTATACTTCCGAGTCCTACGGGTATACCCGTAGGACTAACAACAAAAGGACGAAAAAAAGATATAATATTGTGAAAAATAAATATATGTAGCTTTCTTCCGCAAATAATCACAAAACTTGCACCTTCACCGATCACACTACTCTACACGTGTTTCGCCCCACGTGTAGAGTAGTGTGATCGGTGAAGGTGCAAGTTTTGTGATTATTTGCGGAAGAAAGCTACATATATTTATTTTTCACAATGGTTAGGGACTTCCGCCAAGTGACGCCTGATTCAATCAAATAAAGATATAATATGTTATTTAAAACCCTTGACCTCCTTTTAATCGTCTAAACATCATGTCACTATGACTAGACATAGTTCTTAAAGTTACAAAATGTATGAATAGAACATTAAATTTATCGCTTCTTCATTTAAAAAGTCTGACAAAATTTCCATTCTCGACTCCTTGCCCTTGGAAATAAGTGGAAAACTGTAGTCAGACCATTTTGATATAAGGACAGGTGGCAATTTAGACAAAATTATTGACACTAAATTCATTCCTTGTAGGTATTCATCGCGACCCACAGCTTGTACAGAGGCAACAAAATTCTGTATTTTTACTGAGAAAATCACAATATCTTTATAGTAATCTGGAGACATAGTCTAGATCTTCTTGATAGCTTGTATGATCCTGGATATAATAGTGTCAGGATTTCCAAATCGATTAAACGAGCGCGAATTTTGTGTGGAATCACACACAAACATGAAAATTTATCATTTTAATCCACTAATCTAACAGAGGACGTGCCCTTTACAAGGGCCATACCCATACCATACAGTAAAATACCGGCAAGGGCCGGGTATTTTACGGGATGGTAATTTAAACCGATTAAGCTTAAAATATTATTGTTTGAGTTGTAACGTATTTGATATAAATCTATATTGCTTATCTTCGTGTGAATACCTTACAAAGACAAAGTCTTGAGCAGAGTTGCACTACTGTCTACGCTTTTGATTTGATTGAGTGTTTAAATCGATACCATTGCTTTACCGGTTTTTCTGTTGTACAATTCGATTATGGGTCTCGATATTTTTTTAAGTTGCGAAACTAATTAATCTACGAAGTGTTTTGCCATCATTCTGGGAACCGTGGGCTAATTAGATTTCCAAATTACCACAATGGATATAGGATATGAATTTACTATTAAGACTATAAGGTAATTTATGTAGGTAATTTATGTCTATGAGGTAATTTATGTCTATAAGGTAATTTATGTCTACTACAACTTGTACTTCTTTTAGTTCTTCTTTAACTTCTTGACATTGTCAGCCGAAAATACTTTAGAACTTGGCCACTTGAGCGTCTTTTTAGAAATGCCATGAAGTTGCAGTATGACTTGATATCAATACCATGTTTTGCTTTCACAGTGCTTTTTAGCATTGAATAGTAGCACCACTTTTTGAAAATTGCATCTTTGCTGGTTTTCCATATGATGAAATTTTGATGCGCTTGTAAGTATCTATCGGTCGATTTTTTCGGGCAAGAGGCTTAGAGTAGCCTTTTTCGCTGATTCTGAGACTTCTAGCAGTGTCGAATTAATAAATTCATCACTACTTGACGGCATTTACGAATAAATGACATAAAAACTCTTTGCTAAGATTTAACAAAGTACCGTTCGTTTTAGACGGAGCATCTTGATAGATCTACATTACAATAACGCACAAGTACGTAATGAGATACAATACGATATTAAAAATGGTGCATTAAGAGATCCTTTACAAGCAAATAATATGTTATAAATATAATTATAACTTTATAAAGCCAACATTTTAATTTCAGCAATGACATTTTGTGTAATTTTCAATAACAATTAATGCTAATGACTAGCATAGGCAATACACTGTCCTATTAAAATTAGATTCATTAACAAAAGGAGATCAGTCACGCCACGCTTCATACATGTTTGGACCAAAAAAGTAAAAGTATCGGCCAACGAAAATAAATTGCATATTACTATTGTAAACCGTGTAGCGATCATTTTTTGTTATGGCGTCAACAGTGTACGATTAGCGGCCAAGCAGTTATTCAAGTTTGAAAATGTCATTTGTTTTCTCTTTATTTTCAAACTTGAATACCGCACGGCCAAAGTGCGGCCAACGAAAAAAAATTGCACATTACTATTGTAAACAGTGTAACGATCATTTTTTGTTATGGCGACAACAGTGTACGATTAGCGGCCAAGCAGTTATTCAAGATTGAAAATGTATTTCTTTTTTCTCTTTATTTTCAAACTTAAATACAGCTTGGCCAAAGTGCGGCCAACGAAAAAAAATTGCACATTACTATTGTAAAAAATGTAACGATCATTTTTTGTTTTGGCGTCAACAGTGTACGATTAGCGGCCAAGCAGTTATTCAAGTTTGAAAATAACATTTTTTTTTCTTTATTTTCAAACTTGAATACAGCTTGGCCAAAGTGCGGCCAACGAAAAAAATTGCACATTACTATTGTAAACAGTGTAACGATCATTTTTTGTTATGGCGACAACAGTGTACGATTAGCGGCCAAGCAGTTATTCAAGTTTGAAAATGTAATTTTTTTTTGTCTTTATTTTCAAACTTAAATACAGCTTGGCCAAAGTATCGTGCGCCTTCCACTCAAACACGAACAATAATAACGATCGCTTCTCGTCCAATCTTTTGACAGTCACTGACGATATAAGAATAATAAACACAGGACCTCACGTGTCTAGACTGAATTCGAACACGTAGGAACAAAACATCTTGCTCTTCAATATACTCGCTAAGCCCCCTTATTTGTTGCTCTCGGTACAACTCAATATTATACAACCCCTGTACAGGATGCTCAGCATAATATCTACGAGCTAGCTTGATTTGGTATGTACCAAGAGCAAACAAAATAAGGTCTTCTGAGAGATTTGGAAAGTCCTCAAACATAGGCTGATCACCAGTCATACTTACGAACGTTACTCTTTGTCTATTAATGTTATTGCGAGCAACAAATTCCGCCAGGTGGTTTGGTCGATTCAAGCGGTCATTTATGATATTCACAAATGTAGCTGCATGCACACTGTCCCGGATGGGCTCCTGGAAAGCATTAATATTGTTTAAAGCCCGATTAAAAAATCCTGCCGAAACCACTTAAAATCCCGCTTGAATCTACCGTTTATTACTTCCACCACCCAGCGGCATATGGTGACCAACCTAGACCTATTCAGTTGTGAGCTGATCGGCACCGCGACCGTTGCAACGGCGTTTTTTCACCGATGAGGCTTTAACAACATCATCAACTGTTTCATTGTCCAGATCTGGTCCCAAGCAACTATTTTAATTAAATATACTTCAATGAAAAAATACGGAGACACAGAAGCGAAATCGGCAATTTCCACACAAATTACATTTTTTTAAATCAGTAATCAATTTATAGGAACAATTTCAGAAATGTATTTTGGATTAATAAAGAAATATACTTGAAGAAAAAAAAATATTTGGTGTTTAACTTCAACCGACTTCCCCCGATTCCCCTTATTGAACGCCCCTCGTACTATCCCACACACCTTAGTAATCTATGTACAAAGCTTATCTACTTATAAACTATTATCTACAAACGTTATTTTATCTATACTTATTTCTAGGTGCATACAAGCACACTAGCCTTTCATTGCTTTCAACTTTATCAAATAAATGGCTAGAGCGGTTATTGAGTTCGAACCTGACAAAGCAGGCGTTTCAACTAAGATCTCGTTGAGGTGCTCTCGACTAAGACCCAGTCAAACATGTATTTCATTTGTGTCCATGCTTTCAATATTTTCAAAGTTCAGAATAGCACTTTTTGACACAGCTGCTTTCATAAGACCCATAATCTCTACGAAATGAGTACTATTGAAGACTTGCAGTAGATTTCGACTGTCAATGATCTCGTCTCAGTCAGTGGATAAGAGATGTTTTTCACATATTCTGGCTTCTGCTGGTATGTACAAGTTGGAATCTACCAATAGTGATACCCGAACGTTTTCTGGAATGCGATGACGTGTAGTACTTGTACATCTCTTAAATATACATCTCACTGCGGTATTAGGCACTCGATAATATTCTTCAACCCGCAGTACACATTCGTGAAGGGGCTGCGTTTCGATTAGGTTGTACAGCACGTTGAGCTCGCTGCCAGCATGGTCTACTGCAGTCTTTCCCAAAGTGGGCGATAACGCCCCCTTGTGGGCGCTGCATGCCTAAAGGGGGGCGGTAAAAGACCCTGAAAACAAATGGGGGCGTTGTAGAGGCTACCCGCGCTGAGCGCCTTTGAGGTCTTAAACTCAAGTTACCTAACTCTTGCAGGTTATAATAAAAGTCTCGTTTAGAATGAATGTTTAATCTCCGCTGACAAAGCTCACAATAATTATTTAATTTGAATTTAAGTTATATTGGTTTTTAAGTAGGTATAAAAAATGGGGGGCGCTAAAAATAATTTACTTTCAAAGTGGGCAGTAGACGAAATTAGTTTGGAAACCTCTGGTCTACTGTAAGGCGGGAGTTAGGGATATTAAATGATACCACGAGTTCTGAGACAATATTAGTTATTTATTACTGGTTATATAGTTAAAATACATGAGTACAGTACACTATGTATATGTGTGTAGGTACTACACATAGCAAGATTACATCCTTACATGCCCCCTACAATTAAGAAAAAAATAAAAAGTTTTTTTTTATACTATATCATCAAACTACGTACTATCAAATCGAATTGATAGTAGATAGACATTAGGATGTAATCTTGGCTGGCTGCGGTGTCGAACGCAGGAACGAACGAGGGACGCAGGGAGTGATGGTTTAGTTAATCATCCCTAACTATCATTTTCTTGTGGCATTTCTTGTATGCTCGGTGTCCTGCATATAGCATCAACAATGCTATCATAGTGAGTATGATCCATAGGATTATATTAGTGGTCCCAATATGCACATGCCATTGCTCCGCCGCCGCAGCGGTGTTGGAACATCCAGACGCGGTTTGCGCTATAATAAGTTAGACTTATTCGGTCTTACTTTGTTGACCACCCATTTTCAAGTTTTAAGACATTTTTAATTGTACGAACGTGTGGCGTTCAATTATGGCGTTTTAATATCGCTGTACGTATATGGTTATGGAATTCTAAACACACGCTGTGGCTGACCGCTGCCTCGGCAGGGTCGCCTTGTTTGTAAGGTGCGAGTTAGGGATATTAAACCACGAGTTCTGAGACTTTAACCCTAGATAGCTAACCTTCTGGTGTACTCCATTAAAGCTAACCATCCGTCGAAACGACGGGTATTCGAAAATATATTTTTTTTGGATTAAGTAATTAAAAAAGTCGAACCCAATTTCATTGTTTTGTTCTTAAATATCATTGTAAATAAAAATGCGTTTTGTAAATTAACCTTATTCATTAATAAATGAAATTATAATAACATTTCTTAAGCCTCTAAAGAAAAATGAACATTTTTTTAATTTACTACTTAGGCATGCAAAATCAACGATAAATTGAAATAAAATGCTCCGTTTTTTGGCTTCATATGACACGTAGAGACATAAAAAGTAATTAAAATATCAAAAAAATATTTCTGTTTAGCGCAAGTGACACAAAAATCAACTTTAACGTTCGCTGCATAGCGCAACGTTACAGAACTTGGCACACATACTTTCCGTCAAACTCTTTTTCGTATAGTGGCACTCTCTCACAAGTTTTTCTTTTACGTTTTTCTCTACTTAAAGATGTTCAAGGCTCTCCCTCGTTTTCATGTCTTTGAAGATGAGTTGACTGGTGATCTTCACTGGTACCCACCCGGTTGCATTGAAAGAACGCTCCTGATCTTCTCTTTCACTTGGGTTAGCATTGTTGTTTTTGCCAATCTTGCCTTTATCCAGGGCTACGGGTTGGAAATATTTTTCATAAAATCTCTGCGTGAGATTCTCTTCGAAGTACTCACAATGTTCCACTCCGAAGTTCTAGTCGAAGTGCTCCCTTAGTCGTAGCCTACGTACTCTCGTTCATACATCCCTTTGAGAAAGTTGTATGATGCTGCTTTGCGTGGTTCCTGAAAGAGCGGTATTTGAGCTAATTGGCGAATCACGGTCCACGTCTGAAGACAAATCTGGCGGTGGGCTTACGTTCCTTTCCTCAGATGGTTGATAATTATTGTCACTTTGCCCATCATCTTCCACCACAAAGTCTTCAAATTTCACTGGCAGAACTATCGTCCAGGGCATTGAGACTAAGTTCATGTTGTAGTAGATTTACTATTTCACCTTCTTTTAGCGAAGACATAATGCAAATCTAAAAATAATCACAGATTTATTGAAAATTATACACGCACACTCAAATTAAAATACTGACGGTAAAGCTAACCACCCGTCGAAACGACGGGCAAAGGTCAAGTATCTCAAAAACTATTGCACTTTCCTGTTTATTGCGTACACCACTACAAAGGGCTCCTCGGCGACTGAGTTGGCAAGACACGAGAACTCCCTCGGACATGGCGTTAAAAAGAGACTGCGATATATCTTTGCGCTGCCCGTCGAATCGACGGAGGTTAGCTATCTAGGGTTAAGAGGTTATATGGTTTAAATACATGAGTACAGTACACTAAACACATCTTAGATTTTATTTATCCGACGTTTCGGCACTTTTCCAGGGGCCGTGGTCACGGAAAACTACCCACTATTTTTTGATTTTAATAAAAGAATATACCCACTCTAATTGTCTTTGTATTCGTCCGGAAACAGGATACGGTTAGGTGTTGATTATTTTAGCTTTGTATCTAATTATAACAAAAATGATTTATTAATTTAATATTTTGATTTGTTTAAGTAATTTGGATAATAATTATTTATAGCAAAGCAAAAAGTTACCGACTGAAACTGATAAAATATACAATAGTGAACCATACTTCCATTACCATTAAAATTGTTTATTTGTGAAAAGAAACTACAGAATTTTTGGTAATTTTCTTTTAATTTGGTCATACAAAATACAAATAAAAAAATCTTCGAACAAAAAAAAACTTTTAGTTATCATATAAGTACAAAACTTTTTAGATGATTAAGAACCATACTTTTCGATGGTATAATAAACAGTATTTGTTTAAAGAACCGCGAAAAAAAAAAAACAATCAAAATACGTCAAATTAATATTCACGCAATATTTAGTAAAGATAAGTTTCCGTTGAAGGAATATTGATTTAAACGTTTTGTACCTGAAACACGTGGAGGACGGCAAATCATATTAATGTCACTCAGTTTCACATTCGCCATGTCAGGTTCTAAAGGAAACATAAACGTTTTATTAACACGATCTTTTAATTTTGGTACGAAACGCAATATTCATCATCACTTGCTGTTTCCAAAATCTTGGCAATATAATAAACAAATTACAAGGATATACCTATTCGTCAATTAGGTATTGGCTTACACTGTAAATTATGCAAATCTTCACCTATAATTTCATTTTCATCATCTTTCTTGTCCGATTCTAGGTCTGTTTCACTTTCAAGAATTTTATCTTATAATTCACTTGATTCACCGTCTTTGTCTATTGTCATTTTTATTTAATGTTTTTCTCATTTTAATAGTCGATGGAAGCATTTTTTTTCTAAAATTTCGAAGAACTTTTCTTTTATGCTGTCTTTTTTTATTCAAAGCAGCAGTACGTTCTTCAGCAATTTTTTCCTTTTCTGGCGTACCCATTGCTATAATGCTTCTGCCCAGATTTCTTCCTTTTTCTTTTATTGGAGCGAGGACCAGCATTTAGCTGAGGACGGAACATTTGTGGAGTGATGATAAAGCTCAGTTTAATTGATGATTTTCATATCCGCATGTTTCATCTGGTTTCTTTGGCGATGTCACGTTTTGGAAGTAACTATTATGTTCTTGTGATAGCAAAGATGGATTTTGGGATAAGCATGACCAATGAATCTTGCTATCTCGTAGTAAATTTTATTATACCGACGATTGAAAGGCTAATGAATCTAAGCGCTTCATATTCCCAAATTTTTCGATTATTTTTAAACTTACTCGGTGTTTTTGCAGTGACAATAAATCCCTATAACTACTGTTTCTAGTATTAATCGTTGAAATAAGAATGCAACGAGTGTAGTAGACCTGCGCTAGAAGTTGGTGTTTAAGTCTTCCGTCTTGAATTTAAAAGGCATTTCTTGATTGATTTGAACCTCGCAACCGAAGTCGGCGCCGCACTGTGGGCTGAAAATCGCGTTTCATAGGCTTGAAAACGATTTTACTGATCATAAACTATGCTTAAAAGTCTTGCGAGACAATTGGTTGCACAAACGAAAGAGTGCTCAATTGCTTGCCTTGTGTGACACTAGTAATAAGAAAACTTTCAAGAATCCTGTTAACTGTTAAATCTAGTAATGCTTTGAGTGTTATCTTTGCTGAGGAATCCGTTACAGTCACAAATGTCTTTAGAGGGTAGCATTGCAGTTTAGCCTTTTGTACTTTATAGAAAGAAGGATATATATCTTTGGAACCTTCTCAAATTGCTGTTCCCCTTGAAGTGATGTATTGCCATTTTGATAGTTTCAGAGAAATTAACAAATCTAGTGCTTTCTCTGGTGAAAGTAAGGCTGAAGAAACTGGTTTCTTTATCATTTCTTTATTTTTTGAGCATATATACAATAACAGATGCAATATCTTCACGTCCATCTTGTTTTAAAAGTGTCCTAGTGTAACAGCCACAGAACATATAAACTCCCTTCGTGAGAAGAATGCCAACTCCCTAGTAAAAAAAAGCAAACACGTCATTATTCATGTATACACTAGCGCCATTGCGGCCTGTCAGCAGAAACTCTGGCGAGCGGGAAAATTTGAATGGGGATGTTCTATTAAAAATAAAATATTAAAAAGAACCTCAAAAAAATACTAAATGCACGGACAAAAAATACAAATTGCCAATCTAAAGGTAACATTACTTGGCAATTGTGTATTTTTGCAGTGCATTTAGTATTTTTTTGAGGATAGTCATTATGGTATTTCCTCCAAGCTATAAAATTCCTTTCCAAGGGGCAATAAAAAACAATTTGTGTAAGGTAAATCATTTATTCTTCAAGATTTTCAATTTCCTGCCACAAATTGCTGAATTGTGGGATTATAGTTAGACCCACAATTGTATCTGATGCAGCCGAAACAGTTTTCCAATGGGTCTTGGTTGAGACGCCCCGCATAGAAAGCTTTTAATGCCTATGACCTGCAAATTTTTCCATAGTCTTTGTATAGCATTCATAGTGTGGATCCAACCATCTTGGGATGGAGGCTTGGACTTACTGCCTAGATATTTCATTTCCGAAATAAATTTTCGCTTATTTGAAAATAGAGCTATACATATGTGGGCTGCGCGATGTTAAATTTGTATTTAGTACTTTTTTCCTCCTCGCAGGTCTGGAGTGTCTGCGTTAACTGCATCAAATAACTCAACTAATTTTTGTAACAGCGTTGCCGTTGCATGGGCTTCTGGTGGAAGTTCATCTGAAAAAAAATGAAAATAACTGGTAAAACAAACAAGATAAAAAAGAAGTACCTACTTATTTTAAATTTTCATTGTTCATACAAATATAGCATATGGCACTGTACTGCATATTTAGACAGAGACCAATGGAAAGTGATAGGAGATGCTTTACCCAGAAGGGTAAAAACTAAAAGTTTAAATATTAAAAAATTTATATTACAATTTTTCATACATTGTAATAAAATTGCTTTTGAACATTATACCTAGTTTATTATTGTATAACATTGAAGTTTTATTATTTAGTATCAATATTAAGTTATAAGTCATAGTACATTATTTTATACTAGAAGGCTGCACGTTATAAGTTATAGTGTGTAACCTTATAGTGTAAATAAAAATTATTATAATTTTAAACATGAAGGAAATAAACTTACTGGTCGCAATTTTTGTCAATAAACCACCTGTGACGGAATGGCTAAACACTTGTGCAGCAAGCTTGCCTCGCATCTTTTGCTTTCAATCACATAGTCTTTTCACATTTTCATTTTCTAAAACCCTTTTGATTGCATCAACCTTCCTATATTTGAGTTTGTTTCGAAGTCTTACAATTTCAGTTAACTTTTGTCTGCAAACTTTATATAACATTTTTTCTCTTGCATTGAGTTCGCTTAATCTGGTCACATCAATAGCACCAAGAATGATGCTGCGTTTCCTCTTAGCCTGAGGTACGGCATTAACTATTAATCCAATTTCTGTGGCAGGCATAGAATCCTGAAAAAATAAAAAATAAATCAAATAATTAATATAATATAAGCATTGTTTCTGTTGCTATGGATTTTTGTGTTTATAAATAGGCAACAAACTGAAACCAGTGTCGTTTGCAATATTATACCTGCTTAGAAATGTTTTCTTCTTCCTGTATGAATTTCTCAGCGGTTGGTTCGAGTGGTTGCATCACAACACTTGTAGACGGCTGCTCAATATTTTCATTTCTGATTCTGTAAAAGTTATTTTTTTTATTAAAATCTATACTAATATTATAAAGAGGAAAGATTTGTTGTTTGTATGTATGTAATGAATAAACTCAAAAACTACTGGACCAATTTCAATTATTCTTTCACTTTTAGACCGATTTCAAAAATTCTTTCAATTTTAGAATGCTAATAACATAGGCTATATTTTATCCCGATATTCCCACGGGAACTGGCTACAGGCGGGTAAAACCGCGAGGATCCGCAGTCATTGATAATTTGTACCAACCTTATTCTGCTGCATGAGGAACAGCTAGTCAATTTTTATCTCTTATTGTCATAAAATTGAGACGCAAAATGCCTTCCACATAATACTTTGCTTGATGTATCTAATTTAAGTAAAGAAGCATGTGTCCATTCTTCCTCAGGCCAGCAATATTTAGCCCAAGCAAGAGCCCTGAAAAAAGCACACAGACACACAATATTAATACTAGTAATATAATGGACAAGCAGCCCTATGGTGGCTTTTCACTAAGATCCCGCTGGGATTATAATAGGTACTTAAGAAATAAGAAATAATGCAGTAAACTTACTTTGTGAAATTATTTTTTCCTGGGTCTGGAAACCGACGGCACGTGTTTTACCAAACTTAGCACATTTTCTATGATCTTCTTCTTTGCGTGTCAGTGGTTCTCTATATTTTGGCGGACCAGTAGTTAGCGACGGCTATTGCCAACTCATTGCCCTCTATTAGGTTGTCCATGGTGCAGGAGTTGGGGCACAATGAGCACTGAAGCAAGTGTGCCATGGTCTGAGTTGGGGCTCCGCAATCACAGTCCTCCGCTGAAGCGGGGATTTGACCCCATCGGCTCATATTTTGTCTGCAGCAGCCTACTTGGGTCCGGAGTCGGTTGAGTGACTTCCACGTAGGCCATTGCTGGTCGTGGCCCGGGGGGAGGTTCTCTTGCAGTCTTAGGAAGTTTGGAGCGGGATACTTCGACTTTCATCTTATTATTCTCTCCTCAGCTGGACTCTTCGTTGACGCCTGTGTTTCTTGCACGAAGCTTTTCCGGCTTTTAGGTCTTGCTGGAGGAGGGCTATGTGCAAAGAGGGGATGTCGACGGTCAGACTCCTGCTTTCTCTTCTCAACGCTGCAAGCGACCTCTCTTCTTACTTCAGGTGGAGCAATACCGGCAATGGGTACAGCTTGTTCAGTGGACGGACACTGAACAAGCTGTTTTCTATGATAATAGCTAGACATTATTTTAGGGCAGATAACAGCAATAAATCAAAGAGAATGCATTAACTACGTAAGAAATAAATAAAAACAAACTTTAACTAGGTACTTGTAAATAAACAAACACCATTTAAAAATGGCCGCGGAGCCGGTGGCCTTAGTGTGACCAGCTACGAAAAGGTAAATTTTGTAAAATATTTTGCACTGGTATACCTGCTCAACGCACACATGCAAATCTTTATACGTGTGTGCAAGAGCGAAAATCTCTGTATGATAGATAATAGACCCTGGTAACAGCTGAATATGCCAATTCAATAGATTCTTCACCTTTATGTTCATCAGAACGTCTCTTATTCTGTTTGTTACTTAGATCTTCAAAGGGCTTTCGTGATCTTTTTGTCATCGTTGAAACCGATCGCGATGTCTATGTCATCGTTGATGTAGATGGTAGAGGTTCAGCACAAATATTTTCATTTTGTGGTTCTGGATTTAATAAATTGGTTTACACGCAGCACGTCAATATTTGCCTGAAGCCAGTTAGTGTAATCTTATCCATCTCTTTTGAACTTTGTGAATCTTTGGCAAAATTCCTTAAAAGAAGTGGTATTCTGACTGCTCAGAATAACAAACAAGTCCAAGTTTGTAACTCTATTTTCCATTATTCACAATCACAGGATCGTAAGGTGTAGAAGTAGGAATGCTCAAAGTGAACTAAATGTACGAATTCAAAATTTGAATTTTCTTCGGGTGTGTATTGGTCATAAACTGCTGTAAAGAACAGTCTACATCAAAAAGTGTACCTAGATATCACTATTAGTATATTCTGATTTATGCTAAAGTCCACAATTAAATGTTTCATTGGAGTTGGTAGTACTGGCTCACCACAGCCTACTACACACACATTTCTTAAAGCGAATTGGGTCCAATCCCAAGGCCAAATTTGTCCATTTACAAACATCATTACAAAGTCCTCCAATACTAAAAACCTATCCACGTCTATAAAATTATAGTCAACTAGTTTTTAGAAATAATTATCTGAAAGTATAATACAAAATAAAAAATTGTGTGCCTCAATAAAAAATGTTTATTATACTGTAGCCCGGAGGCAAATTAAACTTGCAGGGCCACATGATAAGTATTTATTTTAAAATTCCGAATAAAAAACCTGTAGGAAGTAACAGGTTCTTTTCTAATTTAACAAAAGTAATGAAAAATAATAAAATGATGAAAACATAGTGCCAAGCAAATAATTTTGATCGATTGCGTATCAATATCAACAAACAAAAATCCATAGCAACAACATGACGTTCAAAATATTCTTTTTCGGAACAGAACGCATAAAAATTTGACAAGTAGTTAGGAAGGTCCATAAAGCAGATTATAAAAATGATACCGTGAAAATATAGGATAAAAAATAACGTGAAATAGAATAGTAACAACGTAACGTTACAATACTTTACTGTTATAAAATAAATAAATAACCTAAAGATTTAATACTTACTCAGAGCTCCACCAGCATCTATTACTGCGTTGAATCTACTTCTCATAGATCTTACGAGTCTCTCTCAAAGATCTGAGCCTCGCACGTCACGCAACAAGTCCCTTCACTTTGTCCACATGTGTCACCAATGCCTGATTCGTTCTCTCCGAGCTAGAATCCCATCGTTGGACCATTTTTGCCCACAAGTTTTCGATGGGATTCTATGGAGAGCGCGAAGGTCAAGGCAACGTCCTCAAATTAGGCTGTTGCTCGAGCCGCTGCTACACTGCACGATAGCGATGTATCGGATAGTTTTCTTGAACGAATACAATTTCCGGATGTTCATTCTCCGGATACACCATTCTCACTGTAGGCAGCATTGTCTTTTGCAACAGCTGTAAATATGTATTACCTGTGGCCATCCCGGGAATGTAGGCCAACTCACCCGGACCTGCTACACTCATCCACGCCCGCATGTTTACCACAATCCTCCCGGCATCTGTATTGGGCAATACGTTGCGTGGGTCATATCTTGTATTATTCACACGTCATAAATATCGACGGCCGATCTGGCTTTACCTAAAATATTTCTCGTCGGAAAATATGACGTGTGCAAAATCGAAATCCCTGTAATCTCTGGCAAACTGGACACGAGCAGCTTTATTTGCTTCTGTAAAGAAATTTATTTTCGCCGGTTTCCTATATTTTATTTCTGCTCTTTCTAACCCATTCCAAGATTGCAACGGACAGTCGAATTTTCGAGCAACGCCGGGAACTCTTGTTGGTGTAAACGGTTGCTCCTCGTATACAGTTTTGATCCGCCGGATCCGCTCTGATGTTAGGACGGTTGGTGGACGTGTCAGCGGTCTCGTGTCCAGGGATCCCTCGCTGTCGTACCGCCTTAAGAATAGTTGCAATGTGTGTCTTTATAATGAAAATTATATTAACATTAAATAAGAATAAGAATAAAATTTATTTCGTGGAAAAATTTCGTGTTACAATATCATTTCTGCTCTTTCTAACCCATTCTTTATAGATTGCAACGGACAGTCGAATTCTCGAGCAACGCCAGGAACCCTTTTTGGTGTAAAGGATTGCTCCTCGTAATCAGTTTGATCCGCCGGAACCGCTCTGATGTTAGGACGGTTTGTGGACGCGTCAGCGGTCTCGTGTCCAGGGATCCCTCGCTGTCGTACCGCCTTAAACATAGCACAAGGCTGCTGTGACCATAGATGCAATGTGCGTCTTTATAATGAAAATTATATTAACATTTTATAAGAATAAGATTTTTTTTTTTTTTTAATGTTTCGTGTTACAATATCTAGTGGCTGGAATCTCCGTTTAAGCTTAAGACCTGTACCAGGAGACTAGTACAGATGTTAAGCTAAAAAGAGATATATCTGGCTGAGGCTTAGTCAACAATTTCCTTATGTAGGTTGATTTTGTTATTGGTCAGTACATTTTGTCCATCGTACCTCGTATTGTTTAATCGCCATAATGACAAACGTCAGTGTGCCGAGGAACAAAAGACATTCTCGTCCAGGAATGCAACTCGGTCAAAGTGGTTGAGGTACTGAAGAGTAAATTGCAGTCAAGGTCCGGTTGCTCGAAGCTTGGTTAGGGTTAAATTATGGTTAAAGTAAAATTAACCAGCGGTCAAATTTAAAAAGCGTTGTTGAAGAAGCGGTTACTTTAACGAGCAGTCAAATTACAGATTTAACGGCGGTCAAAATAGCCGACAGGGTGGGGGTGGTTTAAATTTTGACATTAGTAATTAAGGGAAGGTTAATAAAATAGTACAGACAACACTTTTAACCCTGAGATAAACAACGTATTTTTCTTTTACCGATGTCAAAATTGACATCAGTTAAATTTTAACTGATGTCAAAATTGACATCAGTTAAATTTTAACTTTTGTCAATTTTGACTGTACTATTTTATTAACCTTCCCTTAATTACTAATGTCAAAATTTAAACCACCCCCACCCTGTCGGTTATTTTGACCGCCGTTAAATCTGTAATTTGACTGCTCGTTAAAGTAACCGCTGCTTCAACAACGCTTTTTAAATTTGACCGCCGGTTAATTTTACTTTAACCATAATTTAACCCTATAGTTAACGTAACCAAGCTTCGAGCAACCGGACCTTAGGTCCGGTTGCTCGAAGCTTGGTTAGGGTTAAATTATGGTTAAAGTAAAATTAACCGGCGGTCAAATTTAAAAAGCGTTGTTGAAGCAGCGGTTACTTTAACGAGCAGTCAAATTACAGATTTAACGGCGGTCAAAATAACCGACAGGGTGGGGGTGGTTTAAATTTTGCCATTAGTAATTAAGGGAAGGTTATTAAAATAGTACAGACAACACTTTTAACCCTAAAATAACCAATGTATTTTTCTTTTACCGATGTCAAAATTGACATCAGTTAAATTTTAACTTTTGTCAATTTTGACAAAAGTTAAATGTACGAGCAACCGGACCTTAGTAAGGGAAGGTTAATGAAATAGTACAGACAACACTTTTATCTCAGCTTATTTTTCTTTGACCGAGGTCAAAATTGACAACGGTTAAAGGAGAATGCCGGATTCCGGGCCATGATGCGTCTTAACTATTTTATACCACAAAAAAGGTAATAAAAAATGCTTTCATATGAAACAAGAAATAATTAAAATAAATGTGGCGTTAAAAAGTTATAGAGAAAATAGTTTCACTGAATTTACCTATTTTGTATTTTTTCTTAACATTCCTCCATTATCAGAAAGGCAAAGGGATCTAAGTCCGTACAGCCAACATATTAGGAAACATGTTTTATTTTTATTGTTTGACGAAAAAATGCAGATAAATAACATTACCTATTAAAAAAAACACTAAAAATATGTAACAATAGAAGCTGAAACTTGATAAAATCATGTTATAAACTTGAAAATGCTGTTCAAGTTGTCAAAGCCCTAAGTGCCCTAAAGGACCCCACAGACGGTCAGTTCGCCTGTCGGCCTAGACCGGATCGGCCGTCTGACGTACGAGACTTCCATCGGCCACACACTAGACCGGTCATTGCCTGTTCGGCAATAGCCGGCGTTGAGGCCACACACAAGCAGTTGATAGCCGATAACTGTCAATATTGACCGCGGCCACACACTATACCGGCGGATTAGCTGTCAGTTCTAAACCTTTTACGAAAGTGTGAGTGTGTGCCGATTGCGGCCAACTGACAGGCCGTTGCCGACAGGCGAACTGACCATTTGTGGGGCGCTTAAGTAAGGTAAGTAACCCGCTTGATACACATGCCTAGCATGCCAGTTACTAGTGCAAATGTGACAGTGACGTGCGAGTAAAGAAGCTGGGATGCGAGTCTGCCTACCCGATTTCCCTGCAAGGGAAAAAATCAAATAGCTTGCAATCTCCTGGCATGTTTTAACTCGCACTTGAGCTACAGGCAGAAGCTCAATACACATGCCTGTAGCTCCTTGTTGCCTGTAACTGGCATGCTCTTATGCAAGTAACAAGCATGTGTATCACGCACATGGGTAGGTAGGTAGTTATCGAACATTACTTGACAGTACTCACTTAGTGTTTTGTCCATATGTTAAGCCCGCTGTACACATTGTGCCGGCTGTACACGTTGGCCTCACCATTGGCCAAAACATAGTACATTGACACTTTTGAAAGAACCTTTTTAAACTAGTTCGTTCAAAAGTGTCGATGTATGGTGTATTGGCCAATAGTTGGGCCAACGTGTACAGGCCGCTTAAGGCTAAGCCTTGGGCCTTTGGGTTAAGCCTTGGGCCTTTGGGTTAACGTGTAGAGGCCTACTTGGTCGTTGGACGACGACCAACATAGCGCCAAGTAGTCCTCTCCTCTACACGTTGGCCCAATACATTGGCCCAATGTGTACAACGGGCTTTACAGACGAAACTCATAGCCGCTAGCCGGTCAATACCACTTTTAACTGCAAAAATCAGGCAAAAGTGGTTTTGACTAAGGACGTTGGTAAAAACCACTTTTAACTGATTTTTAAAGACAAAACGTTCTTAGTCAAAAGTAGTTTTGTCTGATTTCAAGTTAAGACAGTCGGTCATTATGTATGAAATATTATTTATTTTATACTTTACCTAGGTATTCTATACAATGCCTAATGCGCAGCCAGTTATGTACGTAGAAGACGAGAGGGGAAGTTTCATGTCCGTGTCTATTTTTTTCTATTAAGTTTGTGCGGTATTAAGTCACCAGAAGAACTCTATTGATAGTTATTTTACAAAAACGCCTCCGTTTTGGTCGCAGTTCTAACCTAACCTAATGACAGGCTGTTGCCGACAGGCGAACTGACCATCTGTGGGGTACTTTAGTGACATGTTGTCAGACGGAGATCCAAGGCCAAGGCCGTTAATCGTGCGTTAATCTTAAAAAAAAAACTAAACTATGCAGAAGCCGTTGGTTGTTGTTTGAAGCATCTTTGAAGTGCGCATGAAGTTTGGTTTATTTCAGTTTCAGTGCATTTTTAAGTGATTCCTTTCGTAATAAATAGTCTTAGAACGTTGAGTTGAGTAATCCTCCGTTGGAACTATATCAGTGAGTGAGATTGGACTCGTAGATTTGACTACTTTGTGTCAAACGAAAAACATTATCACGGTGACCTTTTTGTGGAAAAATAGTCTTATAAACGTTGAGTTGAATAATCCTCCGTTGGAACTAATTATTAGTTTTTAAGAGTGAGATTTGGACTCGTAGATTCGCCGACTTAGTTGTATTGTGTTGCGAAACAGATTGCTTGCAATGGCATCTCGATCACGGCGCTGTATTAACTGTTCTTTTGTCGTACCACAAAGGCAAACAGTTCATTCTTTGGATGAACTATCCAACTCACTGTTGAATGTTTTGAGTGCATGGACCGCACCAGATTCTGTAAGTAACAGTTGGCAGCTCGAATCGTTATAAAACCTATAAGATTTGTATAAGATGCGATTGATTACATCCAATTTAGCTCCCCAGATTAGATCCCCTGATCGGATCGGTGATAGAATAATGTAATAAATACTTAAGTCCCAAACTACCTAGTATTCAATATCTTAATGAAGTACCTAGTCAAATTCTTTAAGTTCATCACAAGCCTCACTGAGTGGGATTGAAATTGTATTGTACTACAGTAGATTTGTTATTGTTGCTTGAAATACCATCTATTTTCTGATGTTATTAATAGTAATTACATCAGAAAATAGATGGTATTTCAATATATTCATATATACTATATTTATAACTGATCAAATAAATAAATGTCCAATAACTTGTTGTCCGTAGATAGCGAATGGAGGCATAGTATGCCATGAGTGCTTTGAGCTACTACTGGCTAATGAAGCTGTCGAAGTCCTACCTGCACCACAATATGGACATGCTGAAGTTTGTTTTGGTTGTGGAAGGTCTATACTAAGAGGCCGATCATATAGAGTATCACTCCAATGTCCAGAAAGAGATGTTATACTTAGATGGACTCCAGCACATCAGGTATAGTTTGAGTTATTATTAACTCTTTCATTTATCATGAAGTTCATTATAAATACACATAATTATTGTAAGTAAATGATAAGTATAAATTATGACTGTGTAAATAATAGTGCTTATTTTTATTTATGTAGTGATTTTTTTTTTACATTGTGATAACTTTAATATTGCATTGTAGGTTTCAAGACTCTCAAGAGTTTGTCCTGCCTGTTGGCGAGCAGCAAATAGAGAAGTGCAAAGACAACAGCTACAAGACGGAGGACGACAAGATCTTCAGCTTCCTAGTCAAATACCAGATGTCCCAGTACCACCACCATTACCACCACCATTACCACCACAGTTATTTCATCAACCTTTAACATCAACAGTACCGAAAATACAGTCATCAGTGTATAAGCGTGTTTCTGCCACATCTTCTGTGTGTGTGTTTACGGGATGTCACCAACCAGAACGCTTTTTATTGCCTAATGTAATTAGGGAAATGTTACTGATACATAAAAAGTTGTATGTACCAATGAGTGCAAGAATATGTCACCATCACTTAAATAATGGTAATTGGAGTGATTTAACATCAAATCTACAAGATTTTACTGGTGTACAATTTGATACCATTTTAAAAATATTGGGTAGAGCTGCTGCCTATCGCATCATTGGTCGTTACCCATACAATCTATGATACAGCCGTCGCAACATACTATCATAAAAAGTTTCAACCAAATTATATGACTTTTGCAAACTATATGATTCTTTTTGAAATAAGTAATTACTGCTGCTTTATACAAAAATATATGTTGCATCACACATTACAATTGCTGGTTTTACATCAGTTGGTAGTATGGAGTTACCAAACAATCCTTCAGGAATTATATTATTTCTGCTAGCTACTTGTTCTACATTCATGTGATCGAAGCCTAAGTTTCTAGATACAAACTTTTCTACTAAACAATTTCTGGCCATATTATTTTTTTTTCCAGGGTACTACGAGACTCATACCCGGTCAAAACCACTTAACAGCAAAAATCAGGCATAAATGCATTTGAGTAAAGACGTTGGTCAAAACCACTTTTAACTGTTTTTTTCAGTCAAAAGTGGTTTTAACTAAAATTTTTAAATTATTTTTATGCATTCACAATGCAATTTTTGTAAGTATAGGAAAAATGTGATAGTAAAAAACCACGAGCCCTATAAGTTGCTGAAAGCTACTTATAGGGCTCGTGGTTTTTTACTATCACATTTTTCCTGGTTTTAACTAATTTTAAGATATAATAACTCAGCGGTATTATCATTTATTTTTTCTTTCTTTCTTTTTTTCAATTTCAACTATTTTATTGGGTCCACCAATTTTTGTATCGTGTGTTTGGTGTTCTAGTTAATCAATTTTCACCACTTCTCGACATTAACTGTACCAGTCCCCAATTGTCTTGGTTGACAAAACTGATTCTCTTTCTCCTTCCACTTGTTTTTGTGGCTGAGCGTATGACACGCCTTCACTATATGCATACACTAATTGAAATATGATTGTTATGGCCAACTTAGCATCCTCTAACCATGTGCCGGCCGACTGTTCGGCTTACAGCTGTCCTCCTTCGATAGTTGCCCTTCTGTCAAACACCTGCAATAGTGATCATTGGCCGTCTATGAGAACTGCATTGTTTTTCTTGTGGAATCAACCCTTTTTCTTCGGCGAATCGGATACATTGTTTACTAGTACCCCGTGGAGTAAAATTTTCGCCAGTTCCACATTGATCTAAAACAAATAAAAAACTAATTGTAAAAGAATTCTTAACACTTAAAAACCAAATAACTTGGATAAAAGACAAACTAATGTTTTTGAACATCTCCGGCGCTGCAGCCCCTCAGTCCTTGCGTAACAAACCACAGGTATGGATGGTAGGATGCTCGCCTTCGCATGGTACCTGTGGTTTATTAAAGCGGGCTGGGGCTGCTCTCCCTCTGCGCCTCCGTGCTTTTATAAACACTCTAGGGGTAGGGCATACTAGTACCACGTGAAGTCGGGGTTGACATATTCAGTTTTGTCACAAGTTTTGACCAAACCAACACTATTTTTGTTCAGTTCAGTTGACTAGTTGAAATAACATATACATAACTAAGAAAGATATTAAACTTTGAACTTACTTTATTTCTACTTTATTTCTTCCGAGTAAAGATGAAGTCGTCTCCCGGAAGACCCAGAAGGTACTGACTGGGGCTGGCACCTCCACCTCCTACTCCTCCATCGTAAATGTAGGAGAGGCTGACATAACAAGGCTAGCCATTATACTAGCTGCCACGCTAGAAGCCATCCCACTAGGGCCAGCTACGTTGCTGGGACCAGCAACTGGTTCTCCTACAAAAAATGACGGGAGCATAAGTGGTTCATCAGAGTCCAACACTTGCATTCGCGTAGAAGTAGCCACAAGCGGCTCACTTGAGTATTTCACTTGGGCACTAACTGGTTCTCCTACGGAAAATGACGGGGGCACAAGTGGCTCATCAGAGTCCAACACTTGCACTCGCGTAGAAGTAGACACAAGTGGCTCACTTGAGTCTATATATCCGCCCGAAGATCACATATATCCGCCTTTTGCCAATGGCGCCAACAACCAATACATGATAGGGGGCAAGCCTATCGCTGAATAGGTACTTAAAAACATTTACACTAACTAAATATTTGGTTTCATTGGCTATCACTGTTTATAATTAATAATAAATAAATCTATTTAACTGCCACATAAACTCTTCGTTGATATGAACCACTCTTATATAAATTAATCTTTTGCCACAGATAAATTTACTCAAAATGCTCATAAATTTTCTGCTACATTAGTTGTATCATTAGACATTCGATGGCATTTAGCCATAATTGCCTCATTTGCAGCACATAAATCAAAGCCCAAACAGTGGGTGCTTTTGTTTTGAGCTCTTGAAGGGAGTCTGAGTCTATTTCTTTGGTTTCACAGAACCGACAGTAATGTAATATGGTTTACAGTCATTGTGACTGCCAAACACATGGGCTGGGCCATTTTTAAGTCTTCTCCCAAACACTTTTTGTCACCTTCTATAATTATCTTGCGTGCCGTTGCAGTAAATTTTTGTAGCTTCGGTTTAGATAAACGTCTGCCAAGCAATGGCAAATTTTGTATTAGCCAGAATCTGAAAATAAAACAAAAACTATGAATCGTCCCATCCTTATACGCCTAATGATCGACAAAACAAAAACAATGTTTTCTTACCTTGTACAAAGAATCTGTCTAGTTTTTAATTATTGTTTGTCTGGTTTTTGCACTTGATTTTTTATCTGATGCCCATGATCTTCTTTCTCTCAGCTGTGTAAAAACTGATGAGTCTCCATCACCAACAAAATTTAAATACTTAAGACCATGCATTTCATAGCTCCTCTGAAAACCAGTTGCTACTGGTATTGCTGACTCCATCCCCGTTGATGGTGCCTCATAATTTTTAAGTGTGTAAAAAAATATTTTTTAAATATCAAAGATGTCAAGAAATAAAAAAAGAAAAATAAGTATTTCAGTACAACAAGAAAACTTACCATCTCTGATGGAGAACTGTAATCATGACTATAGGATCGTTAAGGCCAGCCTCCATCAACATATACTGTGACATATGGTATGCCATTTGAATTGACTTCCTTTTTCTCCATAGCAATTCCTTTTTCGTTTGTCATTTTCTTGTATTTGTTTGGTGAGCTGGTCCTTCCATAACTCACTTAAAAAAAAATATTTCAGAATAGTGCTGGTGAGTGCGGTATGTCCATTATATTTGTTATGTGGGCGGCTTGTGTGAAATAGCTCCCAGCTGTTATTGTCCCCCAAACAAAGGCTTAATTGATTTTTTCAATTTTTTCACTGCTGTGCCTAAACTGTTTCAAACACATTTTAATAAACCGTTACAAAAGAAATTATACTGCTTTCACATTGAGCCCAATTCTTCTCCATTTTCAAAACCCACTAGAGGACATGGGCTATGTCAACAATTCGGTTCCCCGAGAGGCCAGTCAAATTATCTAAAATAACATATTTGTTCTCACAATCACCGCTCCGATATGTGTTGGTTCCGTTGCCTCGCCTTAGCCGCCCCTCAACGGCCAGTGACGATCAGGTGGGGCCTCGTTTGAACAGGGCTTGATCGATGGCCAGGGACGATTAGGTGGCGCCTCGTTGGAACAGGGCTTGATCGATGGTGCATGGCCTCACGTGACTCCTACCGTAGCTTACGTTGGTGATCGCGGGTTCTGGGCTTAAAAGGGAATTGGTTCGTCGCCACAACACAATGAAACGACGTCTTTCACGGACTTTACTGGGTTTAATTGCAATAATCGCTTACACTAACACATATATTTCTACGCCGTGTCGGCTCAGATCCAACAAACAGTTACAATGGCGGCCGTGAAACCTTATAATGTAATTTTTTTTTATCAAAATATAAATCATAAAGACTACAACATGGGGCAGTTTTGAACACCTCACAACAGTTCTGAGCATTGAAATGAATGAAAATGAAAGATAAAGATAAGATAAAAGATAAAAATATTCTTTATTCACTTAGACATAATAAATATGTACTTATGAATCGTCAATATTTTCCTACCACCCATTCAAGACTTTTTTAACTGACAAGAAGAATGGGCGCAAGAAACTTGCCAGCGTTTCTTAGTTAGGTAACGACATTTACAAAAAAAAACATATCGTTACTAATACAACAATTGCTTAGTATAAAAATACATCATATTAAACAGTGATTATGTTATGTGTTACATCATGACCATGCATTGCGGTCATTCAAATAATCGTCTACTTTATAGTATCCTTTGCTCATCAGCGACTCTTTAATGTAACATTTAAATTTATGCAATGGTAGTTCAATTATACGCTGTGGAACTTTATTAAAAAAGGCTATGCTTTTCCCCAGAAATGAGGCTCTGGATTTTTCTAGCCTAAACTTGGGAACGACAAGTTTATCTTTATTTCTTGTGTTAAAGCGATGAATATCGCTCTGCTTTACAAATGTATTATAATACTTTTTCACATAGATTATATTTTCATAGATGTATTGTCCTGCAACAGTTAAAATGTTTATTTCTTTAAATAGATCTCTTAAAGAATCTCTCGATCGGAGGTTGTAAATGGCGCGAATAGCCCTTTTTTGGAGCACGAATATACTGTGGATGTTAGCGGCTGAGCCCCACAACAAAAGGCCGTAAGACATAACACTATGAAAATAACTAAAATAGACTATTCTAGCCGTTTCAATATCGGTTAAGAGCCTTATTTTCTTAACTGCGAATGCGGCCGAACTGAGTCTACTCGCCAAGGCTTCGATATGAGGATCCCATTGTAGTCGCGAGTCTAATATAATACCTAAAAACTTTGTATTGTTAATGAATTCGACCATATCGCCGTCTAGTCTTATATGAAAATCAACTTGTCTTACATTAGGTAACGAAAATTTTAAACACTTAGTTTTCTTTGAGTTTAATGATAAATTATTACTATTAAACCAATGTGACACTTTTGAAAGAGCACTATTCACTTCGTCAGAACAGTCATCACCTCTATCTACTTTAAAGACTAGAGATGTATCATCGGCAAATAGCACTGTCTCACATAAATTCTTCGCGTAGTAAGGAAGGTCATTTATGTATATTAAAAACAACAGCGGGCCCAATATTGATCCTTGGGGTACGCCCATAGTAATGGGAGCTCCGGTAGACTCAGTTTTATTAATAACTACCTTCTGAGTTCTTTCATACAGATATGAATGCATAAGGCTTACTGACATTTCAGAAACACCATAATGTTTTAACTTCCTTAATAGTGTTTGGTGATCAACACAATCGAATGCCTTGGAAAGGTCACAAAAAATAGCGATTACATCCTGCTTGTCCTCCCAGGCATCAAGTACATGTTTTAGAAGTGCAACCCCAGCATCAGTTGTACTTTTACCTTTTGAAAAACCAAACTGTTTCTCATGCAGTATACTATTTAATTTAAAATATTCTAAAAGTTGAGCATAAATTAATTTCTCAAATATTTTACTTATTGCTGGTAGTATGGATATAGGTCTAAAATTTGCTGGGTCACTTTTGTCACCAGCTTTAAATAGAGGAATTATTTTACTATTTTTCATTAAATTAGGAAAGACCCCTTCACTTATACATTGGTTAAAAATTATTGCTAATGATGGAGCTATCACATCAATTATTGATTTGATGATACTTGTAGATATGCCCCAGAGATCTTCTGTTTTTTTAATATTTATTGCTTTGAATGCTTTAATAATATCTTCGGTAGTGACATAGCTAAAACTAAATGTTTCCTGGCACTTGTTCACACTAGATTCCATAAGAGAGACAGCGGTGTTGGGGCAAGAGTTAAGTCTGCTAGTAGTTTCTAACGGAATTCGAGCAAAGAAACCTTCAAAAGCACTAGCCACCTCAATATCCGATTCAAAAGTCTGATCACTAATTTTTAAGTTAAATGAATTAATTTTGCTTTTTGTTTTGCCAGTCTCTTGGTTTATAATACTCCAGGTAGCTTTTATTTTATTTTCAGATGATTTTATTTTATTTGAAATATACCTAGATTTTGCCAAAGCACATACTTTCCTAAATGTTTTTGAATATTTCTTGACATATTCAATGAAGCTAGGATCACAGGAAGTCGTTTTTTGTGCATAGAGTTTAAATAACTTTCTTCTACTATTATAGATACCAGGTGTGGCCCAGTCACTGAACTTCTTACGATCATTACACTTTATAACTTTTTGTTTAAAATTGTTACTAAATTCTTTTTCAACAATATCAAATAATGATTGATAAGAGTTATTAGCGTCAGCAGAAGCTGGCAAACATTGAATTTTATCTTGTACATTATTTCTAAATTTATTAATACCACGTTTCGGTATTGGCCTGCAAATTACTTCGCGTTTAGGAGTAACATTATAGTGCTCAAAAGAAGCTAGTTGTCCACTGTGGTCGGATTTAATAATATTAATTACCGATTTCTCAATTAAGTTACAGTTGGAAAAGATGTTATCTAAGCAAGTAGCCGATGTTGGCGTAATTCGCGTCGGTTCATTAAAAGTGTGAAGCAAATTAAATGATTTAAAAAGGTTAAGGAATTTACTGGAGAGTTGTGCTAATTTAATATCTAAGATGTCTATATTAAAATCTCCACAAACTACAATTTTTTTATTCTTACGACAGCATATTTTCAAAACATCCTCCATAGTGGACTCAAAGACTGTGTAATTTGCTCCAGGGGGGCTATATACACAGATTATAATCATTTGTTCAAGTTCCACGCATGATATCTCACAAATTCGTTCAACAGAGAGGGATACTATATCCTTTCGCTCTTTATATTGTGTGTTATTAAGTAAAATTATTAGAGAACCCCCCCTTACTGCAGTTTTTCTATTGAATGAACTTACAACACTATAATTATCCAAATTTAACAATAATTCATATTCTTTTAACCAATGTTCAGTAACACATAACACATCAATATTTTCACAATTTAAAAATAAACTTATTTCTAGGTCTTTGCCAGCAGAAAAGCCTTGGATATTCTGGTGTACTATTTTTAAACATTTAGGCCTTCCTCTTGTCGAAAAAATTCTTTATTCACTTAGATATAATAAATATGTACTTATGAATCGTCAATATTTTCCTACCACCCATTCAAGACTTTTTTAACTGACAAGAAGAATAGGCGCAAGAAACTTGCCAGCGTTTCTTAGTTAGGTAACGACATTTACAAAAAAAAATACATATCGTTACTAATACAACAATTGCTTAGTATAAAAATACATCATATTAAACAGTGATTATGTTATGTGTTACATCATGACCATGCATTGCGGTCATTCAAATAATCGTCTACTTTATAGTATCCTTTGCTCATCAGCGACTCTTTAATGTAACATTTAAATTTATGCAATGGTAGTTCAATTATATGCTGTGGAACTTTATTAAAAAAGGCTATGCTTTTCCCCAGAAATGAGGCTCTGGATTTTTCTAGCCTTGAAACGCTCCTGGCTGGAGGAGCCGGAGAGCACGAGTCAGAAATAAAAAAGGGTATATGAAATTAAGTGTATTTTATTTTCCACAATTAGACCGTGGGTTCTGTCGCTCGGGGATCAGTGCAAAGAACAAGTTGGGAGGACTTAACTTGGGGACTTCCTAAAGAGGGGGGAAGTCGCTGTAGCCTAGAGGCAGCGGGGTCTGGTCCGGGGTAGACCGGAGCAGAGCAGGTTCCTGGCGGTTAGGCGCGCAGGAGCAGGTGGAGAGCGGCACGAAGTAGGCAGGTACTCGGCGTGTAGGTAGCCCGGAGAAGGTAGGTACCGGTGAGACTCGGGGAGATGTTGCCCGGAGATACGACCCTGAAATGTTACGATAACAGGTATGAACATGTGTTCACTAAATCCGACCGCTGTGTATGAGTGGGTACGACACTGGGCTACAATTGAGATAGGAATATTGTCATTTTAAATTAGGTTACTATTAAGGAAAGAGGAGCACATTAACTTTTATGCCAGCGGCTATTGTTATACTAATTAAAAGTTACAGAACAAGAGGGACAATTTAAAGGTGTAAGTTAAAATGTATTTGAATAAAGACAACCCACTCTTCTAGGTACCGGTCACGACAAGGTTACAAGGAAATATTAGGCTGTAAATTGCTTTTGGATCCCGGAATATTTAGTATAAATTCGATGACGAAATAAACATCTCATCGAAAACAATATGTAAAAGAATAGAATTGATGAACGGCTGTTTGAGGTTATAGCACCGAGAATATAATTTATTTATCACGAAATAAAACGCGCACAAAACACTCACCCAATTATGTTGGGGCGAAAAACCAGAAAAAAGAGAAATCTTTAGCGGATTCTCCTATTTATATAAAAAATCTTCCAGAACATTCCGGCTGTCAGTAGGTTTATAATTTTTTTGCATAGATAGATTCAACTTGTCATTGGATTTTAATCATACAGCCAAGGCACAGACTAATTACGTCGCGAAGACTTCCGAATTATCTGGAAGATTAATTTAGTAAAAATCTATGGCGCGCGTAAGACAAAATTGCTTCCAATAGACTATTTATGTTGTTACGTTAAGAAATGCAATATAAATATGCACGAAACTACAATCAAAGTATTCCGCATACAGATCACAGGCTGCCACGGACCGCGCGGCTGTTTATAGCTGTTACTTCGGAACATCGCAAACAAACCGACAGCTGAGTGGCATCTGACATTGACAGCTCCTATCACATAAATACAATAGAACTGAATAGACCATATTTGTTTATAATTGTAATGATTTTTTCATAAAATTAATAGTTGGTGCGATTATTATGGATAAAACAATGAAAGAAGTAAGTAAAAATGGCAGCCGTTACATATCCCCCTTTTTAGAGAAGGATTTTGCCTGGGGAAAATCCACTAAGAAACACAAAACCACCGAATACAAAACTAAGGTTTAGAGTAGCAGTATACAATAAGATAAGCTAACTGTACGTTATCGACAGTAAAAGTAACACCATAAAATTGACGAGAGGTATCGACAACCAGTTCAAGACTAATCGAATAGAACGGTACAAGGACCAACAATCGCAAGACAGGAGAAGAATTCCAGTTATTTAGTGTAACTGAATCAACATTCCAGTTGAGAATGCTAATGTTAAAACAATGCGAAATTAAAAATAAAATAGTCGAGAGATAAACTTCATGCAGACACAATTCAAACGAACAGGTTCCCTAGCTATAAATGTATTTAATTAAAATTATATTTATGTATAATTTTATGCAATAAAAGCCCTAGCTAAAAATAATCAGATTAAAAAGTAAAAAAAACGATGACCCACAATTTATTCAATACATCTAAAACAAAATTTTGCTATTAAAAGGTAAAAATAACGACGAAGACTAATAATTTGTAGAATTTATATTTAAAAAAAATATTTAATTTAGGAATAGTTATTTATTTTAAAATCTTTAATATGCCAGGAACCTAGATTTTTCCCATTCATATCTTCAAGTTCATAAACTAGAGGAGATAGTTTAGATTTAATGAGACATTTCATATATTTAGGAGCAAGTTTTTTAGAAAACTGCTTATCTTTATCACTTTGATAATAAGTTTTCCTCCAAACAGTATCACCAACGTTAAAGTTATAGTTTTTGCGACGAAGATTGTAATGTCCAGAGTTTCGGGAATGAGACTTGATAAGAGAACTTTGCACTTGGTCCATTATTTTTCTAAGTTTACCAGTGTTTTCAGCATACACATCCCTAGGCGCAAAAACAATTTCATCGGACAGATCAACATCAAGATAGTGAGAACCGCACGACACTAACTCTCTCCCGTAAACCAGAAATGACGGAGTATAACCTGTGACTTCACTGACGGCTGTATTAAGTGCGAATTGTATTTTGGGAATGTTGTTATCCCAGGACCTGTGGTCCTCTTCAATAAAAGTGGAAACAGCAGTCATGATGGTTTTATTATAACGCTCAACCGTGTTTACCTGTGGAGTATATTTAGGAGTAAAGCGTACGTTTGGTATTTTATATTGAGAAAACATGTGATTAAGCTTTTGACTGACAAACTGCTTACCGTTGTCCATCAAAACAGTACTAGGAATGCCATGAACAAGAAAGACTTTCTCTTCAATTAAACTAGTTATAATGTCGGCAGTAGCACGACGGATAGGAAACAAAAGCGAGTATTTCGAAAAACAACAAGTGACTACAAGTAGCATAGTATTCTGTTTTCTAGATATAGGTAAGGGACCAACCAAGTCCACACTAATCATTTGGAATGGTCTAGAACATTCCTTAGGTCGTCCCATAAATCCTAAGGTAGGATGATTTGCATGTTTGTGAGAGTTACAAGCATCGCACTCATTAACAAATTTTACGACATCTTTATGCATGCCAGGCCAGAAGTAATTTAAAGAAATTCTTTTAAAAGTTTTAAATATCCCTAAATGTCCAGAAGTAGGATTATCATGATAGTCTTTAAGTATATCAATTCTAGATTCTTTAGGAACAACTTCCTTCCATTCAAATTCTCTAGTTAAGGGATTTATAGTTTTTATGAAGCGATATAACTTATTATTATTTATTTTATAATTGGTAAAAGAGGTAGGGGAATTTTGACAACCGGCAAATAGCTCCAAATACCAGGGATCAAGTACAGGAGGTGAAGAAGATCGGTTGACGCTATCTATAGCCGCTACAGGCACCGCACGGGACAACGAATCTGGAACGACATTATCCTTGCCACGTCTATGTTTGATGTCGAAGTTGAACGCAGAAAGACGTACTCCCCATCTGGCAAGTCGACCTGTAGGGTTATTAATATTTAGAAACCATTTTAAAGACGAATGGTCAGTAAAAACGGTAAATTTACGGCCATTATCCAAATAACAGCGCCAATGTTCTATAGACACAATTACTGCGAGCGCTTCCCGCTCCGTAGCGCTATAGTTTCGTTCTTGTGCCGACAAGGACTTGCTCATATAGGCTATAACTTTCTCTTCGCCATTTAAAATTTGAGTTAGTATAGCTCCAATCCCGTAATCACTAGCGTCGGTATGGACTTGAAACGGTTCAGAATAATCCGGACAAGATAAAATCGGAGGGGACGTTAAACACTCTTTGAGCTTCTTGAAGGCAGTTTCTGCTTCTGGTGACCAGGCAAAAGGAATTGCATTCTTACCCTGAGAGGTAAGTTTGTTCAATGGTGCAGCCAATGAACTAAAATTGGGAATAAAACGACGATACCAAGAAGCAGTACCTAAGAAACGACGAACTTCCTTCCTGTTAGTAGGAGTAGGATAATTCACAATGACCTCAATTTTCTCCGGATCGGCGTGTAGCCCATTCGAATCGACCATATAACCCAAATATTTTAATTTTTCTCTGAAAAATTGACATTTTTCGAAATTTATAGTTAAATTTGCGAACTTTAGTTTCTCCAAAACTCGTAAAAGTAAAGAAATGTGCTCCTGAAAGGAATTAGACACAATTACTACGTCATCAACAAATACATAGACCTTATTTTCGAATTCAGGACCATAAAACAGCAAATCTACCAATCTTTGCTGCGTGGCAGGTGCATTGGTCAACCCAAAAGGCATAGACTTAAATTGGAAGGTTCCTCTAGAGGGAATATAGAATGCAGTCTTACATCGGTCTTCAGGCTTAATTAATACCTGCCAGAACGATTTAGATAGGTCTATACTAGATAGATACTTAGCATCCCTAAGGTTATCTAGGATTTCAGTTATATAAGGTAAGCTGTAAGCATCTTTGCGAGTGACAGAGTTTAGTTTCCTACTGTCGAGACAGAATCTATACTCGCCATTCTTTTTGGGAGTAAGAAGCACGGGATTAGACCAAGGGTTCTCACATGGTTCGACAACATCTTCTTTCAACATCTCGTCCAGTTGATCGGAGGGAATATGTTGCTTCTGAGGGGACATTCTATAGTAACGTTGTCGAATGGGAACAGAGTCACCTGTATCTATAGCGTGAGTGATCAACGAAGTACGACCTAAACCACATTTTTCATAGGAAATGCTACGAAATTGAGAAATAATATTATCAGCGTTTTCCTTTTGTTCGTTGTTAAGTTGAGCGTACGAACAAATTTGTTTAGGATCGTCAAGAGCAATATTAGATATATTAAATTCGTTAGACTCATCCAGCAAAAGGCTATCGAGTTCACTCGGAAACAACTCGAACTTCCTCCAGAAATCCATACCAAGAATTAATTTGTTTTTAATTTCCGGCACAACAAATAATTTAATATGAATAGTTTTATTTTTAAAATTTAAAGGTAGAATAACATATTTAGAGGCAGTAAAAGTTTGACCGCCAGCTGCAGAAAGCTGTAACGGGTCACAAGAATAAAGTTTATTATTAGGATTTAATATATATTCCTGATAATTATTCCCAAGTAAGGATATGCCGGAACCGGTATCTAAAAGACCAACGACATGATTATCACCAATAATAACAGAAATATACGGTCGAGAAAAATTAATTTCAGATTCCGGGATTGGAGACTCAGAATGACTATGAGATAGATTAGATATAATAGATAACCATTCTTTCCATTCAGCTTCATCGCAACGACTAGAGAATCTCGAGCGAAGCTGCCTAGTTTCACAATCCCGATCAATTAGTTTTTTTGATTGGTGGGCTTATTGCAATCCGGACATTCGGGGGTGCGAACACCATCTTTGCCACACTTAAAACAAACTATTGTTCGTGGTTGAGTACAGTTTTTCAAATTATGCGTGTTAGAACGACATCTAGGACAATATATATTATCATTGTTCACAGCTGAAACAAATGACTTATTAGTTTTTGTAAAAGGTTTATTAACAACCGGAGTGCTAGTAGCACCGCGGTAAACGAACTCCGTAGCTAAGTTCGACATATTAGAAGCAGAAGGCTCAACAAAATTTGCCACTTGACACTGTATTTTTTCAACGTGTTGACAAATAGCTTTAAGATCGTCGATGGAGTTTATCACCAAAGACGGAGTAAGAGCATTAGCGTAGCAAGGCCTAATATTAGTAAGTAAAATTTCTAATTTATCTTCCTCTGATATTGGTTTCGTGAGGCGAGAAAACATAACCTCCATTACGGAAAGATATATAGCAATTGGTTCGTTAACACCCTGGGTACGAGCTCTAATATCCGCTTTAAATTGAGAGTCATAGTTTTTCGGAAGAAAATCAGCCTTCAGCAAGGCTACTAACTCTCCCCAGGTATTTACTTTTGGCCTGGCACAACGAAACCAATACAAGGCGTCGTCGGTAAAAATTTCGTAACCAAACGACAAAACCCTACTATAATCTATGCCCCTAGCTGTGACAAACTCGTCAACCTTTTGAATAAAGGAAACAACACAAGTTTTCCCGTTGAATTTAAGTTTAGTGAAATCGGAAAGTGCCCGATCGACAGTAACATTAATAATAGACTCCGACGCGTTGACTTGCTCTCGGCTGGAAGTAGAAGGACCGGGGAGCAAAGGGTCACCCGCATTCGCGCCTGAGACAGGTGTCTCCCTAGGTTTTAAAGTGGACAGTTCCTTGTCTTGGGCTTTCAAGCCGCGCTTGCATTCAGCAAGGGCACCCAATAATAACGCGTCCTCGGCCGCATCAACTCTACCGAGCCGATGAAAAACGTGGTTAAGAATAACCTCCGTTCTCAAATAAACACCTCTATCAAATTTAGATTTTAATAATTCTAGGTTTTTATTGGATTTGTTTAATGCGGCTGAGATGCCGTCTAAGTCGTCAGCAGAAGACAAATGCGAGGCTAAAATCTCCTCAGAAGGAAGTTCTTTAGAGATCTTTGTAATTTGCTTCCTTAAATCGGCCACGTTATCAGCCGGTGTTTCTCCGCGAAGTCCGACTTCGTATTCAAGTTCCGACTTTTGTAAGGAAAGAAAATTTATCTTACGCACAGCCATATTTAAGTACGTTAGGTGAGTCTTTTGCGCGACGAGCCTACTCAAGTGCAACCACTACTTAAGTAACAAAAGGGGTATGTGGGTAACTATAACAGTTGTAGGTTCAATTTAAAAAAATTACAATTTAAATGAAGAAAGTAAATAACCACCTTGTTTGAAGTAGGTTAAATGAATATCAAGGGCTTTAAGTTAAAAAGTAAAAAAAAAAAAAAAAATATAAGGAAAGGTAAGTAACCTCCTTTTTTTTAAAGTCGGTTAAAATAAAAATCACAGGCTTCCTGGCTTAGAACCAAGGAAAGGCTGATATTTAAAGAAAATATTACAGTTAAATCACCACGGTTAGCCGTTCATTACACAACTCGGATAAAAAAAAAATAGGTACCCACATACGAAGCACAAAAAATAAATAAATTAATAAAGCACTGATCACCAAGCGAGCCTGAAATGAGCTGGGCGCCACTGAAACGCTCCTGGCTGGAGGAGCCGGAGAGCACGAGTCAGAAATAAAAAAGGGTATATGAAATTAAGTGTATTTTATTTTCCACAATTAGACCGTGGGTTCTGTCGCTCGGGGATCAGTGCAAAGAACAAGTTGGGAGGACTTAACTTGGGGACTTCCTAAAGAGGGGGGAAGTCGCTGTAGCCTAGAGGCAGCGGGGTCTGGGACCGTACTCTGAAACGCAAATCCGAAACTTCGGTTAGCCCCGCCCCTATCACTCGATTCCGTTATGACTCGAGAGTGAGAGGGACAGGGCTAACCGAAGTTTCGGATTAGCGTTTCAGAGTAAGCCCTCTGGTCCGGGGTAGACCGGAGCAGAGCAGGTTCCTGGCGGTTAGGCGCGCAGGAGCAGGTGGAGAGCGGCACGAAGTAGGCAGGTACTCGGCGTGTAGGTAGCCCGGAGAAGGTAGGTACCGGTGAGACTCGGGGAGATGTTGCCCGGAGATACGACCCTGAAATGTTACGATAACAGGTATGAACATGTGTTCACTAAATCCGACCGCTGTGTATGAGTGGGTACGACACTGGGCTACAATTGAGATAGGAATATTGTCATTTTAAATTAGGTTACTATTAAGGAAAGAGGAGCACATTAACTTTTATGCCAGCGGCTATTGTTATACTAATTAAAAGTTACAGAACAAGAGGGACAATTTAAAGGTGTAAGTTAAAATGTATTTGAATAAAGACAACCCACTCTTCTAGGTACCGGTCACGACAAGGTTACAAGGAAATATTAGGCTGTAAATTGCTTTTGGATCCCGGAATATTTAGTATAAATTCGATGACGAAATAAACATCTCATCGAAAACAATATGTAAAAGAATAGAATTGATGAACGGCTGTTTGAGGTTATAGCACCGAGAATATAATTTATTTATCACGAAATAAAACGCGCACAAAACACTCACCCAATTATGTTGGGGCGAAAAACCAGAAAAAAGAGAAATCTTTAGCGGATTCTCCTATTTATATAAAAAATCTTCCAGAACATTCCGGCTGTCAGTAGGTTTATAATTTTTTTGCATAGATAGATTCAACTTGTCATTGGATTTTAATCATACAGCCAAGGCACAGACTAATTACGTCGCGAAGACTTCCGAATTATCTGGAAGATTAATTTAGTAAAAATCTATGGCGCGCGTAAGACAAAATTGCTTCCAATAGACTATTTATGTTGTTACGTTAAGAAATGCAATATAAATATGCACGAAACTACAATCAAAGTATTCCGCATACAGATCACAGGCTGCCACGGACCGCGCGGCTGTTTATAGCTGTTACTTCGGAACATCGCAAACAAACCGACAGCTGAGTGGCATCTGACATTGACAGCTCCTATCACATAAATACAATAGAACTGAATAGACCATATTTGTTTATAATTGTAATGATTTTTTCATAAAATTAATAGTTGGTGCGATTATTATGGATAAAACAATGAAAGAAGTAAGTAAAAATGGCAGCCGTTACAGCCTAAACTTGGGAACGACAAGTTTATCTTTATTTCTTGTGTTAAAGCGATGAATATCGCTCTGCTTTACAAATGTATTATAATACTTTTTCACATAAATTATATTTTCATAGATGTATTGTCCTGCATTAGTTGAAATGTTTATTTCTTTAAATAGATCTCTTAAAGAATCTCTCAATCGGAGGTTATACATGGCGCGAATAGCCCTTTTTTGGAGCACGAATATACTTTGGATGTTAGCGGCTGAGCCCCACAACAAAAGGCCGTAGGACATAACACTATGAAAATAACTAAAATAGACTATACTATTATAGCAGTTTCAATATCGGTTAAGAGCCTTATTTTCTTAACTGGAGTCTACTCGCCAAGGCTTCGATATGAGGATCCCATTGTAGTCGCGAGTCTAATATAATACCTAGAAATTTTGAATTGTTAATGAATTCGACCATATCGCCGTCTAGACTAATATGAAAATCAATTTGTCTTACATTAGGTAACGAAAATTTTAAACACTTAGTTTTCTTTGAGTTTAATGATAAATTATTACTATTTAAACAATGTGACACTTTTGAAAGAGCACTATTTACTTCGTCAGAACAGTCGTCACCTCTATCTGCTTCAAAAAAAGTAGACTAGAGATGTATCATCGGCAAATAGCACTGTCTCACATAAATTCTTCGCGTAGTAAGGAAGGTCATTTATGTATATTAAAAACAACAGCGAGCCCAATATTGATCCTTGGGGTACGCCCATAGTAATGGGAGCTCCGGTAGACTCAGTTTTATTAATAACTACTGAAAGGGGTTGTGTTTCGAAGGTTTGAATAATTTCGACCTTGACTTCCTTACTTTGACTATGAACACAAGGGGGTTATGCAAGTGGATAAATAGAAAGATTTGGAAGAAGGGAATCAGGCAGGACTCACGTAGGTGGCTGGCTGCTGGTTTTGCAACGACCGCGCGATGAATCCAACTGCAGCTTCAAGCACTTTCTCGTCACTTTCACGTACACAGCTCGGGTAACGAGTATCTGAACAGCTGCTGGAGCCGGATCCTCATTTAACACAGTTTTTCAGGTAATAAAGATTTTTTCAAAGCGGCCGTGATCCGGCGCGTGCGGCAATCAGTTTTCGAGAGAGAGGTAAGAGGTTTTTCTTCCTCGTTGGGTGGCGCGAATGTCGCACGTCCACTGTTTATGTGGCAAGATGGCGCCAGAGATGGCGCTAGGTGTAGGTAAATGAGAGGATAAAAGGATGGGAAGCCTTAACAACTACCTTCCGAGTTCTTTCATACAGATATGAATGCATATGGCTTACTGACATTTCAGAAACACCATAATGTTTTAACTTCCTTAATAGTGTTTGGTGATCAACACAATCGAATGCCTTGGAAAGGTCACAAAAAAATAGCGATTACATCTTGCTTGTCCTCCCAGGCATTAAGTACATGTTTTAGAAATGCAACCCCAGCATCAGTTGTACTTTTACCTTTAATTTACTATATATACTATTTAATTTAAAATATTCTAAAAGTTGAGCATAAATTAATTTCTCAAATATTTTACTTATTGCTGGTAGTATGGATATAGGTCTAAAATTTGCTGGGTCACTTTTGTCACCAGCTTTAAACAGAGGAATTATTTTACTATTTTTCATTAAATTAGGAAAGACCCCTTCACTTGTACATTGGTAAAAAATTATTGCTTATGATGGAGCTATCACATCAATTATTGATTTGATGATACTTGTACATATGCCCCAGAGATCTTCTGTTTTCTTAATATTTATTGCTTTGAATGCTTGAATAATATCTTCGGTAGTGACATAGCTAAAACTAAATGTTTCCTGGCACTTGTTCACACTAGATTCCATAAGAGAGACAGCGGTGTTGGGGCAAGAGTTAAGTCTGCTAGTAGTTTCTAACGGTATTCGAGCAAAGAAACCTTCAAAAGCACTAGCCACCTCAATATCCGATTCAAAAGTGTGATCACTAATTTTAAGTTAAATGAATTAATTTTGCTTTTTGTTTTGCCAAGGTCACGTTATGCTGGACTAATACGTAAACTTGACTACTGTCTGAAATAACTGTTACTAATATTGTCTGAAGGGAAGATGTAAAATAAAGATTATTTAACTGCAAAGTCTATATTCATTCACGCACATACAAGTACATAATAATTTATTTATATTTCGGTTAAAAGGCGTGCACTCCCGAGGAGGCAGAGGAACGACTGTGGCGTCACGTAGACACAGCGGCGTTGTTCAAATTGCCGAATCAACATTTTACGTTCCAGGAAACCACATGTGACGCTACAACATTTTACGTTTCAGGAAACTACATGTGACGCTACACCAGTTTCTTAGTTTATAATACTCCAGGTATTTTAATTCTTAGTTTTTTGCATTCACAATGCATTTTTTATTATAGAAAAATGGAAAATGAAGTATTTAGAAAAAAAACCCATCGGAGCTAGTTGTGAGACGGGTCGATTTTTTCTAAATACTTCATTTTCCATTTTTCTATACTCAAGGTAGCTTTTATTTTATTTTCAGATGATTTAATTTTATTTGAAATATACCTGGATTTTGCCAAAGCACATACTTTCCTAAATGTTATTGAATATTTCTTGACATATTCAATGCAGCTAGGATCACAAGAAGTCGTTTTTTGTGCATAGAGATCAAATAACTTTCTTCTGCTATTATAAATACCAGGTGTGGCCCAGTCACTGAACTCCTCACGATCATTACACTTTATAACTTTTTGTTTAAAATTTTTACTAAATTCTTTTTTTAACAATATTAAATAATGATTGATAAGAGTTATTAGCGTCAGCAGAAGCTGGCAAACATTGAATTTTATCTTGTACATTATTTCAAAATTTATTAATACCACGTTTCGGTATTAGCCTGCAAATTACTTCGCGTTTAGGAGTAACATTATAGTGCTCAAAAGAAGCTAGTTGTCCACTGTGGTCGGCTTTAATAATATTAATTACCGATTTCTTAATTAAGTTACTGTTGGAAAAGATGTTATCTAAGCAAGTAGCCGATGTGTATTTTATTTTGTTTTTTTTTTATTTATTAAATAGGAACACCAACAGCATACATATAAATACATTCACAATAAATATATTAGGTGTAAGTATTAGTCATGTTATGTTATGTCATTATGTTGGCGTAATTCGCGTCGGTTCATTAAAAAAGTGAAGCAAATTAAATTATTTAAAAAGATAAAGGAATTTACTGGAGAGTTGTGCTAATTTAATATCTAAGATGTATATATTAAAATCTCCATAAACTACAATTTTTTTATTCTTACGACAGCATATTTTCAAGACATCCTCCATAGTGGACTCAAAGACTGTGTAATTTGCTCCAGGGTGGCTATATACACAGATTATAATTATTTGTTCAAGTTCCACGCATCATATCTCACAAATTCGTTCAACAGAGAGGGATACTATATCCTTTCGCTCTTTATATTGTGTGTTATTAGGTAAAATTATTAGAGAACCCCCCTTACTGTAGTTTTTCTATTGAATGAACTTACAACACTATAATTATCCAAATTTAACAATAATTCATATTATTTTAACCAATGTTCAACACATAACACATCAATAATTTCACAATTTAAAAATAAACTTATTTCTAGGTCTTTGCCAGCAGAAAAGCCTTGGATATTCTGGTGTACTATTTTTAAACATTTAGGCCTTCCTCTTGTCAATACTGGGCTAGAGTATGCCTCCGTTGTCTCTAATGGTAATTTAAATTAACCATGTCAGTATTTGGATTCAAAAGAATCTAATTATTTGGAACAGATTCCAAAGTTACATTAGAAGTATCAAAGTTAAACTGCTCAATAGAAGCAGAGGTTATACTAGCCAAGTTATTGGCTAATTGTTTAAAATAAAATGATAGCGATACCGCCATTTGTCGCTTAAGATAATTAGGCAGATAATATTTATCTTTAGTCAAGTTAAATTTGTATAACAATGTTTTGATGTCAATTAAATGCATCTGCTGACTATTATGATAAGCTATTGTGCTTAAGGTTAAGTTTAAGTTATGTCTAATTTTATTTTCTATCTCTGAAAAATCTTGACTATAGGGAAATGTAAACATAACAACTTTTTTCACATTTAAAGAGCATAATGAATTACAGTATGATATTAATTGGCTTTTATTATTATACCTCTAAAAAGTTATTTATAAAAATGTAATAACATGTTCAAATGTCTATAAAATTTACTTTTTATCAATGAAATATAATTTCAAAACTGAATCTAATTATACTTTTAAGTGTTTTTTTTTTATTTTTCTTACAACTTTGCTAACAAAACTAAGCTAAGTTCTTCTTTCCGGTTCTTCTCCAAGGCCTCCCGCTGTAGGGTTTGCGAACCGATGGCGTCGCTTCTATGACGTTCACAAGTATTGTAAATAACAATCTAAATTGAATAAACAAATTTGAATCTTGAATCTTGAATCTAAGTTATTAGGAACCTTAGATGAAAAATCAGTCTCACAAAAACAATAGATTCAAAAAACTGTTCAAAACTGAAAAATAATAGTCTATAACATCTTATTAGTTTTAAACATTATCTAAAATGGCACAAACAGAATCTCAGATCAAAATCACAAAAAATAATTCGAATCTTCTATTAGATATGTATACCTATCTAAGAAATAATCAAGTGAACAAGCTCGTCTCATCAAAAATTCTCTTAAAACCTAAAAAACAATCAAACACATCTCCAAAATATACCAAATAATTTATCAAAATTAGTATGAACTTACTTATTAATTTTAAACTTTCTTATGGACTTAGCAAATTGAAAAGCTCCTACCCGCTTCCAGGATGATTTAAACATCGGATCGAACCTTAGATAAAAATCAGTTTTACAAAAACAATAGCTTCAAAAAACTGTTCTAAACTGAAAAATTATAAAATCTCTAACATGTCCTTATTGGTTTTAAAAACTATGTAACTAAAATGGCACAAATAGAATCTCGGATCAAAATCACAAAAAAAGAATTCAAAACTTCTTTACTTATCTACTTAGATAGGTATACATATCTGAAAAATAGGTATACCTATCAGTAGGTGATTATTGGGCATTCTAGAACAGTTTTTTTTCACTCCATTGATCTCACGTTCGTTCGATCATGTCGTAAAACTGTTCTAGGATTCCCAATAATCAATATGAAAATATGGATTATTGATCTCACGTTCGTTCGATCATGTCGTAAAACTGTTCTAGGATTCCCAATAATCAATATGAAAATATGGATCACTGATCTCACGTTCGTTCGATCATGTCGTAAAACTGTTCCAGGATACCCAATAATCAATATGAAAAATATGTGAATGATCTTACTGCTTAACTCACTCAATCACTTACGTAAAACTGTTTATATAGTATCTATGTATCATGATTTTAACGCATTCAATTGTGAACCTCGTTGCTCTGTAGTCTTGTACAGCTATCGACTGATGATGAAGTTTGTGAAACAAAAACAAACTTTAAAATTAGAGTGCCTATGTTCTCCGTTACCGACTAAGTCAAATCGACATGGTAGATTACTACCAAATACAATACGCTGTGTCGTTTGCGGTCCTTCGAATTGTGGGAAAACCAATTTAGTCATAAGTTTATTATTGCATAAAGAGGGTCTTCATTTTCGTAACCTGTATGTTTATTCAAAATCCTTGTACCAGGCGAAATACTTATTTCTAGAAAAAGTTTTCGATAGGGTGCCCGGAATTTCATATAATAAATACTACCATAACAGTGAGATATTGAGTCCGCATGAGGCTTTACCTGATTCTATTATAATTTTCGACGACGTTGCTTGTGAAAATCAAAATAATATAAGGGATTATTTTGCTATGGGACGTCATAAGAACATTGATTGTTTTTATATAAATCAGACTTACACGAAAATACCCAAACAGCTTGTAAGGGACAATGCAAATCTCATTATATTATTTAAACAAGATGACATAAATCTAAGACACGTTTATGATGAGCATGTTGGTTCTGATATGTCCTGGTCTCAATTTCGAGAAGTGTGCTCTGCTGTTTGAAATAAGCCTTACAATTATCTTGTGATAAATAAAGATTGTGAAAGAAATAGCGGATGCTACAGGTTGACATTTGATACATTTATAATACTAGACTAACGTACAAAACAGGTTGTTACACTGTTATTGAATTACTCTCATTCGTGATTCAGGACCAAGCAGTACCCTATCTAAAATGGAGAAAAATCTGAAACAACAAATTGTAAAATCTGCTGCAGCTGTAAAAAGAAAAGTTGAGATGATAAAGGAAGCAAGAAATTCGAATAATATGGCCCTGGAAACCATATTTAAGCCCATAGTCGATCCTCTTACCTTGTTAGCTAATAAAAATGAAGAAAAGCATCAGGAGCATAAAAATCAGTCTATGCCTTCTGTGAAAAAAAATAAGAAAGATCATAGCGAGAACTTGTCCTCTTCTAGTGAAGATTTCAATGATGTTTACAGTGAAGAAGAAGAAATAGTATCTGACGGTGACTTACAGAGAAACGAAACACTTAGAGTATCACCTTCTGAAGATCACAATATCAGCGAGGGGTCTTTTAAGTCTTTTCACTCATCACCAAACGCTAAAGATCACACTCGTCATACACTATCATGGTCAGCATCATCGGATGTATTGGGTAATATACCTTTTGGAATTAGAAATGAACGGGGCAAATTGATGCTTGGTAAAACCCGCGTTTATGATGATGGTAAAATCCTAAAAATAGGAACGTACACATTGAATAAAACAGATGGATTGAAAGAGCTCTTGTATAAAAAGAAACCAAATTCAAAAAAAACAACAGGGGAAGATTTACATAACTATAAACTACTTTTATTAGAAACCAATGCACACAAGCGCAAGTATGATTCAACCAAACAAATAAACAGCAATAAAGGATTTAAGTACATGAATGTTATAAAACCTCTATTTAAGTTTGCTAGAAATGCAACTACAAGTGTGGAAAGTCTTTCACATGGAGAAGGTATTAACGTACTAAAAAAAGTGAAAAAGAATACGGACTTGGTTTATTGGGATGATCCAAATGAGTTAGTAGAACGTTTAAAAATATTACTCGCCTCACGAGATGCAGGTAACACTGGCTTAGACAATGAAATTATCGCAATTATGGAAGAACTTTGGGAAGCAGGAATAATCAATAATGTAAAATATAAAGAACGTTCGACAGGGAAATGGTTCAGTATGGATAACCCATCAGTGCAGCAATGAACATTGACAAGTTTGGTCATCATGTTCATAAGCGTCTACGATTAGCAGAATATATTGATACCTTCAGCGATACATTAGTGAAGTCAGATACAGGACACTTCGATTTGAAATCATCAAAATTGAAAGGTCTAACGGCTCCGGAAGAAGACGACGAAGCAGTAAATAAAGCTTATTTAGATAAAACAGTTCAAGAAATAAGAGACGAAATAAAAAAAGTGTCTCTTGATGTTAAGAAGTACCTAAATAACTTGGAAAAGGTCACTTCAAATCGTTTAGGTAATTTATATTATACTAAAACAGAGATAGATCAATTGATTAAACCAAAAAATAAAAATGAGTAAAAAAGACATCGTCAATGAAATTCACAAAGCGGCGAGAAGAAATTTCCCGCGTCGATGTACAATCATTAAAGGAATAGATGATTTATGGCAAGCTGATCTTATGGATTTTCAGAAATATTCGCATTTCAATAAAGGATTCAAATACATTTTGGTAGTAATAGATACTTTATCAAAATATGTGTGGGTAAATCCTTTAAAATCAAAAAAGAAACAATGTGTTACAGATGCGTTGCAAGAGATACTAACAAATTCATCACGAAAACCTAAATATTTACAAACTGATTTAGGCAAGGAGTTTTATAACGATGCTTTCAATAAATTATTAGTAAAATATAATGTAAATCATTATTCTACCTACTCTGTAAAAAAAGCTTCTATTGTAGAACGAGTAATACGAACGTTAAAACAAAACCTTTACAAACTTTTCAGCTTGCACGGTCATTACCAATGGTTGGGACAAAATTTGAATTCTGTTGTAGAAAACTATAATAATACTACTCACCGTATAACAAAATTTAAACCCATTGAAGTTAACAAAGAAAACCAGATGGTTGTAAAGTCTAACATAATTAAAACACAAAAACCTAAGATACTTTGTAGACCTAAGTTTCAACTTGGTGATCATGTTCGTATTAGCAAATATAAAGGAGATTTTTACAAAGGTTACACCCCTAACTGGTCAACGGAGATATTTGTTGTAGTTAAGGTCAATAATACGCATCCACCTACTTACCATTTAGAAGATAAACACAATCAAAGGATTTTAGGATCTTTCTACGAATATGAGTTACAAAGAACTAAATTTCCTGATCTTTATCTTATTGAAAAAGTTTTAAAAAGAAAAGGTAGAAAACTTTTAGTTTAATGGTTAGGTCTCAGAAATGAAGATAATAGTTGGGTGGACAAAAATGCGCTAGTTCAGTAATATAAATGCGGCATTGTAATTCGATGTAACTCACTTGAAGGACATCAATGAAAGGAGGAAGTGGTATTATTAACAACTTAATAAATAACTTACCGTTTGAGTTACATATCCCCGGTTATCAGTTTTGTGGTCCCGGAACAAAACTTCAAAAACGATTACTAAGAGGTGATCGAGGTATAAATAAATTAGATGAAGCTTGTATGTATCACGACATTGCTTATAATAACAGTGATTTGATTGTTCGACATAAAGCTGATTTACAACTTATGAATATGGCTAAGAAAAGATTGAAATCAAAGGATGCTGGAAAACGAGAAAAAGTAGCTTCATGGATTGTAAAAAATGCTATGAAAGCAAAACTTAAAGCTGGTGCTGGAGTTCGGTCATTTATGTCAGTCGTAAAAAAAATACAATCAAAAATAAAAAAGTTAAAATCTAAAGACAATCATACAGCTATAAAATTCGCTCATGCAGCTGCAAAAAAATTATTTACAAATAAAAAGGGAATACGGCTGCCACGGTGTATTCCTATTCCAAAAAGTGGTGGTTTCTTACCTCTTATTCCAATTTTCGCTGGATTATCAGCTCTAGGTTCACTTGCTGGAGGTGCAGCTGGTATAGCAAAGGCTGTCAATGATTACAAGGCTGCTCAGAATAATTTGCAAGAATCTGAACGTCATAACAAGATGATGGAAGCTGTAGCTCTAGGAAAAGGACTGTATATCAAGCCTCATAAAAAAGGAACTGGTTTATATCTGAATCCTTCAAAAAACTAATGAAACGGCTACCCAGACGCCCTCTCACTAATTTCGATATATTGGAGCATGCTGCTGATATTCCACACTTTCGAGGAGTTTTCATGAGAGATGCACTTCCTTCAAAACCAAGAAAGATCGAGTGTGCTATAATAAATTTAGATAGTTCTGATAATCCCGGAACCCATTGGGTAGCCTACGTTAAGCATAATGACTACTGTGAATATTTTGATAGTTTTGGCAATCTAAAGCCGCCGTTAGAATTGATAAATTATTTAAGGTACATGGCTGTAAACTATAATTATGTACAGTATCAAAAGTTTGGAACTATAAACTGTGGTCATCTTTGTTTAAAAATTTTAAGAGACTATTGGAAAAACATTTAAAATGATAATGAAATAAAAAAACTTATCAGTACAAATATGTCTTTCACTGTGTCAATAACTGGCAGAGGAGAATCTTTAATAACAAATTACACGCCAACATTGCAATTACGCGGAGAATATGAATGCGGACTCTTATATTTTTCAACTTTCAATTCTATCCCGAACATAGATGAAAGAAATAATAAATTTTATTATGGCAAAGATAGAGTAATCGAAATACCTGAAGGATCGTATGAACTTCAAGATATTTGTGACTTTTTGAAAAGTAACATTAAGAATGCTGCGCTAAAATTAACTTGCAATAATAATACATTAATAACCAACTAATTATAATATGTCTTTATAGACCTCCCAATAGTAATTATTCTGAGTTTGAGTCCACTATGGAGGAAGTGTTAAGAATAACTTGTAAAACCAATAAAAAAGTTGTCATATGTGGGGATTTCAATGTAGATATTTTAGACCGTAAATTGGCCACACTCTCAAGTAGATTTTTAAACTTGTTTAAATCATTTAATTTAATACACACTTTTAATGAGCCTACTCGAATCACACCCACATCTGGCAGTTGCTTGGACAATATTTTTACAGACTGTTCGGTTATAGAAAAAAAGGTAATTGATGTCATAAAATCTGACCATAGTGGACAAATAGCCTCTATAGAGCACCATCATGTCTGTCCTAAACGTAAAATAATATGTAGGCCAATTACGAAAAAGGGCATTGATAAATTTAGAAATCATGTAATTGATAAAATTGAAACTTTACCAGCTTCTATTATGGAACCTAATAATCTCTATAATGATTTATTTAGTGTGGTGCAAAGCGAATTTAGTAAAACATTCAAACAAAAGGTGATCAACTGTAATACTAATAGAAAGAAGTTTAGTGATTGGGCCACGCCTGGGATTTATACAAGTAGAAGGAAATTATATGAACTTTATGCATTAAAGCGAACTTCATGTGACCCTAGTTTTATTGAATATGTCAAGAAATATTCTAAAACTTTTAGAAAAGTATGTGCGGCTGCCAAGTCCACATACATCGCTAATAAAATAAAAGTAGCTGATAATAAGATCAAGGCTACATGGAATATTATTAACCAAGAAACTGGTAAAACAAAAAATCATATAAATTCCTTCACTCTTAAAGCAAATAATAAAACATTTACATCTGACGATGAGGTTGCCCGTGTTTTTGAAGACTTCTTCTCTCGGGTACCCTTAGAAACTACGAGAAATTTAAATTCCTGTCCTAATATTGCGGCTGCCCTCTTGGTGTCAAGCGTTGATAAGTGTAACAAAGTATTTAATTTTCAACATATAAATGGCGATGATATTCTTAAAGCATTTAAAACAATAAATATTAAAAAATCGGAAGATTTATGGGGTATATCAACTAATGTTATTAAATCAATAATTGATCCAATAGCTCCATATTTAGCTTTTATTTTTAATAAGTGTATTGACGAAGGAGTCTTCCCCGATTTAATGAAATATAGTAAGTTAATTCCGCTTTTTAAATCTGGAGACAAGAGTGACCCCACTAACTTTAGGCCGATATCAATTTTACCAGCACTTAGTAAAATTTTTGAAAAGATAATATACGCTCAATTAGTAGATTATTTGGTATTAAATCAAATCTTTCATAAGAATCAGTTCGGATTCTCTAAAGGTAAAAATACCACAGATGCTGGAATTGCACTTCTTAAACATATCCTTGACGCTTGGGAGGGTAGGCAGGACGTAATTGGTGTATTCTGTGACCTTTCCAAAGCTTTCGATTGCGTTGATCACCAAACTCTTTTAATGAAGTTAGAACATTATGGTGTCTCGAAAAAATCAGTTAACCTTTTGCGTTCATATTTGAGTAATAGAAATCAAAAAGTGATTGTTAATAATACTGCGTCCTCTGGAGCCCCCATTATAATGGGCGTGCCCCAAGGCTCAATATTGGGTCCTTTACTATTTTTAATCTACATTAACGATCTACCTTACTACGTGCATAATTTATGTGAGACAGTACTATTTGCAGATGATACTTCTCTAATTTTTAAAATTGAGCGAGGGAATAATTGCTCTCACGAAGTAAATAGTGCTCTCTCAAAGGTCGCACATTGGTTTAACATTAATAACTTGTCTTTAAACCCTAAAAAAACAAATTGTGTCAAATTCTCACTACCAAATGTAAGGAAGGTTGATTTAAGTATTAGTTTGAATGCAGATGCAGTCGAATTAGTTGACAGCACGAAATTTCTTGGTATTACCTTAGATTCACGACTACAATGGGATCCACATATTGAGGCCTTGTCGAGTAGACTCAGTTCAGCTGCTTTTGCAGTAAAAAAGATAAGGCTATTAACTGATATTGAAACGGCAAGACTTGTTTACTTTAGTTACTTTCATAGTGTAATGTCCTATGGCGTGTTGTTGTGGGGCTCAGCAGCCAATATTGGAAATATTTTTGTACTTCAAAAAAGAGCGGTACGCGCCATTTACAGCCTCCGCCGCCGCGATTCATTAAAGGTTTTGTTTAAAGAAATTAATATACTAACCTTAGCAGGGCAATACATCTACGAGAATATATTATATGTTAGGAAACATCTTGACTCATTCACTAAGAATAGTGATATTCATAATTTTAACACAAGAAATAAAAATAAGCTTGCCGTTCCAAGATTTAGACTTGAAAAAAGTAGAGGCTCTTTTTTGGGAAAAGGCATAGCATTCTTTAATAAAGTTCCACAAGAAGTAATCGAGCTGCCTTTGAATAAATTTAAAAAACATGTTAAAAAGACGCTCTTAAGCAAAGGCTATTACAAAGTAGAAGATTATTTAAATGATCATAACGCTTGGTTGTAATAATTATAGTAAGTAACACTAACAATGTATAAAAGGAAAATATTCCTATACTTAAGTATGTGAAAACTTTCCTTCAGCATTAGCTTTTTGTATAAATTTTATTATTGTACCATTTTGTCTAGCAACGACATAATTATTTTGTAAATGCGTTGCTTCTGTTAAAGCTGATGAGTTTTTTTCGCCTGTTTTTCTTGTCAGTTAAAAGATGTCCATAACAGGTGGTAGGTAAAAAAATGTTGGACGATTCATAAGCATTAATTTTATTTAATCTATATGAATAAAAATTTATTGACTTTGACTTTGACTTTGACATTAAAAACATGTATTTACTGTTCTGAAAATGTGTACTTCGATAAAACTGATTCTCTTGGTAAAATTTTGGGTTTTGGTATGGGTACAATAAAAGCTAATATAAGCACGGAATCTCGGTACCCCGTCAGCATTTTATCAACAACTGTAGTGCGCATCGAATGCGATGTAATCAGCGGATCATTTGTGAACGGGAAAGCAAGTCATATTATTTACGAATTTGTGCCTAACGTACCACCAGGCTATAGAATCATCGAAATACCTAAAAACCTTATTTATTTTCCCGTCAATCAAAGTTCAATCAACGCTATTAACATAAGGTTGTTAGACGCTGAAAATAAGCAGATCAACTTACGTGGTGAAGAAGTACAGCTGTATTTACACTTTAGAAAAAAATGTTAAATTTTAATAAAACCCCATCTACATCTACTGTTCATGTCAGTTCTAAAAGATTCTCTCAGAAAAGAACACTGCTTCGTTTAAAGAAGAAGCTAACCAAAAGCAATAAGGAATTTTTAAAACTATTGGGCTTGATAAAATGAATATTTTAAATATTACTCAACCGGCATCGTACGATAACAGCATCGAAAGTTTCGAATATCATTCGTATAAACCATATGTAACAAGTTTCAACAAGAACGATGAAATACGAATACCTATTAATCAGCAAGATTTGTATGTGCTGCCTGCACTCAGCAGTTTGTACATTGAGGGCAAAGTCAGTGTGTATAAATATAACAGTACTACGAAACAAAAAGAAATAATAACAATAGTGCATTTTGTTAATAACCCAGCATTATTTCTTTTTCAAGATATTCGATATGAGTTAAATGGTGTAGAAATAGATAAGATAAAAAATGCTGGGATTTCTACAACTTTAAAATCTTATCTTTCGTTGAATGAAAATGAATCGAAATGTGCAAAAGTTTGGGGCTGGTCACCTACAGGTACGACCAATACCAACAATGGAGTGTTCTCTGCATCAATACCTCTGAATAAAATATTGGGTTTTGCAGAAGATTATGAAAAAATCATAATTAACTGTAAGCATGAGTTAGTACTATTGAGGAGCAACACTAATCTCAATGCTTTGAAACTATCTACCGATGAAGTTGTGGAGGATATAATAATAAGTAAAATTGTTTGGCGAGTTCCTCATGTTAAGGTATCAGATCGTGAAAGAATTAATTTATTAAAGAATTTAGAAAAAGATCGTCCTATTACAGTAGCATTTCGTAATTGGGATTTGTATGAGTATCCATTATTGCCCAAAACACGTAAACACGCTTGGTCTGTTAAAACTTCATCACAGATTGAAAAACCAAGATTTGTAGTTGTTGCTTTACAAACTAACCGTAAACATAATGTGACAGAGTCTATGGCAGAGTTCGATCATTGCTTTATTCGTGATGTAAGAGTATTTTTAAATTCATCATATTACCCTTATGAAGGACTGAATATTAATTTTGCTGACAACAAGTTTTCATTAATATACGAGCAGTATGCAAGATTTCAGCAGTCTTATCATGGCCGTCGTTCAGAGCCGTTGTTGAGTATGAAAGAGTTCAAAGAAGTCGCTCCTTTATTTGTTATTGACTGTTCTCGGCAACACGAAACGTTAAAGGGGTCAATTGACGTACGTGTTGAAATAGAAGCAGATCAAGAGATACCTGATCAGACAGCTGCATATTGTCTAATACTGAACGACTGCATATTTGAATATAAGCCTCTTAGTAACATCGTTAAAAAACTATCATGAATAACGATACTATAATAGTAGATGTGCAAGGTTTTAAAAATGAGAAAAATGAATTCATATTAAAAGAATTAGTTATAGGCACATCAGAACACACTCAAATCTTTTTAATTAAACCGCCATATCCATTCTCAACACTGACTCTCGAAGAAAGAAAACATGTTTGGTGGATAGAAAGGAACCGAGGATATCGATGGAGTGAAGGATATATTGACTACAGAGAATTTAGAAGACTCATCAAACCATACCTAAGAAAACGCAAGATCATAGTAAAAGGAGAAGAAAAAGTTAAATGGGTTCGAGAAATATGTGGACATGAACATGTGTTAGATATAAGTGATAAAGGTATACCTAATCTAGAGACTCTAAGTAAACTTTATTGCAAAGATATGTTTGCATTCAATTGTTTTAACCACATAAAATATTGTGCATTAAAAAATGTTATATGCATTAGAAAATGGATTGTAGAAAATAATATCTCGATGCCTGATTTTCAATAAATAAGTTAATAATATATTTTCTTTTATTTCATAAAATACCATTTCATACGGCTGCCCTCTAAGACGCCAGTTAACTTTGATTGACAATTAAATCTCTTTCGTGTCTTTTATGTCCAGTATTGAGTAAAGGTAGATATTTAATTGCAATTGCCAATTAAATTTAACTGGCGTCTCTGAGTGCTGCAGATAGTGATAAATCAATGAAACAACATAGTTTTCTTGAATATTAAATTATTTCAAAACAGGTAAGTAGTCTAAGTAAGTATAATGCTAATTTTAAAATCATTTAAGTATAATACAGCATATTTTAATAATAAAACTAACATTTAAGTTACGTTACTTCTGAAGGAACGAAACTTGATAGTGATTATAAAAATGTGTCTCTGTAGATTTATACTTAACTAGAAATGTTAAGCATAACAATACCTACTTGAGAACTTTAATTTACAAAAAATATATTGATTAGTAGCTTTAAAAACTATAGCTATAACCACATATTTTCTTCGATATATTATTTATGAGACCTTCCGCCTGGTCCATTATTTGGTCCATATCTTCAGATACCACATACTGCGCAGACAATATGCCATCCTCCGACGGATCACCCGACGCTTCACGCTCTAGGTCCACAATTTCGATCTTTATGAGACGTCGCCCTTTCTTTGGTGGACTTTTCACGACGAAGGACTGCTGCGAGTTGTGCAGGTGCTTAAGGAAGGACGATCTCTTTCGCTTCTTCTTCTGCGGCATGATATCAGCCGCCCTTCGGACACGGAGCTCCAACGGAGTTGCTTCATTCTGAGGCTCTACCACCCAAGGAGGGAACATCTGGGTCCATCCTTCGAGAGGGTCCTGGGCGTTTTGTAAGACCGGAGACGGTGAGCGTAGGTCTTCAACGAGGTGCTCGGAGTTCACTGACATATCCTGAAAGAAACAATATGAGTCAATTATTATATTTAAAAGCAAACAGATTCCTTTATTTAGCAAATAAATACAATTATATTTTAAATGCAACTTACCATCTTTGATGTTCGTGCGAAAATAAATTGGTTTTTGCAATTAACATGAATATTTATACCTTTGCTTGTGATAGTGTGCGTTTATATGTAAACCTACAGCTGACACAGCTCTTATTAGAAAACAAGTTGGGACTTGCTCCTGATGTCGGAACCTTATTATGTTATGGTGTGAATTTCATGTAAGTGGAAACTTAATGCTGACAAAGCGGCAAATACCTACGTGCCGCGATGCATTCAGGATCAGACAAGTTAGAACTTGTTTCTTGTCATTTATATTTTACTATAGGATGCTCGCGGGTTTACCCGCGTGGTACCCGTTCCCGTTGGAAGATCAGGATAAAATATAGCCTATGTCACTCGGAAAGAATGTAGCTTTCTAATGGTTAAAGAATTTTATATATCGGCCCAGTAGTTTCGGAGCCTATTCAAACAAACAAACAAATCTTTCCTCTTTATAATATTAGTATAGATTAATCCTCAGTGGCTATGAAATTAGATGGTAAAAGGCAATTAGATTCAGAATAAAACAACAAATCACATACATACTATTTATTTTAGGCATTATTTATTGATAAATTATATCTTCATAATATATGGTTTAGGATTTAATACATTTATTCTCATTAAGAGTTATACTTAAGTACTTCAATTTACTTACTTACATGAAAAAATTATTTTAAATGACATATTTTTATAAACGCGTACATAATGACGGTACTATGAAAACACTTAAGAACTAAATTAACTGACACCACGATTATTAGCAAGGACATGGCCTCAGGTGCAGTGATAACAACATATATGTAGAAACTAACTACGCTCGCTGCGTTTTATTAAATTCATGGTGCAAGTTATATACTTGATTAACATAATAATGGTATTAATAAATTGACGTTAAAATGCACACTACTTTATTATTTTTTCAACCAGTCCAAACAGAAAAATACTCAGAAAAAGCTTGATTTATGTCCCCAGGACAAAGTAGATATTTTATCTTTAAGTACAATGCGTTTATCATCATTTGAAGATAGAGCAACTTTATTAACGGCTTGCGTAAAAACCTCGTGTTTCAATGACTTGAATATTACATTTTTCTTCTTAAGTGACTTATCAAGAAGTAGCACTTTATTATAATCTTTAAAATCAATTTTTTTAACTACAGACTTTTTAACCCCTTTTGCCTTTTTTATCTCTTTGTCTTGAGTTTTTACGCAATATAACTTAGATCTCAAACCCACAAATTCAACGATTATTTGCCCTCCCATCTCATCTTTAAATAGTCCAGGGACCTTTTTGTTTTTCGGAACTATATTATACTGATTATTTTCCGTGTAATTGCTCGTGTCAAAGTACTGTTGAAAATTGGATCTTATGTCTTCGTAAATGTTCTTAGCCTCGATAGAGTACAAAAAACTATCAGTATCGGTATAACATAGTTTTAAATTGGATCCATAAAACGGTTTTGTAACAGAGTAGTGAAAATCATACATGTGATTTTTAGATATTTCTAGAACAGTGAATCCTATGTAAATAGGTTTATCTAAAATAACTGACTCTGGTTTCATTTGCACAGCTACAAAATTTTCTGTGAAAACCGTACAGCTTTGAAAATTTGGCCTTGAAATCAATTGCTCAGCTGTAAAACATTTTTTAGTTTTATTTCTAATGTCGTTCCACTGATTGACTAAATAGACGCTTAATCTTTTTTCAGTATCCTCTAAAGTTTTCCCAAAAATGCTGTTATTTAATAATTTGAAAAAGTCCTGTTCAAATGTTGACTTAGCCTTTTGGCGCAATTCCGTATTCAAATCTATATATTGCTTAAGAAATGGGCTTTGTTTGAATTTAATAACTCTATGAATTTTTTTTAAAAGTAAACCGTGTTTTATGCACGTTGTTAAATGCATGTAGTGAATTACGTAATAAAATTTATCGTACAAATTTGGAATCAATTTAGGGTTTTTAGAATTGGGTGGTGTAAATTTCTGGGGACAAAAAGGTAAGTCATTGTGCAAGTCGTGTAGATGCTCTGGGTACTCTAAATCTACTTCTAAGATATAACCAAACTGTGAATCATTAGGTACATCGAGAATATTAAGTTTTCTAATTTCCGTTTGGCTTATGAGTTCGAAATTTGAATATGGCAAATAAGAACACATTGCATAACCATATAAGTTATTACAATCAATGTACAGTAAGTAATTATTAGGCATAGACGGATCGTATTTTGATATGTACTTATTATTCGCCTTACAGTATCTAGTGCTACACAAACACACACCACCTCGGATTCCTTTTTGAATCATACGTAAAATTTCTAGATTTTCTGTTAGTTCCAATTTTACTTTAGTTTTAAGTAACATTGCGTCAAAACTTAGACCAGGTGCCGTCATGTAAAATGCAGGATCTAATCTGTAATTAATTTTACAAGTTCGACGAAAGTTTTCAAAAACATCAGCAAGTAAAATGACATCGGTTTTAAGATATAAATCAGTATATTCGCCTAGATTTTTTAAGTTAAACGTTTTCCAAACACATTGAGCGTGACAATAATCTGACTCTGAAACTGTTTCATCTGTTAAACTACTATAAAAACATTTTCGTGGTGGTAACCTGTCTTCTTCAAAGCATTTCCAATTTGTTATATACTCATAAGGATACACACCTTTACGTCTTAGTAAATCAAAATGTTCTGTTTTAGGGAAAAAGTGAGGTAAGTGTAAAAAATCATTTTTATTTAAATTTCCTGCAAGCTTTTCCAAACTAGTACCTAAAAATTTGAATGAATCTACAAATCTAACTGGCATGTATTCCTCACGTCCTATTCTAAAAAACTTTGTAAATGATATGTAGTTTTCTTTAGTTTTTGCTATTACTTTAATGTTACCCGGTGTCGCTCCTAACTGCCGAATAAATAAATGACTGTCATATCCGGATAAGTTATGAAAAAACACTGGAATAAACTTTGGTAAACAATATTTTAAGTTGCAATAAGAATGTGCTGCACCACGATATTTTCCTGTCAAATGACAATGATCTCTAACTTTATCGTCGAACAATAACTGATCACAGAGAAAACAATATTTTGAATCATCAAAGCTCTTTTGCTCATCAGATGTAAGTGAAGCCATTGGAATCGGTTGTTTTAAAACCTTGTGTATATTATTTATATCTTCGCCAATACATTCAATAAACTTTTCAACACAATCCTGACCACGATATGACATGTATTTATTTTGAGAGCTATCATACGAACAAACAACGTAATAAGCAAATGCGGCGGGTAAATGTTTTTGTAAAACGGATGTATTATTCGCGAACAATCCATCACTACTTGATTTAGGCACTAATATGGATTCGAAATCGGCATATATAACAAATGGCATATCTTGCATTCTTTCATAATGTTTAAATTGAATAACAGTGCCTGGATCAGGCAACATGGTCCGGACACCGCTACAAATGTGAGTGTTCAAATTTTGTTCGCTAGTAAAAAATATCATACAATCGTCGCAAAAGTATATTTTCCCGTGATGTTTTGTTAACTGAGGTCTAAGTAATCGGCTCAAATTTTTTATCAAACAATAATGTTTAAATTCACCTTTTTCTAATAGTAATAAGTTGACATGATGTTTCCTTCTGCTCTGCGTTTTATAAAGGGGCCCAACAATGTTAGACTTGTTTCCAAGACCGTACACATTAACGCTGATTTGGTGATTATTTTTCTCGAAAATCTTAATATCCGAAAGCCCAACTGGATACGTCATATTTTGAATATTTAGAATATTCTCAAAGTGAGGATATGAAGATGTTCGGTGTACATTGTTCTTAGCTGGAAACAATGCGGCTACTATACACCACAAAAAGCAGAAGGAGTCATTATTTTGTATGTTAATGCAAGCATGCTTAAGTTTTAAATTTCGCGGCAAGTCAATGAACCGGGCAGCTCTCAATGGATTATACTTGTTTATATTAACCTCTAAGTATAAATTTTTTACAAAAAACCAACCGCTATCTTTTTCCTGGAATTCGTCAATGTTTGTTACAATGGAGCTGACAATTTTTGAAAACAGATCATTAAAATCATAATAATGATGCAACACCACATTCTGACCAAAAGAAAATGATTTTATTTCACTAGTGCTAGTGTTCGGTAACTTAAACTCAGCAAAAAACTCAAAATTAACCTTAATAGAACTATAGGTTGCCTGTCTTGCAGCTAACAAGTTATGCACGCGAGAGCGAAGCTGCGATAAGAACTCAGCCGGCGGACACACGCTGACGTCATTCGTGTCGTCACCGCCGTTATCAGCCGACGGCGGCGCCCGAACTCTGTATGATGCGATCCGACTTCGAAATGCACTGCTTATTTTTTCAATTCCCTCACTTATTTCGATGGAACTGTTATTTTTATGGATATTACTCCGCAAATGAGCTGAAAATGCTTTACTTTTAACAGATATGTCACAAACGGTGCAATACACTGTTTTGTTTGCCATATCTATAAGTAGTAGGAATAATATAATAAAAGCGAACTATTAGCCTAAGCTGACAAAGTTTTTAAATCAGAGATAATTTATTGAATTGTAATATTGTTCGAATATAATAATTCCTAGTTATAATTTTTATAATATAATATTTTAAAGGAATAGAGTCTAGCTTATAATAAGTAAATGTTTGTTATTTATTCATATGTTTATTTTATTTATTTATTTAGTAGAATGAAGATGACAACAACATTGAAGTTATCTTAAAAATATAATCATAACACAAAAAATATCCCCTATTACTAAGTATTACTTATTTTTCTTTTTCAGTGATATTTTATTGAATGGACTGGTTGAATATAATAATTCCTACTTTATAAGTTTTTAATATAATTTGTACAACACAAAATATTATTTATTTTAAAGGATTAGAGTTTAACTTATAATAAGTAAATATTTGTTATTTATTCATCTATTTATTTTATTTATTTATTTAGTAGAATGAAGATGACAACAACATTGAAGTTGTCTTAAAAATATACTTAATTATAACACAAAAAACCCTAAAACATACAAATTAATAAAAAATTATCGCCTATTTCTAAGTTTTACTTTTCTTACTGCTAAAAATATTGCCCTCCCCTGTGAAATTTGTTTTGCAGAGCTTGATTACCTCCTTTAGTGGAATGAGCTCCGGAGCATCGGAATCTGCTTGATATTTCAGGGAGATTACCGCCTGTTCCCAGCGATCTTTGGGCTCGACCTTCAATATTTCCTTGGTGTTGTATACCTTCAGCTCTATGTATACATCACCATCTCTCTGAGCGGTGCGACGCAGGACCCCGTCGGCGACACGCCGCGACAAAGTTGACTGCAAGGACTGGCTCTCGCTGCCTTGTCGTCGAACCACCGCCTCTTCCTCGCTGTCTGTGTCAATTGGCCACCCAGACTTTGTTGCAGCCGGTGGTGACCTTTTTGACGTTGGCGCCTTCCTCTTTACCGCTTTTGCAGGTTTCTTGGAACTAAAAAAAAAAAACTGGGAATAACTAAACGATCAACGATACTACACATAATATCCTATTATCACTAATCTACTAGATTACATGTTAAATAAACTTAGTCATAAAAGAGTAAAACAAAAGGCAATGCCTAAAATTGGCGTCATTTTTTTGTCTCGCGGCCATCAACAAAATGCTTGAACATCAATTCTTGATAGTATAACAGACAATATTTGTCAAGACATTATAGCTGTAAACTCAGTCAGAGCTAAGCTACAACCATTCGTCCGTATACAACATTTTTAAAATCCGCAAATGTAACTTTGTAATTCATACAAACATTATGAAAAACAAAATTAAGTTCTAGGTAGTCTCACTAGGTTCGGACTGAATTTACAGGTATACTTTCTTTGCAAATATTGTCTGTAGTGCTGCCAACAAATTATATTTCAATGTTTGATTGATGGCCGCGAGAAAAAAAAATGCGCCAACGGCCATACAAAAATGGTCATTGTCCTTTGTAAAGGGAAAACATAAATAACTGCCTAAGTAATTGTTGTAAATGTAACTATGTGATTTTAAGAGACCTCTCTAGCGTTATCGAAACCTTAACAATCTAAGACTTCAGTTTTAAAGTGCAAGTAATTGTTTAATTAATACATACGTTACTTTGGAAGTCGTATCCTCGTCACCGTCCGAATCGACGAAATCTTCCAGGTGCTCCACCTGTTTCCTAGCACCTTTGCTGCGCTTATATTCCGTTTCCGACCTGGAAGTTATTATTACAAACATTAGATAAAGCTTACAATGATTTACAAGAATTTAAGATAAAATTTACTCTGTAATGATTTTAGGTTCAATAAAAAAATATTTCCGTTTTACGTTTGAAACTTAAATTGAACAGGGCCGAATGTAAATTTGTAAATACACAAACGTTACCATCGCGTTTGAGTTAAGTCTTGACAGATATACTTATCATAATGGTAAAGCAATAAGAGCGAAATTTAAAACTCTTGACGTAAACACGATAGTAACTTTAGCACATTTACAAACTTACCTTCATCATCATCAGCCATTCAATGTCTCCACTGCTGGGGCACTGACCTTCCTTATGGATGAACAAGGAGAATGGGCCATGACCCACCACGCGGATTGGTGGGTATTTACGACTACAAATGCAGCCGTGAACAACGTCGAGATGAAAAGTTTTTGGTCACCCATCCCGTGACCGACCATTGCGATAGTTGCTTAACCTCATATATTGCAGGCTGAGCGCGCTACCCACTGCGCCACGGGCTCCTCGTCACAAACTTACCTTATCGGATTAGTATTCACCACTTAGAAAATAATTTAGTTAAATAACAACTTACGAACATTATTGTCACAGCACGGATCCTCGTTTTGCTGGTGTGAGTGATGGCAGAGCAGCTGGGCGGGCGGGGCGCTGGGCGTGGGCCGGCAGAGTGCACTCGCAGAGAGAAGATGGAGCAGTCGGATGGATGACTGGCGTTAATAGTGAACTAGTGAAGGAGCAGCACCACAATATTTGTGACATTTATTGATCGGAAATCGTTTTAAATAGGTTGTTTTTTTGCTGAATCGTCAATAATTTCTTAACCAGGGGTAAAAAACATTTAATTATATTTGCGTGTTTATTATTTAAAAAATCCTCAGTTTATTGGAAAATTATATAGGTAAAAATTTTACGAAATTTGTCATTATTTTAATATTAAATATTTCATTACACGAAGCACCACAAAATAAATACGATAATCTGGACCTGAAACTAATGTACTTACGGTACTTTCACTCCTTATGTAGATAATGAAGACATAAGTTGAACTTCAAATTAATTTTGTTTGGATAACCTAGTTGCAAACGGCTTTTAATTATAAACATGTAACGGTTTACAACCACTGACGTGAAATTCAGCATATTTTACCAAAGTTAATTGTAATTATCATTTGAAAAACAAAAATATCGTATTGCGGAAATCGCTTCACTTTAAAGCAGTAAAATCGACACTCAAATATACCGACAAATCTAGGGGACACCGGGCAAACAGAAACCCACTTGCGTTTCTGCTAAGTTTAGGAAGTTTGTGATAATAAATGATGAGGTGATAACAAGTTTAAACAGTATTTTCAACTAATAAGTTTGAATACAGTGTGCTGATTCTGTTTTAGATTAAAATTAAGTTTTATTTAAAGGGCAAAACGATCTGGACATATTAAAATACTTTCTTGCAATTTTGTAAGACTGCGAAACACAAATAAACTTCGAAAAAATGCGGATATCTTATTATTATTCCTATTACCAAATAAATGAGCATTTTTGCCAACATATAGTTTAATTTTACTTAATAAGTAGAAAATTTTATTACAGATGTTGTTTTCTGATTTTAATAACGGTTTAATTTTCTTTATATGATTTTTCCTTAATCTACCCAGCCTACTCTATCGGTAAAGTAATGTAGAGGCGAACGCAAGATAGACTTTACTGTTTGATCTTGAGAGCGCCTTGTATAAGTCTATAACTTATTTTAACCGTCTCTGTGGTCTAGTGAAAATGACCATCTGATCGAGAGGTAGGTTCGATTCCCAGCGGGAGTGCAATCCGACAATAAAGTAACAATGTTTTCAGCATTGTTGTGTTCCGACATTTAAGAATAAGATAGCCAGTTTCTCTGTGGTAAAGGGAGTAGCGCGTTTCCACTTTCTGTATTATCGTAACTTGTATGATGAAAGCTAGGCATTTCTCCGTCATTGTAAATAAAGAAAAATCTGACATGCAGTTGACTGTACATTTCATTGTTTATCGAACTTTGCTGATCCTGCATTTCTTCGTTGCTCGGCGTCTTGCTTACGTAGCGATGTGATTGTGTTGCTGTAACTAATATTACGATCACATCAAACTACATTTGTTCATTTGTATGTTTGTTTATTTGTAACAGTGCAATAAAAATAATAAATTATTTTAAATAATAAGGCAGAATTTACAGGGTAAAAATCTTTATTTCATTGAATTAAAGTTAAGTTACTTAAAGATGACACTGGACTTAATAGATCTGTAGTTCAAAAAATGGGTTGTGTTTTTGTGTATTGTATAGGTATATGGTAAGTTCGTTAAAAAGAAAAAATACAATAGTGTCAAATATTTAAATTATTCGGGTATAAGTAAATGTTGGATGTATGGATCCACCATATCGATAATATACGATAAAATAATTTAAGAGCATCATGAATTTTACTATGAAAGCAAAATCGTTGCTTGACTTTATTTAAGCCGAAAAGCCAAACTGTTTGTTTGTCATTTGGCTAAGTATTGAAAATATCAATCACCCTCAATTTTACCAGAAAAACGTATTTATTACCATAATGTTTATATTTCGTAAACCTCGAATAAAACCGTGTGATCTAAGTAGTAGTTGTTATAAATTGATTCTCACGATACTGTCGTTACCTATATGTAAAGGCTTGACGTAATAAGTGAATTATATGCTCAATTCAAACTATTCCCTAATGTCTTAGTCAAAAGATACTATTTGCAATTGAACCTATACTTAAAACCTTTCAGTGCATCACGCAGTTCAGTCAGACTAGTCAGAGTCACACTACCCGTGCTACGGACCAGATCTATGCAAGTTTAATTACCATACCGGAAATTTGGGCAGATGGGTCCACGACGACCATCTCTCAACGGGTTCGCGATGGGGCTGTCGTTTTTGGGTGTCGCTAGCTAAATTTGGTCAACGGCACGATCATCATGCATCAGACGATTTTAATGCCTCTGCCATGGAATTACCTACCATTCCTGGATGTCACCAGTCGGTGACATGAGCAACCGGCCCAGATCAAAACGGTGGTTTTCCTAACTTTGGCATTGAATATTATCTGAAGTTTTTATCAAAGCGCGACGGAAATTTGTTTCTTAGGTGTCATCATGAGATGACACGAGCAAACGGCCTAGAAATATACTTTCCTTAGTGTTGCGATAGAAATTCGATCATAGGTACCACCAGCTAAGTTTAGTAACTGACACGAACAAGCGGTCCAAAACGATACGATAAGCTCCATAGCATCCGCTGTTGAGTGTAATCCAAATTAAGGTTTCAGTAATCTCGCAAAGTAGCGTAGGAAGTGAGTGTAAAACTTTAAAATGTGTACATCAACTGAGCAGTGTGTTGAGGATTACGCAGGTAAGTCTTAAATTAGGTCTTCAGTCTTACGAAAGTGATCCATATTTTCATATTGATTATTGGGAATCCTAGAACAGTTTTACGACATGATCAAACGAACGTGAGATCAATGATCCATATTTTCATATTGATTATTGGGAATCCTAGAACAGTTTTACGACATGATCGAACGAACGTGAGATCAGTGATCCATATTTTCATATTGATTATTGGGAATCCTAGAACAGTTTTACGACATGATCGAACGAACGTGAGATCAGTGATCCATATTTTCATATTGATTATTGGGAATCCTAGAACAGTTTTACGACATGATCGAACGAACGTGAGATCAATGGAGTGAAAAAAAACTGTTCTAGAATGCCCAATATTCACCTACTCCTATCTAAGAAATAATCAAGTGAACAAAGCTCGTCTTATCAAAAATTCTCTTAAAACCTAAATAACAATCAAACACATCTCCAAAATATACCTAATAATTCCTCAAAATTATACCCGCTTCGAGGATGATTTAAACATCGGAGGAGGAATTTTTTTAACTACTTGGTCTTTACCAATTATACTTGTCAGGCTTTTCTGGCCACTTAAACTTTGTGTCGGTTACTTTTTTGGCAAATTTTACATAGTAACTTGCCAAACACTCATTAATGATTTGACCCACGTAACGGTGTGAAACTCGATTGTTAGATACAAAGTTTACTACTACCCAGTCTCTTTCATACATATTTTCTTCATCCACATTCTCATTTTCGGACTCTTCATCGTCTGTATCTAAATCTACAAAAATGTGATACCGGCGATGCCGAACGAGGTATAACATATTACTCTTCTTCTGAACTACTGTAAGTATAATATTTTCTTTTTTTTTATTACAGGCTTTTTATTAGTATTTTCTCTTACTAACTTCTTTTTCGCAGAGTCAGCAATTTTTTTTAATTTTTTATGTTCTCGTTCCAGAACTTCACTTTCCAAGGCATTTTTTTCTGGCGTATCTGTAAGAATTCTCCAACGATATAGCAGCAGTCATATAGTCAGCAGACTAGAAATGACAACTGACAGCTGTCGGGATTAGTGTTGCCTGCAGAAAAAAATATATTCTGTTAAAGTTGCGTTTAAATTTACTCTACTAGCCCACTTGTTCAAAGCTGCCCCTGTACAAAGCTGCCCCCCTCTCCCTTATCCCTTTGTGAGAAAGAAATTACACGCGCCGTCCAATAATAATTAGACCGTCTCGTAGGCAGGTCAGAGCAAGGGCAAGATGGCCGTCATGCGTCGGCGCATCCTAGCGAACAATAGTGTAGGGGTGGGAGACATCATGAATAAAAAAATGATGCCTACTGACTATAAATATGGAGTGAACAATATTCGACTGTCAATTCGTGGCTATTTACTGTGGTATCCACAGGCCAGTTTTTGTCTAAAGGTCTCAGGCCGGCATGGAAGCCAGAAGACCGCGGTTCAAATCCAGTTCGTCTTTTTTCTTTTTTTTTGTCAAATTCCTTTTTTTTTGTGAGAAAGTCTAGAGAGCCCTTTTCACTTCTACCGGCACTCCCGGAGTGCAACCCGTTTTTTTTTTATTATAATTTTTTTCACCCGATCACACTTTTTCAGTTTCTCAGGCTTTAGACTGACAAGTACACAAACTAATTTATTACCTCGGTAGTTTACCTTATTTAAAATAGGAAATAGGTACGAAAAATCACAACTGTTCCATTAACTTGGCGTGTTGAAAGGGAGTTCATCGATATTTTATTTATTTACAAAAACTGTTGGAAATGGCCCCCGCCCTGTAGAATACACTGATAGGCACTCTTCAGTGTATGTCGATTGAAACTGTTCAATGTGTGTCAACCACTTCGCATTATCTCAAACGCACTTAGGATACGCGCACCGAATTCACTGGCACTAGATATTGTATGGTCGTCTTGCCCGTAAACAAGGTCTTTTGCACGACCCCACTCATAAAACTCCACCGGTGTCAAGTCCGGCGAGCGAGGAGGCCAGGTAATAGATGAACCTCTCCCGATCCATCGACCCTGATACTCAGGAGGTTGATTACAAATAATCGATTAACAAATTCGGAACTATAGAACCTTACACTTTCATTTCAAAGATTATACTACCTTAGACTCATTTCCTCCTTTTCGTTATTAGACTGTTGTTTATTGCGGCGACGCCACAAGAGCCAGCTATTTACACACGTCATATCGAGCATGTGGAAGAAAATGCGATGGTACCTTCTTTTGCTTTTTATTTTTATTCTGTAAAATCCCAACATTGGGTCTAATAAATCTACCCCGCCCATATATTTGTTTTATATTTCTACAGATTTTGGACGAGGAACCTCAATTAAACGCTTTTGTTTATTTGAAAATCGTATTACAGGAGCCATAGGTTCCTTTCCTTCCAACATAGGAAGAACATAAACTTACGACCTTATTGTCAAACCATGTAGTCACGCTAAGTTGAACTCCATCTATTTCCGTGGAGTTTTCAATGCAGTGACCTCTTTCACAGTTTAGCAATGCGTTTTTGCTTCGCAAATCAATGTCTTTCGATCTATTTAGTTGAGTTTTACTTAATGGTAAAATTCCAACGCTATGCAAATGTGCCATGAGTGTACAACATACAATACTAACATTTATTTATTCATATTACTTGTTATTTAATTATTTTGCTGGTAGACATTAACATAGTCATGATCTTTTACAGATATGTAGGTAGATCTAATTGTTCATATAGCTAGGTATAATAAAATTAAATGCTTCAGTCTATTATTTATTAAAACTAGCCAGACCTATAAGGGCCGAATAAATGTATACTTACTAAACTATCGCCAGTAGTCTCGTTCTGAATATCTTTCGCGTGATGAATCAATTGTACTTGTTCCAAATCATTATAAAACAAGTCGAGTTGCGCTTTCCTTACTGAAATAGAGCTCTGTAGAAACAAATTTTAGCAATTTTATTCACAAGACAAACAAAAGGTTTCAAGATAACAACAATACTCAAAACTTACCAGTTCTTGCAACCGATTATTCACTTTTGTCAAATCTACCAACTGTTTTCCTCTTGAATACTTATAATTACTCATTTTGCGTGTGAAAAATGGTATGAATCTTTAAAGACGGCGCGCTCTAACGACTCATAATCTCTTCGCTGTAAATTCTCGATGTTTGCCAGTAGGGCTAGCACAACTTAGTGCGACTCTTTGTCGCGCTCCTTCCAACCAATCAGCACGTCGCCATAAGTCACGCGCGCTATCTACGAGCGATTTGATTGGTTGAAAGTGCCCGCGACTCTTTGTCACTCGAGTCGCGCTCAAGTTGTGCTAGACCTACTGGCCTATATTAAAATAACCGCATTTGAACAAGAAACAATAAAAAAACTTGAAAACGTCTGTACTGGACTTTGCCGACACAAATAGAAGCCTCTCGTTTCATTGAGCAAAATATTTATTGCTTGTCTATTGTTCGTGCCTTGATCACACACCTTCACTAGTGGTATTAAGCCTGCTTCTTGTAAATGAGAGATTACCATTTTAATTTGTTTAGCCAACTCGGGTTCTTTTGTTGCACTTGCAGAAACAGAGTATGAAAAAGCTTGCTTGTAATTATTGATTAAGCTGCGAACCATGAACACTTGGGCGTGGACAGCATAATCAGGTTTCCGTCGCTGTCCATAATCAACAAATACTGTCACCTTGTCTTTCCTTTCATTATATGATATATGTGCTTTTAACCCTTTGACTGGTATAGTAAATGGACAAAGGTATTGAAATAAAACTCTATTATATGTTAAGATACATGACTTTACTTGAACTTAAGGTAGAAAAAAAAATTTTTTTCCCCCTCTATATAAAAAAAAAACATGGTGGCATTATACTTGCCACTGTCAGTCTAGAAAAGGCAAATTTTAGTTCTATTACTTCTTTATTCACGAATCTCGTGATAATTTTTGAAACATGGTACCGAACATAAAGGTACTTGACATCAGTACCCCTAGTGTAAGTTTTTATGTCAAAAAACGCAAACTATCGTGAGTGCGTATTTATGTCAATTTGTATGAAAACTGTATCAGCGCCTCTAGCGGCGAGTAGCGCGCTTATACAGTTTTCATACAAATTGACATAAATACGTACTCGAAATAGTTTGCGTTTGCTTGACATAAAAACTTACACTCGGGGTACTGCTGCATTGCACTTTAGATCGTTTGTTATTTTTTTTAGAACTGCATAGGCGACACCTTCTATAATCTGGCAGTTCTTCAGGCCAATGATATCCGAGGTCAGAAAAGCGGACTTCTTCAGGCACTCCATGCAGCTTTTTTTGTCGTGCTTCGTTTTCAATAGAATTGCGTTTTGCTGAAGCGAACTTCGGCATAGAGACAAAAGGTCTTTGACGGAATGTGTTGTTAGCTACTAATTCTCTTGACAACATAATTCGAAATTCCTTTTGACTCATCATATTGTGGTTTCGTTTATTGGTGGCATATAGTATGTATGCATTTGTGATTGCTGTATCAATAAGGAAATAGAATATTCGTTTCCACCATTTACTGCTTTTCCTGCCTACAGCATATGTAGCTCTCTTGTGATCAAACCGATCAACACCGCCCATACGCTTCGTATACTCCTTCACTGCTAGTGGGCAAGCAAATGTTGCTTTAGAAGCATCCTTTTGAGTTCTCTCACAGCTTGTCTTATTATTTGGATGAAATGCACTGCTTACAATCGTTACTAATTTTGAATCTTTCCAGCCTACAAAACCAACATTATTCTTTACTCTCCATTTCCATTGGCCCCTTACCATTTTTTTTATTTCTTTATGTTTTACTTCTGCAGCTTTTGCCTTCTGGGTGTCAAACTTCTTATCGCCAGTCGTTTTGGGCTTTTTCACTAGCAATGGCATATCTTGCCGATCGCACCTGACTGTAGCTGTAGCATATATTCCAGAATCATATAATTCTTGTATTAGACCTGGACTAGAAAAAAAATTGTCAAATGCGATATGACCATTCCAACCGTCATTTATAAGCTTTTGACACAAGGTTTTGACAACATTAGCTCCCAGCCCTGTCTCCACACTCTCACCCTTTCCTGTGTAAACTTGAAATTGATACAAATAGCCTGACTCACTATCTGCTCTCGCCCATACTTTGAAGCCCCGTTTTATGGGCTTCAAAGGCATGTATTGTTTCAGGGATGAGCGTCCCTTGAATTTAATCATGCACTCATCTATTGATTGGGAATTTGTAACTTTAGCTTTAGTCTGACATTGCACATTTATGTGGTCAAATAGTGGTCTAATCTTAAAAATTTTGTCATAGTTGTCATCATCCCGGCTAGGCATATTAGTATTATCATTGAGGTGCAGATATTTCATGATCTTCTGAAACCTCTTCAATGGCATAGTCTCGGCTATTTCTATAACTTGCAGAAGTGGGTCACTTGACCAATAATCCTCTATGCATGGCAATCTATGTAATCCCATTTGAATAATCATACCCAGAACAGCTTTTATTTCTGCAGCAGAAGTTGGTGCAAAGTTTTGAGCATTACATTGAGATGCGTACAGGTTAGTCTGGGTTACAATAATCTAGTCTACAATAAATAGTCTACAGCTTCTGAATCAAAGAACATTTCAAAAAAAACTATGGGTTTTGTCCTATTGACTATGTTTCGTTGGGGCCCTATTGAAACAGCATCAAACATAGATGTGTTAGGCGACTGTGGCCAGTCATGCTTCTTCCAATCATCTTCATCTATATCAGAGCCATCTGATTCAGATAATTCAGAACTCAAAGAAGGCAGTCTTCTTTGTCGCCTCAAAGTTTCTATTGGTTGCGGTGATACAGAATGTAACCTATTATTCCGAAGTGTTAATTCTGGACGTGAAGTAACTGGTTGAGGTGCTGAGAGTCGAGATGGAGATATCGAGGGCTGAGGTGGTGATAATGGTCTCGGAATAGTTTCTGACAATGCGACAGAAATCCCTAAATCCTCATTCCTATTTGTCGAAAACAATTGTTCTAAATCTTCATTTTCAGAGATTTCGCCGTCGTCTTCAGAAATGGTTCCGTCTGGGAAACCAAATAGGTTTTCCAGCTCTTTTTCTATGTCTTCATCCCGTAAAATATTCATTTTTCTGTGAAAAAAATAAAATAAACACGTGATGAACGCGGCCGTAATAGCAAGTACGAGACTGACAGTGGCACATATATTGCCACCTTGAATTTAGGTAATTACAAAATAATACGCTAATACATTCATGAAATATTTACGAGTATAATATATACAGAGCTTTTACTATAAAATAAACATCACACTTACCGAAAATGACCTCACAAGCATGAGATTTTTCGAGATTTATAAAAACACAAAATTACGGACACTTCTTACAGAAACCATCTGAAATTTGACAGCTGTCAACGCGGTGTTGCCAAATAAATTTTTTTTTTGCCTACAAGTTTGTTCTCTATTGCAAATAATTAGTTACTAGAACGGTATTTTTGATACGATTTAAAATAAGTAACAGTAATGGTGGCATGTATATTGCCACTGTCAGTTAAAGGGTAGACATTTTATCAAATAAAAGAATGCAAAGCTTAGGAAAAATGTGATAGTAAAAAAACCACGAGCCCTATAAGTAGCTTTCAGGCGGGATAAGCTACTTATAGGGCTCGTGGTTTTTTACTATCACATTTTTCCTATACTTACAAAAATTGCATTGTGAATGCATAAAAAATAATTTAAAATCTTAATGCAAAGCTTTTCCTGTGTCGCCATTGTTTCTGCTTTCTCAGCAAGCTGGGAAAATATCTTCTTATTGAGTTCCGGCTTGAGATTACTTTTTTGTATTAATTTGTTGAGAGTTTGTGGCGCCGGTAATAATAGGTCTTTACATATGAAATTGCCGTCTTTTTCTCACATGTTTATTGGTCTCTAATTTTTTAATTAATATCAATATATCAAAATTAATAGTCAGTCTCGAAAATAGAGTATGTCGTCATGTTAAACATCTAAGAAAAGAATAATTAAACACGCGTCTAAAATTTTTATAACTGCTTCAAAGTACCGCTCCTTGGTTGTCGTCAATTTGACAGCTTTGAACAGATATTTTTTTATTCTAAGACAGTTTATTAAATGAGATTAATAGGCAATAGTTAGATTAATTTTGTCTGATCATATCTCGAAAGTTTCGTTGAATTCGGAGTTCACATGTCCAAGAAATCCCCAAATATCTTTGTATGCTAATTCCAACTTCCTACAATTTCCCCATAGAAAACGGCAATTTCATAGGTAAAGACCTATTATAAAAACACTTCTTAAAAACGATACCCCTTACGGCTTTGTTTAAAAATTTATAAACTAGCAATTTTTTTGTTGTACGGTAAGTCGTCGTCCTTTTTATTTTGGCTCCACTGTATTTTCAATAATAGTTTTGCTACACTAGAGCAATTTTCAATCACATCCAATACACCAGGGCTGATAGCAAATTTTTTCGCAGCTTTTATTTCGGCAGTATGCATTTTAATTTTATTTTTCATTTCATATATTTTTAGTTTTGTTGCTATAATTTTATTGTGTAATTCTTTTTCTTGACTGGTGAGATAAACTCTGCGTGTCTTTTTTCGCACTTTTTCAACACTTTTCTCTGAAAAAAAGAAACAAAATTGTCAATAAATAAAATAAAAAATCATTTTTTCCATATTTGCCATAAAAAATAATACACACAGTAGGACCGTAACTTCCTATTACTTTGGCCCATTTTTCAATACTTTTTTCTTCTTCTTTCTATATTATTAGAATGACAAGTGCCTGGTTACTCGACTATTATGGGTGCCATACATCCCTTGCTTAACAATCTACTATAAATTATAGTAGAGTATGTAAGTAACCGATATAAGTGAAAAATGAAGTCATATCTCAACTTCCTTCCAGTTTTTTTTGTCAAAATTTGGGCCAAAGTTAATGTTAGAGAAGGGTTTCGACTGTTATGGGTGCCATACATCCCTTGCTTAACAATCTACTATAAATAATAGTAGAGTATGTAAGTAACCGATATAAGTGAAAAATGAAGTCATATCTCAACTTCCTTCCAGTTTTTTTTGTCAAACTTTGGGCCAAAGTTAATGTTAGAGAAGGGTTTCTTTACTCCATTATCTTTTTTGACCAATATTAGCATGTTCTGTCGATGATGGGGCAATGAAATCACCTGGAAACGATTCTTCATACAATAAAACATAATATGAGATCAAGAAGTGAAATGTTTATTATGAACAACACTTAAATATATAAAAAAAACTACTTAAACAAAAGGCCTCTTGCCGATGACGTGATAAAGCTTTATCAAATTAACATAAATCTTACTTAAAGTAAATCAAACATTAAACAAAATAAATTAATAGGAACGTCCTTGAGGTAGTTTTTTTTAACACAAATTGTCTTTAATTGTCGATTTCAGGTACAATAAAACAGTTTTTTTTCAAAAACTTTGGTGGGTTTATCCTCTTAATTATATCCTTCCACTGATACAATTGTTCATCTTTAATAAGAGGCCAACGCCAAAACTTCACTCCTTTTTTCATGACACCCACCATGATACCCTCTTCACAGAAGGAAATCACCTTACCAGGATAAATTTGAGTTTCCCATCTGACTAAGACATGATCGTCTACTTTAACAGCACCTTTTATCATTGTCTCGTGATTTGTGGGTTTTGTAATCGTATCTAGTGGCAGGTAATCGAGTTTTTCTTTAAGTTGAGTCTGAGGTGGTAGCATTTTGTGATCCTTTGGTTTTTATTCAAGCTTATTCTTGACTGGCTGCATTTATTGACCATTTTCTACATCTTCAATAGGGGAGTTACTTGGTAAATCTTCGAACGGAACTTCAAAATCAGACATTTCTTCTGGCGGCTCATTTTTAGGCGAATCGTGTGTAGATGACCAATCGGTGCTTCAACTAGTTGTGGTTGAACCATCTCGACGTACTTTTCGTCGGCGTCCACTTTTGGCCTTATTTATCAGAGGTTTCAAAGGTTTTGTCCTTTTCTTGACTAGGGACGTACTGGCCTGAGCATAAGTTTCCATACTTTCTGCCTCAACATTCTGCCCTTCCATGTCCTCACTTACTTTAATGTCATTTCTTACATTCTCGTCCCCAACACTCTGCCCTTCCATACTTTCTACCTCAACATTCTGCCCTTTTATGTCTTCACTTACTATAATCATATAACTGACATCCTTGTCCCCAACACTCTGCCCTTTCATACTTTCTACTTCAACATTCTGCCCTTCCATGTCCTCACTTTATTGTCATGTCTTACATTCTCGTCCCCAACACTCTGCCCTTCCGTACTTTCTACCTCAACATTCTGCCCTTCCATGTCTTAACTTACTATAATGTCATGTCTTACATTCTCGTCCCCAACACTCTGCCCTTCCATACTTTCTACCTCAACATTCTGCCCTGCCATGTCCTGTCTTGCATTCTCTACCCTAACCCTCGGTTCTTCCACCCCTTCACCCTCGCACTCCTGGATGAGGTCGTCTCTGATCTGCCGCGAAGACTGCCTCAAAATGTTGTATACTACATAATCTCCGTCGTCGGAATCCTCGTCGTCATCTTCGCTACTCGAATTCAGCAAGTGGGATATTTGGTCCTCCCCCAGAAACCCAAGCCACGGCGAGCTTGGGCTCTTGGGTTTCGGGACCCTTCCCGCACTTGAACCCGGAGACGGGGTGGCCGGTGGCCTCCACACCTAATAAATAAATACTCATATAGGTACCGCTATTACCAAAGCTCAGTGCAAATCAAATCCGCAAACATCAAGCCCAAATGTATATTATAAATGTGATAGTTTAGATGTTTGGATGTTTGTTGAGTATCACGCCAAAACGGCTGAACGGATTTTGCTGAAATTTGGGACACAGATACTTTGTAACCTGGAGAGGAACATAGGCTACTTTTCATCCCGGAAAAATATCACATTCCCGCGGGATAACGTCGTCGTGTAGTCCACGCGGGCGAAGCCGCGGGCGGAAAGCTAGTAGCATTATAAATGTGATAGTTTAGATATTTGGATGTTTGTTACTCAATCACGCCAAAACGGCTGAAAGGTTTTGGTTGAAAGGAGAATGCCCATGGACGGTACTCATTTGTGTCATGCTTCAAGATAAAAAACATACTACAATTAATTTCTTAACTTTTGACCAGTTTTTATGGCCCAGAGTTTTATATTTGAACAGGGATTTACTTTTTAGGTATTAAAGTAACAGTGTATTCATCAACTACGGAAGTCAGGTCACTGCTGTGTGACTGCCACTGTCACTGTCAGTCATCGACAATATCGACCAAAGAGTAATAACTCTCTGCGCGCGACTAGGGCGTTTTTGGCGCTAGTTAAAATACATTTTTTTGCTCTAAGGTTATGGGAAATATTAGTATTCGATTTTGACCGCGCGCAGAATTATCTGGCGCGACATCTCTTTAGTGATTACATGCTCTTTGGACCTTATGAAGTGGATTTCTGTTATTTTGATTTAAAAATCGTTTGTGTAGACTTTTAAACCTTAAATTGTGGTATTTCTGAATCGTGAAATTTTCTATAAAAATATCGAATCATTCGCGTGGTGCATTGTTATTTGGAAGAATGTTCGACTGAAACAATCGCTGTTTATACTTACTGTTACATTTTAGATAATAATGGGGAGAAGTAATTAGATATTTTACCTACATAATAAAACAGGTATGGTTTTGATGCAACATTAGACGGCCGTCCATTGCAACTTGGGCATTCTCCTTTGGGACACAAATACTTTCTAGTCTGGAGAGGAATATAGGCTACTTTTATTATTGTCTGAGTGACACAAATATCATTCCTTATGCTTATCTTCCGTTCCTTCTTATCTAACCTTTAGCTTTCGCCCTGAAGGAGTGTGCTCCAAGAGCACTCTATCGTCTGCTTCAACTCGGTGAGACCCCTCTGGGGTAACCGTCACCGGGATGGCAGGGATAAGTCTTTTTCCGGACATGACTAAAAACAATGCATCTAATGCTAGTTGTTTTACGAACATTATAAAGGTACACACATCGATAAGAAAACCCTAAAAAAACACAATATGCGATATCCACTATTCAAAATCAGACATTTCTTCTGGCGGCTCATTATCAGGCAAATCGTGTGTTGAAGACCAATCGGTGCTTCAATTAGTTGTGGTTGAATCATCTCGACGTACTTTTCGTGGGCGTCCACTTTTGGCCTTTTTTATCAGAGTGTTCAGTACACCCCTGCCTATACCGCGGAGTCAGCATTGGCGCAGTGGAAGGCTATCATGAGTATAGACTCCGGACAAATCTTGGTTTCAGCCGGGATGTAACTGAACAATAGGACTGCGATACACAGCGGAGAGAATGTGAAGTAAGGTGATTTTACATACTGTGGTCTGTGCTGTAGAAAGTCCCTGGGCAGCGTGGGGAGAGGGGGGCCCCCCCTGTGGCTCCGTCTTCTTCTGCAGACCTTACCAATTAGTCACCTCACTCATAACACAAATAACAGCGTTCACAAGACACTGGGCGTTTCAACAATAGATACACAAAGACACACACGTGGGAGCTTTTTTTATTACGATATAGTGTCCCGACAACAAGCGCGTGTGGTAGAAAAGGTTATCTTTCAAAGCATCCGCGACCGGCCACTCCAGAGATGGCATCAAAACCTTGGTCGTACAAAACGGGATCACATAGATAATTTAAGATGTATTCAAACTCGATATGCCAGGCACATTCAACGCGAGCGATTTTTAACAAATTCAGCAAAATTAATCCGACATTTTTCCAAGAAGAATTTCAATCAAGTGTCCCTGTCAACTTCAAGTGACAGCTAATGTCAATTTGACGTGACATTAGAGTTGCGTTCAGAAACGTCGATCTTTTCCGAACATCCCCCCGCCCCGGACCGTTAAGAACGGTACGTCAATCTACGGGTAATCGGGAGAGCCCACTAACTGCTCTCTTCAAAACCGAATCTCGAACCAAAACCTCAGCAAAACGAGGAACTCCGTCAGTTCCGGGGTAGAGTTTAACAATGCGCCCCCTTCGCCAACATAGGGGCGGCAGGTTAGCATCCTTAATCAACACGAGGTCGCCAGTCTGGGGTGGGGTGGTTTTATCTGTCCACTTCACGCGCTGTTGCAGGATATGCAAATACTCCATCGACCAACGTGCCCAGAAGTTTTGGGACATCTGTTTCAAAAGTTGGTATCGCGACAAACGATGGGATCCTACATCCTGAATCGGATATTCAGGCAACGCCAAAAGGGGCTGTCCGATCAAGAAATGACCTGGCGTCAACGCTTCCAGGTCATTCGGGTCCGAAGACAACGGGCACAAGGGTCGCGAGTTGAGGACGGCCTCAATTTTACAAAATACCGTATCAAGTTCCTCAAACGTGAGAATAGTTTCTCCAATCACGCGACGCAAGTGTGTCTTGGCAGCCTTTACACAAGCTTCAAAAATTCCTCCCCAGGTCGGACAAGCTGGAGGGCTAAACTTCCAGATTATCCCACGCCGGGAGAGGGTGATTCCAATGTCTATTTTATTATCAACAAAAAACTTAACTACTTCCTTAAGATAATTACACGTTCCCTTATAATTAGTACCACAATCGGAACGTATCAATGACGGCAGTCCTCTACGGGAAACAAATCTGCTCAAGGCGGCGACAAAGGCTTCGGTAGACAATTCCGAGACAATTTCCAAATGGACAGCCTTGGTGGACAAACACACAAACACGCACAAGTACGCCTTATAGGTTTTAGCATTACGCAGTCTCGAAGCCTTTACAGTAAAGGGACCGGCGAAGTCGGTGGCGACTCCGGCAAAAGCTCTACATTCCGTGACGCGATCAGCAGGCAAATCACCCATCTGGGGCTGCATGGTCGCGGCCTTCAATCGATAACAAGGCAGGCAACGGAAAACCACAGTGCGAATGGCTCGACGAGCAGACAAAATCCAAAATTCACGCTGCAAAATGGCCAACAAAGCATTACAGCCAGCATGTTGTGCATTCACATGGCGATCTGTTATTATCAGTTGAGTCAAATGTCCGGCTTTAGGTAACAAAAGGGGGTGACGAGCTCCATACGGCAGGTTCGCATTTCGAAGTCTTCCGCCGACTCGCAAAAGCCCACTCTCGTCCAGGAAGGGATTTAATCGCGATACCGCGCCCTTCAGCTTGCGACGGCCTAAACGCAAAATTTCAATCTCGGACTCAAAACTATCAGCTTGTACTCTCCGGACCCAAAACAAGAGCGCGTCCCTACGCTCGTCCGGAGTGAGAACCGACGAATCACGCCTCGCGCGTGGGTTCCTACAATTGTACGCAAAACGTCTGATCCAAGCGGTAACACCAAGCAGCTTCTGTAAGGAGCTGTACCGATCCAACAACAAATCCTTTTCCCCGGCGGGGTTAGTCTCCAGGACGCATGCCCGCATATCAGGAACGGCTACGTTCGACAACGCGGGAGAGGGCGGCCACTCCGACTCAGGCCGCATCAACCACTGTGGGCCCCACCAGAGGGGGTGGTTAATTAGGGTTGGGGCTACACAACCCCGAGACGCACAATCCGCGGGATTCATGGTTCCCGGCACGTGTCTCCAAATCAACTCGATGTCGGAATTACAAATCTGCGACACTCGATTGGCCACAAACACGTCCAAGGTGTGCGCCGGAGCCTTCAACCAACAAAGGACGACCTGACTGTCCGTCCAAGCATAAACCTCTTGTATCGCAATAGATCGACCTAATGTGAGCCATACGTGGTTCAACAAACGCATTAGGAGGGCAGCTCCACACAATTCCAACCTCGGGATCGTATGACGAGTCCGAAGGGGAGCGACTTTGCTTTTCGCTATCACCAGATGCACAGCAACAACTCCGTCAACAGTAACGGTGCGGAGGTACACGGCCGCAGCAAATCCACGTTCGGAGGCATCGGAAAAGCCGTGAAGAGTAACTTTACAATTTTCAGAAGGGAGGAATAGCCTCGGCAAATGCACTTCATTAATCTCGGGGAGGGATGAAACGAAGCTCGACCAATCTCGGAGTAACTCGTCCGAGAGGGGTTCATCCCACGACACACCCGAAGCCCATAACCGTTGCAAGAAACACTTGGCCATAAACAGCACGGGGCAAATCCACCCATTGGGGTCAAAGGTACGTGCGACAGTAGACAATACTAAACGCTTGGTCCAGACTTTCGGTGGTCGTAAATCCACACAATAAGTGAACGTGTCAGAGACCGGTTTGTACTGTACGCCAAGGACGGTCACCACATGGGGATTATCAACATTTTCGAATAGGTGGGGGTCCTGCTGGTGCTCTTCGGGCAAACCTACCAGTACATCAGGCGAGTTAGATATCCATTTCCTCAACTCGTAACCTCCCGACTTCAAAAGGGCGGTGAGTTCGTCTCTCAGGACAATCGCCTCTGAGACAGATGAGGCGCCCGTGCAAATGTCATCCACATAGACGTCACTGGCCAAAATGGCGGAGGCGCGAGGGTATCTCAAGCGCTCCTTCTCGGCCAACTCCAACAAAGAACGAATCGCAACAAACGGGCTCGAAGCCAAACCGTACGTATTCGTATTCAATTCATAAATCAACAAGGGGTCCCTAGGACTCTCTCTCCACAAAATCAATTGGTACCTCCTATCCTCTGGATGGATGACCGTTTGTCTGAACATCATCCGGATGTCAGTCATAAATACAATTTGGTGCCGCCGGAAGTTGGTCAAAATGTCTGAGATCTCCGTGTGCAGCTTGGGACCTACATGCAGACACTGGTTCAAGGACGCTCCAGTAGAGGTGGGAGCCGAACCGTCAAAGACCACCCGAATCTTTCCGGATTTCAAAACGGCGTGGTGCGGCAAAAAGAAGTGCTCAACGGAGCGCCAATCCAAATCGCTCACGGACATGTGCCCTAACTCCTCATACTCCCGCATGAATTCAACATACTTCTGGCGGAAGACCGGATCCTTGCTCATGCGACGCTCCATCGCCACTAGCCTACGTTCCGCTAGCGGTCGGGATTCGCCCAGAGGAGGTCGGCCGGCACGAAAGGGGAGACGGGTGATCAAACGACCAGAGCGGAGGCGACCAGTGTTATTCTGGTAATACAACTCGCATTCATCCGCTACTGGGTCAACCCGCGGGGCTGGTGGAGGTTCCTCAACCTCCCAAAACTTCTGCACCACTTCGGAGAGAGACACATTAAAAACAAGACCGCGATCCTCATCAAGGGAATCCAAAACGCGGCGAGCAGGGCCCATCACAACTGTACCGAGTGTCGTCTGCAGAGCTACCAAGCCATCTGGCTGCAAAACTCGCTTCCCCGTCAACAAAACTCGCCCCAGGACATCGGCTCCAAGGAGAGCATCGATCGGGCCTGGGCGGAAGAAATTTGGATCGGCGAGTGGGGAATCAGACACCAAAGACAACATACTCGGTCCCAAGTCAACTGAAGGTTGACGGCCAACAACTGTGTCCAACACAATCGCCGAGGTCTTAATGCCTGGCGTGGACTTATTACGTGATGTAAATGTGAAGTCAACATGCCCTAACAACCCGGGGACTTTCACATCGCCAACACCTCTCACGCCTTCCGTGTGGGGGTGCACCTTGAGGCCCAACCGCCTAACTAACCAAGATGACACAACACACCCCTGAGCACCGGAATCCAACAAGGCGCGAACTTCCACAAGGTCGCCATTCAATCCCCTGACAAGCACAGAGGCCGTGGGCAACAAAACGGTCTCTGGAGGGGTGGCTACAATCGACCGTAAACACGTTGATTGCTAGTATGTGGGGTCCCCAGACGTCCCCCCATGGTAAGGGGGTCGCTCATAGCGATCCAGTGGGTCCCAGTCTCCCACATACTGCCTACGTCCAAATCGCCCGGTATCAGGCGGGTTATATCTCCCGGCCCCTTGAAGACGGGGCGGGCGCCGCTCCAAACGCGGGTATTCGGCGAGCGGCGGCGAGAATCGGTGCCTATCATCCACCGTGTACGTCGCCCCATAGTCGCGGGGGCACGGTGACCGATTTTCAGCGGGGGGGTCCCGGGGACCCCCGGCTGTGCGAGGCTCAACACGTTGCGGGGGGCTTCTACGACCTCCCGCAACGCTCGCAAAATCGAACCCCCTAGTTGGGGACCGATTTCCCATTGGGGGGTCCGTGGGACCCCCGCCCGTGCGAGGCTCAAAACGTCGCGGGGGGCCTCTACGACCTCCGGCAACGCCCGCATAACTCATCCCCATCCTTGGGGATCGGTTTCCCATTGGGGGGTCCCTGGGACCCCCGCCCGTGCGAGGCTCAAAACGTCGCGGGGGGCCTCTACGACCTCCGGCAACGCTCGCATAACTCATCCCCATCCTTGGGGATCGGTTTCCCATTGGGGGGTCCCTGGGACCCCCGCCCGTTTGAGGCTCCAAACGTGGCGGAGAGCGTCTGGGGCCACTCTGGTGGCCACTAGAACTGCTGCGGGATTCAAACACCGCGGGGGGTCCGAGACCCCCACCCATACGCGGTGATCCTGCAGCGACGCGCTGCGGCGCTCCGCCGCCCTCTGGGCTGTTCATGCAGAGGAGGGGATGGTGGTTGCCCTTACAAAAGCGGCATGGGTGCGCTTGGGTACATTCGCGCTGCATGTGCAGGCCCAAGCACGAGTAGCACCATGTCCGTTGTCGCGCGATCGCTCGACGGCCTTGGACGCGCTGGTCGAGGAACTTATCACAACGGGTCGTGCTGTGACCCGGTTCCCGACAATACAAGCAGCGGGCGGTCTCCTGGACGGCGGCATAGCGGCCGGGCGCGCGAGGGGCCATACGCCCCCTACGGGGGGGTCCGGTGGGGGATCTACTCTGTGGCACAGGTCGTTCGGGTCCCATAGGACCGGCCAGAGAGGAATTATCTGCCAGTCTACTTTCTCCTTCCAGGAACGTCAAGAGGTCCGAGAAGGGTGGCAGATAAGTCGCACTATCCCCACCATACTGCTGCTCAAAACGGACCTTAACAGAGTCCGGCAACTTTCCCAGGACAATGTGCAGTAACAAAAACGACCACTGCTCCACTGGGAGTTTTAAGTTTTTTAATGCGTTGTAGGCAACCAACAGCGGATTCAACAAAGCCACTCTCAAGTGCATCACGCTGGCAACGCGGGGTAAATTCAAAATGGCGGCCACATGGTTGTCCGCCAGACGTCGTACGTTCTGGTACCGACGGGCAATCAAATCCCTAGCAATAGGGTAGTTTTCATCCGAGGGGGCCAAATGTTGAACTGATTCAAGGGCCTCCCCTTCCAACACGGATAATAAATAAGCTAACTTCTGGCCCTGGGTCAAATCATCCCGGGCATGTACCAGACTATCAAAAATATTAATAAAGCCCTCCCAGTCCTCTAGACGACCAGCAAAACGCCTTAAGTCTAAGGGGGCCAATCTAGCAAAGAGAGGGGGCATACTTTTAGATGTGACCGGGGACGGGCTCGGTTCATTCTCTCTTGCCACTTGCAAAGGCCGAGCTACCTGGGTAATTCTGTCCGCAAAATCATAACACTGGTCCACATCCAAATCGACTTCTTGTCGCATTTCCACATCGGCCTCAACAGTCCTTTCCAAAAATAAGGCATACTGTTCATCAACAACAGCCAAACGTACGGGCAGATCTACGTATCTGTTCAACAAGGCCTCCGTCCTATCAGGTCGATCCAACAATGCGACTGCAGACGCTAACCACCGTAACTCAGAACGTATTTTGGCTTTAGCCGAGGAGGCCGTCATTGTAACGTCACAAATTTATCAACAAAAACAACAAATTCAAAATATCCACTATAACACAAAATCTCCAATATTTTGAGGTTATTGATAACCACAAAATTCCAATATTACAACAACAAAGTATTTATAATGACACAAACTCTTAAATATTTGGAGGTTATCAGAAAACAACAAAACTCAAGTATATAATTATAACTCTAACTCTCAAGAGGTTATAACTTAGACACAAACTAACTTTGACTTTGTAAGTCAAAAGTTATTCAGTTCAAACAAATCACTGACCATTGAAATTCACTTGGATATCGACATACAACAAGATGATTTTAATTATTTCAAAGCACAAGTTTCAATAAGTTTCAATGTGTAAACAATGTCTTAAATCATTTAAGTTTCACTAAGTATTGAGTGCAAACTTATTAGCTAACCTTTTATTAGCTATTATTTAGCAACAAACTTGTCAATATTCACAACTCAAATTTGCTGACAAAACTAAATAATAATTATTATGAACAAAGAAAGGCATCTGTTTATATTTTGGAACTTCAATACATGACAATTAATTACAAGACATGGAACCAATAACAAAGGAATGCCCTTTACTTTTCAAATGCAAGTTAATTACCATTTACAAGTACAAATTAATCTAGTCCGGACCAGACTGGGTCATCAAACGGCACTGATTAATAGACAAAATTTTGGCGTGGGCCTCTCAGGCCTTCAAGCTACGCTCTTGCTACCAAGAAATGTTCAGTACACCCCTGCCTATACCGCGGAGTCAGCATTGGCGCAGTGGAAGGCTATCATGAGTATAGACTCCGGACAAATCTTGGTTTCAGCCGGGATGTAACTGAACAATAGGACTGCGATACACAGCGGAGAGAATGTGAAGTAAGGTGATTTTACATACTGTGGTCTGTGCTGTAGAAAGTCCCTGGGCAGCGTGGGGAGAGGGGGGCCCCCCCTGTGGCTCCGTCTTCTTCTGCAGACCTTACCAATTAGTCACCTCACTCATAACACAAATAACAGCGTTCACAAGACACTGGGCGTTTCAACAATAGATACACAAAGACACACACGTGGGAGCTTTTTTTATTACGATATAGTGTCCCGACAACAAGCGCGTGTGGTAGAAAAGGTTATCTTTCAAAGCATCCGCGACCGGCCACTCCAGAGATGGCATCAAAACCTTGGTCGTACAAAACGGGATCACATAGATAATTTAAGATGTATTCAAACTCGATATGCCAGGCACATTCAACGCGAGCGATTTTTAACAAATTCAGCAAAATTAATCCGACATTTTTCCAAGAAGAATTTCAATCAAGTGTCCCTGTCAACTTCAAGTGACAGCTAATGTCAATTTGACGTGACATTAGAGTTGCGTTCAGAAACGTCGATCTTTTCCGAACACAGAGGTTTCAAAGGTTTTGTCCTTTTCTTGACTAGGGACATACTGGCCTGAGCATAAGTTTCCATACTTTCTGCCTCAACATTCTGCCCTTCCATGTCCTCACTTACTTTAATGTCATTTCTTACATTCTCGTCCCCAACACTCTGCCCTTCCATACTTTCTACCTCAACATTCTGCCCTGCCATGTCCTGTCTTGCATTCTCTACCCTAACCCTCGGTTCTTCCACCCCTTCACCCTCGCACTCCTGGATGAGGTCGTCTCTGATCTGCCGCGAAGACTGCCTTAAAATGTTGTATACTACATAATCTCCGTCGTCGGAATCCTCGTCGTCATCTTCGCTCCCCGAATTCAGCAAGTGGGATATTTGGTCCTCCCCCAGGAAACCCAAGCCACGGCGAGCTCTCGTGGGTTTCGGGATCCTTCCCGCTCTTGAAATATATACCCCGCCACCACACCTAATAAATAAATACTCATATACCGCTATTACCAAAGCACAGTGCAAAACAAATCCGCAAACATCAAGCCCGAATGTAGCAAAATATTATTAATATTATAAATGTAATAGTTTAGATGTTTGGATGTTTGTCACTCAATCACGTCAAAACGGCTGAACGGATTTTGCTGAAATTTGGGACACAGATACTTTGTAGCCTTGAGAGGAACATAGGCTACTTTTTGTATCCCCTTTTAATATCACATTCCCGCGGGATAACGACGTCGTGTAGTCTACGCGGGCGAAGCCGCGGGCGGAAAGCTAGTGATATTATAAATGTGATAGTTTAGATGTTTGTATGTTTGTTACTCAATCACGCCAAAACGGCTGAATGGTTTTGGTTGAAGTTTGGGTTGTGTCCCAAACTTCAACCAAAACCATTCAGCCGTTTTCGGTAAGACCCCTCTGGGGTAACCGTCACCGGGATGGCAGGGATACGTCTTTTTCCGGACATGCCTAAAAAACAATGCAACTAATGCTAGTTTTTTTACGAACATTATAAGGTACAAACATCGATAAGAAAACCCTAAAAAAACACAATATGCGATATCCACTATTACCCAGACCAGAAACAATACAGAAATGTTCGTTTTAAATATTGACTTGAACGGTACTCGAACCCGGGATTCGGTCTAGCTGACAATGTGATCTTACCACTTAGCTATGTGTAACAGTACTGAAATGAAACAATAAAGAAACGCTTGTTTCCGATATTGACTTAAACGAGATTCGAACCCGGGATTCGGTCTGACAAATACTGTGATCGTACCACTCAACTATGTGTAACAGTACTGAAATGAAACAAATGAAACGAAAAGAAATTCTAATACAGTACTGAAAACCCGGACCCGATTGAAAAGTTTTGACCTAACGGGGAATCGAACTCGAGACAACATAATATTACTATTAGATAAGTATACAGGGTAAATTTTTAATCAGTGCACAAATTTTTAAGATCGACTCAGAATCGGTAAGTAAACAACTTTCTCCTAGAAACATAGGTCGAAATATGACAAAAAAATGTTGACTCTTCATACAAATCGCACTGGTCACGTGATCGATTTAGTATGGGAAGTCCAAAAATTTTTGTCGTATTTCGACCCATGTTTCTAGGAAAAAGTTGTTCACTTACCGATTCTGAGTTGATCCTAAAAATATGTGCAGTGGTTAGTGTCCGACCGAAGCTTCGGCTTCGGCTTCGGCTTCGGCCACCTTCGGCCAAAAAAACCATCTTCGGCGAAACCTTCGGCTTCGGCCCAAAACCCGGCCGAAGCCGAAGGTTACGCCGAAGGTCCGAGCAACCGTCGGGATTGAACGAACTGTACGAAAGACTGAGAGACAGCGCGACCGACGGACCGGTCGTGTTTGCAGGGGCCGCGGGGAACCTTCAATATTGAAGTTTCGAAATAATCTTTAACATTAATTGTAGCTTGTAGACAATATTGAACAAAATTACTAAGAGCTTATAAACCTTCGGCTTCGGCTTCGGCTTCGGCCGAAGGTTGTGGGATTGCCGATTAATCGGCTTCGGCTTCGGCTTCGGCCAAAAATAGACCTTCGGTCGGACACTAAGTGGTCAAAAATTTTTCCTGTATAGAAAAAAATCTTCCCGACTCACAACCACGATGGGACTTGAATCCTCGATACTCTCTTTGTTGTGAGACGGGTAGATTTTTACTAAATACTTTATTTTCTATTATTATTATTAGGTAGATATATACAATAAAAACACTTACCTAAAGATTTCTGCTTCCCCAACTAAAACTGCCACTTCAACAATTCAAACGTTGACTCGAAAATACTGAAAAGGCAGAAAAACAACCACGACCACGAATGATTACCTTAATTTCAATCTAGTACATTTCATGAAAAAAAGTGTATTTTTTTGTACTATCGAGTTTAAAAAATGTACTCTCATATCTTTGCTGTTATAGCATATAGGCCGTAGGCTAGGTAATACCTTTCTCGCACGACCACAAGAGATTTTTGGTGTTTTGAGCAAATTTAAGATAAAAAATGATATAAATTATATAAATTTAAGTTTTTTACTATCATCATCATTACCTTAATTTCAATGTAGTACACATTCATGAAAAAAAGTGTATTTTTTGTGCTATCGAGTTTAAAAAATGTACTCTCATATCTTTGCTGTTATAACATATAGGCCGTAGGCTAGGTAGTACCTTTCTGGCACGACCACAAGAGATTTTGGTTCTAAATTCCAAACGGGGACGTCGAATTTGGGGGGAGGGGAGGGGATGTACCCCCTACCCCTCCCCCAAATCTCAAAACTCGGAGTCATATACTTTTTTTTTAAATGAATTTTAATTTTTTAGTAAAAAAATAAAAAAAAATATACAGCGATTTGGGGGAGGGTGGGGGGTGGGGGGGGGGGTGGAGTGGGGTTACACCCCTACCCCTTCCCCAAATCTCAAAACTCGGAGTCATATACTTTTTTTTAAAAGGAATTTTAAAATTTTTAAGAATATAATAACGAGTTACCATTACAGTTTTAGATGATTATTTTTTTTACCAAAAATACCATTACCCTTACCGTTACCATTACCGTACCTCTATAGTGGTGCTTTTATATCAGTTTATTAGATTCTACAAGGTCAATTGAGAATAAAACAAGGTTTTTTGTTATTAATTTTTATATTTTATACACATAGCATATCACGTTTAATAACTCTTCAAACACATCTTTATGGTTTATTTTTATTTCTCTTCTCCATAGAGTCTCTACCACCCAGCCTGCAAAATTTCCCTTAAAATTACACATGTGAAATCTTCTTTTTAAGCCGCGCCAGTGGCTTTCAATGCGCTGGGTGTGTGTCCCATCAGGTGCTATAAATCTATTCTCCGGGTCGCTATGGTTGACTTTGCGATGAATATAGCCATGTTCAGGAAGGCAGTCGTAAGCTCTCCAAAAGTCGGTATGTATTATAGAGCCCTCCCGAACATGTTTTTAATAAGCGGTATCAAAACTTCCGCTGACCGTTCATTATTGGGACACACTTCCAAACGCAGGTCATCACTGCCATCTTCGACCATGCCAATGACCCAGTGGCCCTCTATGTGACCTCCTCTATTGTATTTGCGTTTACCAAATTTTGATTCGTCAATTTGGACGATTTTCCCAGGGCCACCGATCATTGGTCTTTCCTCCTCTTTCTCCAATACAAATACAACAATTGCTTCCCTACAATACGAATACCAGTCTGAAACTGTGCGTAGAGACACTGTAGTGTCTCTGTCTTCACTGGATGTTTCTCTTATTGCGTCTTCGTACGATGCATTGCGGGCAAACGAATACATCAGCTCAAAAACTATAGGTAATGGCAAATGTGCCCCTTCAAACCATGTCCCAAGGGATTGGCTATAACATTTGCTTCGGCAATTGCTTTTACGGCATCTAAATTTGGCGAGTTGTCGATCAGTTTTTTGCAACGACATTGGGCTCCGATGGTATGGACACAACCTCGAAGTATGGACCATTCTTCTTTCTTCTGCAAATCTAATGCAATTTTCTACCGTGTCAAAAGTTCTGTGAATTGTTCTCCAATTCCATTGAGCACGTATCTCCTCGGAGTTAAGATGAATACGCCTGCCAGAAGCTCCAGCAGACTGAGGTTGAGCTTCCGGGTCCTCATCTGAAATGAAAAAATATGTTAATACAAACTTAAAACTTAAGTTTTAGCTAATCTTTAATCTTATATTACCTATTTTTATGCATTCACAATGCATAAAAATAGCATGCACAAAAACCCACGAGCCCTACTTATGGGGCTATTATATTTTTACTATCACATTTTTTCCTATACTTACAAAATTGCATTGTGAATGCATAAAAATAGGTAATATAAAATCTCAATATGGCTATTTCATCTTAATCGATTGTTAAACATTTGTAAAAATGTTTCTTTCGGATGCGAGGGTTTCCTCACATTGATGAAGCAACGCTGGCCTACAGCGTAACAAGTGATAGCAAAATTCGACGAGTCGTGTAAGCCTTTCGGTAGCTTAGTTGGTCAGAGCATCGGGCCGGATTCCCGGAGGCGCGGGTTCGAATCCCGCCTGAAAGCTACTTATGGGGCTCGTGGGTTTTTTACTATCACATGTTTTCCTATACTTACAAAATTGCATTGTGAATGCATAAAAATAGGTAATATAAAATCTCAATATGGCTGTTTCATCTTAATCGATTGTTAAACATTTGTAAAAATGTTTCTTTCGGATGCGAGGGTTTCCTCACATTGATGAAGCAACGCTGGCCTACAGCGTAACAAGTGATAGCAAAATTCGACGAGTCGTGTAAGCCTTTCGGTAGCTTAGTTGGTCAGAGCATCGGGCCGGATTCCCGGAGGCGCGGGTTCGAATCCCGCCTGAAAGCTACTTATGGGGCTCGTGGGTTTTTTAATATCACATTTTTTCCTATAATCTTTAATCTCTTAAAATGTCAAAATTACATCAGAGCTTAACCAAACTACTCAGATATGTGACAAACATAGGTTTTAAACATCTCCGGCGCTGCGGGAAGTGCAGCCCCTCCACCCTTGCGTAGCGAAACGGCCGCCGCTATCGTGCCACAGTGTAGCAGCAAGACAGTAGTGACCGATATTCAGTAGAACCACTCAAGTTAACTGTAGATAACTGTAGTACAAATAATATTATTACCTACCACTGTATACCATACTATAATATTACATTGAATGTATTACAATATTGTTACGGTGAGGGTGTTATTATTGAAACGCTCCTGGCTGGAGGAGCCGGAGAGCATGAGTCAGAAATAAAAGAGAGTATATGAAATTAAGTGTATAATTCGATTTTCCACTATTAGACCGTGGGTTCTGTCGCTCGGGGATCAGTGCAAAGAGCAAGTTGGGAGGACTTAACTTGGGGACTTCCTAAAGAGGGGGGAAGTCGCTGTAGCCTAGAGGCAGCGGGGTCTGGTCCGGGGTAGACCGGAGCAGAGCAGGTTCCTGGCAGTTAGGCGCGCAGGAGCAGGTGGAGAGCGGCACGAAGTAGGCAGGTACTCGGCGTGTAGGTAGCCCGGAGAAGGTAGGTACCGGTGAGACTCGGGGAGATGTTGCCCGGAGATACGACCCTGAAATGTTACGATAACAGGTATGAACGTGTGTTCACTAAATCCGACCGCTGTATATGAGTGGGTATGACACTGGGCTACAATTGAGATAGGAATATTGTCATTTAAATTAGGTTCATCATCATCATCATCATGTCAGCCGAACGACGCCCACTGCTGGGCATAGGCCTCCCCCAAGGATCTCCACAACGATCGGTCCTGCGCTGCCCGCATCCAGCGGCTTCCCGCGACCTTGACCAGATCGTCGGTCCACCTTGTAGGGGGCCTGCCCACGGAACGTCGTCCGGTACGCGGTCGCCATTCGAGAACCTTTCCGCCCCAACGGCCATCGGTTCTCCGCGCTATGTGTCCCGCCCACTGCCACTTCAATGATGCAATCCTTCGAGCTATGTCGGTTGTTTTAGTTCTCCTGCGGATCTCATCATTTCTGATTCGATCGAGCAGGGAAATACCAAGCATCGCTCTCTCCATTGCTCGCTGGGTGACTTTGAGCCTTCTTATGAGACCCATAGTAAAAGACCACGTCTCACTTCCATAGGTCATTACTGGCAACACACACTGGTCAAAGACTTTCGTCTTGAGACATTGAGGTATTTCGGACGCGAATATATGCCGGAGCTTCCCAAACGCTGCCCATCCGAGCTGGATTCGACGAGAGATCTCTTTCTCAAAGTTGGACTTACCTAACTGGACCGTCTGTCCTAGGTAAACATAGTGGTCAACAACTTCGAGTGTAATGTTCCCAACATTAACTGGAGCGGGTGCAACATGGGCATTGAACATGATTTTCGTCTTGTCCATGTTCATCTTAAGACCCACTCTTTGCGAAGCATTAGAGATCTTCGAGCATTGTGTTCAGGTCTTCCAAGGTCTCAGCCATAAGAACTACATCATCAGCAAACCGTAGGTGCGTTAGGTACTCGCCATTAATGTTGATGCCGCATCCTTTCCAATCCAGCAGCTTAAAAATATCCTCCAACGCAGCTGTGAACAGTTTGGGAGAGATGACATCTCCCTGTCTCACACCTCGCTGTAGTTGGATAGGATTAGAGCTCTGGTTCTGTAATCGGACCGACATGGTGGCGTTTTGGTATAAGTACCTCAGCACCTCGATGTACCTGTAGTCTATTTGGCACCTCTGGAGAGACTGCAGCACCGCCCAAGTCTCAATCGAATCAAAGGCTTTCTCATAGTCCACGAACGCCAAGCAAAGTGGCAAATTATACTCTTCGGTCTTCTGTATAACTTGCCGCAGCGTATGAATGTGGTCTATGGTACTGTAGCCTTTCCGGAACCCGGCTTGTTCGGGAGGTTGGAAGTCGTCGAACCTGCGAGCGAGACGATTCGTAATGACTCTCGAAAACAACTTATAGATATGGCTCAGAAGCGAGATGGGTCTATAGTTCTTCAAGAGAGTTTTATCACCCTTCTTGAAAAACAGCATCACATCGCTTCTGCCCCATGCCTTTGGCGTTTTGCCCTCAAGGATGACTGAGTTGAAAAGCTTCTGGAGGACCTTAAGTATCGGCTTACCGCCCGCTCTCAGAAGCTCTGTTGTGATTCCGTCATCGCCCGCCGCCTTGTTGTTTTTAAGCTGCTTGAGAGCCATTCTAATCTCAAGTTGGCCGCCATCTTCGATTTTTTAATATTTTTAACACTGCGTTGCTGTTTTCTTGTCAAAATAGTACCAGAAACAAATCGGCTTACAAACAAACAAGTTTGCCGCCATCTTGGATTTCTTTATATTTTTAACATTGCGTTGATGTTTTCTTGTCAAAATAGTACCATAAATCGAGTTTTATCGAAATCGGCCCACAAACTAAAAAGTTGACCGCCATCTTGGAGTTTAATTTTTTTGACATTTTTGCTGTTTTCCCCTCAAAATAGTACCAAAAACCGAGTTTCATCGAAATCAGCCTACAAACAAAAAAGTCGGCCGCCGTCTTGAATTTTTTAATAATTTTGACATTGCATTTGCATTATTAAATTATATTATTAATTTAATATCGCAATACCAATGTACCCACCCGGGGTCGTAAAAGGTCCACGGTCAGATTTTAAAGTGACAACCCTTACGTACTTACGTAAATACCTATACAGGCGTCGGCATCGCCCAACTTCAAGGGCGTCGTCCAACTGTATAGAAAGATTGCTTAAACTGTGCCTATAGTATGTTAGGAATGTACACATAAACCGCATCAATCACAAATACTCATATGATACAAATAAAATCGATACAGCCAAACGTGAGATATTCACGGACAAACATACATAATGTACATAAAGGGTCAAACTGAGAACCTCCTTTTTTTAAAGTCGGTTGTAATACCAAAACCTTCTCCTAAATGTAACAAATACTTTTTCTGAAAACCGCATCTCGCGGACAAACCTTCATACATACATACGGGTCAAACTGGGAACCTCCTTTTTTGAAGTCGGTTAAAATACTAAAACCTTATCCTAAATGTAACAAATACTTTCCTGAAAACCCGCTTTAAATCAGTTCAGCCAAAAGCGAGATAATCGCGGACAAACATACATACAAAAAAATACAGGTCAAACTGAGAAGCTTCTTTTTTTTGAAGTCACTTAAAAATTATTACTATCGTTCGGTCATTGTCGATATTACATACTCGAAATAGAAGGGAGAGGTGAGGCGGGAGGAGATCCACCTCCTCTCTCCTCTCCACCAATCAACAAGCAGGCATAATCGTCGCGGAACTCACACCTAGCAAATCAAGAAACAAGCGCTACCTAGCGGTGGCTTTTAGCGTAAAAACCCAAAAATGCAGTAAATAACAGATAAACTGTTAATTACCCTTGGTTACTTTCGTTAATAACCGGCTTCGCATCTTCCGCACTTGTGTCGTCACCGATATCGGCACGACAGACGATATCGTTGACGGTAACGACACAGTGTGAAAGCATTTAGTAGTGATTGTATGAAACTGCCAGTCCGACGATATCGTGCCGATATCGTGTCGTTACCGTTATCGTCCAATGTGAAAACGCCCATTGTAGCCCAGTCCCTCGTTTTCAGTACTGTCGCCTTTACCTGTGTAAATTTCAAATTGATACAAGAACCCTGTTTTTGCATCACATCTAGCCCAAATTTTGAAGCCCCTTTTTATGGGTTTCTTGGGCATGTATTTACGGAAAGAGCTTCTTCCTTTAAATTTGACCATGCATTCGTCGATTGATTGTATAGCTGAATTACATGCTTCACTCTGATATACCTTATTCAGTTCTGTAATAAGTGGCCTAACTTTGTATAATTTGTCGTAGTCTGTGGAGTCTCTTAGTGGTTCCGTTTCACTATCGTTACAGTGCAAATTTTCAGTAATTTTTTTAAATCTGACTATTGGAAAAACACCCGCAATTTCTTTGTTATAATAAAAAGGATCTGAAGACCAATATAACTCTAAGTCAGGCAAAGGATTTAAACCCATCATGATCAAAATTCCTAGATATGCTCTGATATCTTCTTCTGTGACTGGTTTCCAATTAGTACAATTTTTTTGACACGCATATCTGTTGGTTTGTTCCGTTATAATTAGAATTAATTTAGCAGGAAAAAATCTTTCAAAAACAGCAAGTGGTTGTGTTTTGTGTGAGACATTGGCCCTAGGCTTAAAACGCTTTTCAAAAATTGGAACATTATGGGTTAAGTCTTTTATCTTCCAATCTCTTGGTTGGGATCGGTCCCGAACACTGTGAAGTTGAGGCTCTTGCTGGTCATTTTCTAATATGTTGTTTATATCAATATCTTCCAAAAAAATGTTATCTGATCTTTGAATGCTCACTGCTTGCTCAGGAGCTGGATTGTTAGAAGAAATTGTTTCTGGAATATCTATTGTATGTTCTACGGAATATCTACTATCTGGTGCCTGAGTGCATAGTTCTTGAACTTGAAGTGGATTATTAGAAGTATCTTGCTCAGAAAGAGAATTTATTGAATCAGCATTGCTGGCTATGTTTTTTGTTGCCGTTGTAGGTTGGTCAACTAAAACTGACAATAAATCTTCATGTGCTGCATGCATTGGCTCAACTTCTACGGTATACTCATCTAAATTATCTTCGAGGCCAAAAATTTGTTCAAGACGACGTTCTATTATGCAATCATCTGGTTGATTTAAGATCGAAGAGGGAGAATGGATGCTATTCTCATAACAAGGATCGTCTTCAGAATCGTAATCAGATAAATCAGATAAGTCATTTATGTTCTCAACTGCTACGCTTAGACTTTTCTCTGTCAGTGGTTTTCTTTTTTTCTTATCCATTTCTGTAAATAAGTATTAAAAAGTTGAAGTTTCTGTGGACAAATCAAATTATAACTGTAAAAGACTTTCACGCGGGCAAAGGCGCGGGCAGTAACTAGTATCCATATTCTTTTTTACTGCAGGAACAAACATTGGGAAATATGTTCCCACTTTTTTGAGACACGAAATTTCCAAGAATTGTTACGTTTATCAAGGCCCTTTTCAATTAAAACGGTGAGAAAATAAGTCTAGTACACAATGGTATTGCATCTATGCACTTACCAGATTTTTTTCACTAAATTTTCACCTCAACTTCGAATTACACCGGAATATTTCTTAAAAAAACACCACTGCTGATTTTGACATTGACGTAAGATGACAATGATAGATTTGTAGAAAAGTGTTGCCATTTATGATCTGAGAAAAACTACCATGATTGTATTTGTCTATGGTTGACATTGCTTGGTGTTACGAATGATAAAATAAATCGGATTATGTTTGAACGGAACAAGTGGGTTATTATTTCCCAGTATTTGATTAAGGGATAACTGTCCATGTTTTTTAGTATTTCCTCAAATTGCTACTGTAATCATTTGTTTGCAAATAGCAATGAACAAATTGCTGCAGTATATTTATAAGTAACTAGCCTTCCGCCCGCGGCTTCGCCCGCGTGTACTACACGACGTTATCCCGCGGGAAGGTGATATTTTTCAGGAATAAAAAGTAGCCTATGTCCTTTCGCAGGCTCTAGACTATCTCTGTACCAAAATTCATTCAAATCGGTTCTGTAGTTTAGGTGTGATTGTGTAACACACAGACAGACAGAGACGCATTTATAATATAAGTGTTGCCGACAAAGGAGGATTCACACATTTTTATCTGTATTTTATACTCGCTTTCTAATGTCAATAAAATATTGAGTTGTCATCGCACGAGCTGTCTTTCTTTACGTTCCTAATTTTATTATTTTCGTTAATATTGTTGGTCAATCGAGACAAAAATGATAACCAGGTCGAAGTCAGTTCGTGCGGAGGCCCCTGAAAATTCTGGAGATGCAGGTGTGCCCAATGCAGGTGCTCTCGATCGGGTTCAGATCCCCGCTTTTATCGAGGCATCCGCTGCACCCAATCCTGCTGAAAAAAATTTGAATCTCCAAAATTTTCAGAAGCCAGTGTTACAGTCCACAGTTTCAAGAACTTCTTTAGCTTCCAGATCTACGCAGTCGTCGGCTACTGTTCGTGCCCTTCGAGCGACTGCAGAAGCTAAACTTGCGCGTCAGCAGCTCGAGCGCAAGCTACAGCAAGAGGAGGAAAGGTGCAAGCGCGAGTTGCAGTTGGAAAACGAGCGTCGTCGCCACGAGGAGCTGGAGCTTGCAGCCGAGTTGGCGAGTTTGGGTGCAGGTCATAGCCGTAATTCCACTAGATCTGCGTCGCGGACGGAAGCTTGGGTGGCCGAACAGGTACAATCGAATTTTGCAGTAAAAGATTTTAAATCAGTATCTGATGACCTGCCTCGGGCGCACCGTAGTGATAATCAGTTTGTACCTGATGGGCTGCCTCGCGCGCAGCAGTATGACAATCAGTTTTTATCTGACCCGCCTCGCGCGCGGCATTGTAATAATCAGTTTGTATCTGACCTGCCTCGCGCGCGGCATTGTGATAATCAGTGTGTACCTGATGAGCCGCCTCGCGCGCAGCATTATGATAATCAGTTTGTGTCTGACCCGCCTCGCGCGCGGCCTTGTGATAATCGGTGTGTTATTTACCCCAAGGGGAATCTTGACTTGACTGCCTTTAGCGGCGGATCATTAGAATGGTTAATATTCAAAAAGAATTATAACTCAACAAAACATTTCTTTTCTGACTTAGAGAATTTGAATCGTCTAAGTCGTGCTCTTCACGGGCGAGCGCGGGAGAGCGTTTCCATGTTGCTCCTGACTTCTGAAACCCCAGATGAAGTTATGCAACTGTTAGAGCAAACGTTCGCGCGCCCGGAGGCGATCGTGATGCGAGCGGTAACAGAGGTACGTATGTTACCTAAACTGTCGCTAGATTTGAAAGACATTAACAATTTTAGTTGTAAAGTTAAAAACTGTATTTCTGTAGTCAAATTACTAAATCAACCCGAATATCTTTACTGCCCTGAGCTGTTCAATAGTGTTTTAAATAAGTTAACCCCTCTTTTACGTAGTAAGTGGCTTGACTTTGCATATATGAATTTTTCTGCAGAAACACCAAAGTTAATGCTGCTGTCTGAGTTTTTAAGTTTAGAAACAGACAAATACAATAAATTTGGTATTTCTGATCAAACATTTTTACAAAATTCTTGTTTACGTCGTGACAATGTCAACACGGTGTCTACGAAACAATCTGTCAATTTATCAGCTGCAAAAGAGGTTTGTGTTTATTGCAGTCAAACTCATAATCTGAAAGATTGCTCTGATTTTATAAAACTTTGTCCTGAACAGAGGTGGTCGTGGGTATAACAATAATACTTAATACATCGATAGCAAAGAAATTTTGCTATCGATGTATTAAGGGCGGTTCACACAGGTGGAAGACGTGTAAGGCTAAGCGTTGCGGTATTGATGGCTGCCTTCGTTTTCACCACCCGTTGCTGCACGGTTATCAGCCTTCACCATCGAAAAGCTTTGTGATTCCTGATACTCAACCATCTCTGTCCGAAACGCAAAATACAACAGAAACGTCGTACATTACTAAAGCAACTATTTCAAATACTACTGATTTTATTACTACTGAGACTATACAAAAGGTTTATTTAAGAGTTATTCCAGTGACTGTAAGTCCCCTTGGTCCCAAAGCAAGCGTTACGACGTATGCTTTACTCGATGAAGGCTCCACTGCTACACTTATTGATTCTGAGCTTGCAACTTCTATTGGAGCAGTGGGCCCTTCACGCTTATTGTGCCTTGAAGGTGTGAGTGGAATGTCAGCTAGTACTGAAGTTCAACTCGTCGATTTTAAAATAAAAGGTCGTTATGAAAGTACTAGTTATGAAATTCAAAATGCCAAAACTGTTAATTCTCTGTCACTTCTATCACAAACCATTCGTGTACAAGAACTAGAAAAATTTACACATTTGACAGATTTATCAAAAATGTTATGTTCTGACAGTGCAACACCAAAAATACTGCTAGGTGCTGAACATTGGCACTTGACCATTCCGAGAGAAATACGTGTTGGTTCGAAGTCTCAACCCGTCGCTGCCCGCTGCCTTTTAGGTTGGTCTTTACACGGACAATCGAATAGTTGGACACGCCCACTAGAGTTTGTCAACCATGCGCTAGTTGACAATTTTGACAACGAGCAAACGGCTTTAGACATTATTATTAGTGATTATTTCAAACTTGATAGTTTAGGAATTACCAAACACGAAACTAAAATAAACACACAAGACAAACGTGCTTTGGAAATTTTAGATTGTACCTCAAAGCGTTTGCCTTCAGGCCGGTTTGAGGTAGGATTGTTGTGGCGCGATAACATTATTAGTGTACCAGATAGCTATCAGCAAGCTCTGTCACGTTTCCTTTCTTTGGAGAGACGCATGCAAAAGGATGATCAATTCGCATCCGATTACAAAAGGTTTATTCAGGGAATGCTCGACAAAGGCTACGCTGAAGAGTGCACCGATTCATACCATCTTAGAAAACATTGTCCATCTACTCAAAACAATAAATTATATTGGTACTTGCCTCATTTTGGTGTTGTACACCCACAAAAAAAGAAATTACGTGTTGTACACGATGCTGCCGCCAAAACTCTTGGTGTTAGTTTGAATTCGATACTGCTCGCTGGTCCTGATCTGCTTCAACCTTTGTTAGGTATTTTATTCAGGTTTAGAGAAGGTTGCGTTGCGCTAAATGCGGATATTAAAGAAATGTTCCCGCAGATCAGAATCAGGGACCAAGATCGAGATGCTCTGCGCTTTTTGTGGCGGGATGACCCTAGTTCCTCTCCTATCAAAGAGCTGAGAATGACTTCTGTCATCTTTGGAGCCGCATGCAGCCCTTGTACGGCTCTTTATATAAAAAATAAAAATGCCCTTGAATTTGAAAATAAGTTTCCGGTTGCTGTCGAAAAGATAATTAAAGATCATTACATGGATGACTACATTGGAAGTGCAGATTCTGAGGAGGAGGCATCTAAGCTTGCTGCTGAAATAGTGGCTGTTCACAAAGCTGGTGGATTCGAAATGAGAGGCTGGGTGTCTAATCATCCTTCCGTATTATCATCCATTAGTGAAGATTTACGCGGCGCTCCACAGTTGACAGATGTCGGTCTAGGACCTGAACCTTTTATTCGGACGCTCGGTATGACCTGGCATCCTCAAAGTGACGTTTTTGGTTTTAGACTGGCTACTTTAAAAATTGATCCGCCACTCACAAAAAGAAAAGTGTTGTCTTATTTAATGCAAGTATATGATCCACTTGGTTTCTTGCTTCCCTATACAGTTGAGGGCAGGATTTTGTTTCAGTCAACTTGGAAATTAAGTTTAGATTGGGATGCCGACCTTCCTACAGCCCTAGCTGCTGACTGGGTACTTTGGATTTCCAAATTGGCTAAAACTAACAATACAAAAATACAACGTTGGTATGGTGATAGGTCTGATGCACAGTTGGAGCGTGAGTTACATGTTTTTTGCGACGCTAGTGAATTAGCTTACGCGTGTGTAGTTTATTGGCGTTACGTTTATGCCGATGGCCACGTTAAGCTTTCACTAGTTGGCGGCAAGGCTCGTGTTGCTCCGGTCAAGCCTATAACCATACCACGTCTAGAACTGCAGGGTGCTTTGATTGCTGCACGTTTTGCTAAAACTCTTTGCGAAGCTCATCGAAATAGTCCTACGCGTTTAATTTTCTGGACTGATTCTACCACTGTTTTGAGTTGGCTCAGAAATGACAGCCGTCTGTTTAAGCCCTTTGTAATGCACAGAGTGGCTGAGATTACTGAGTCAACAGAAGTGTCGTGTTGGAAATATGTACCAGGTAATCTTAACCCTGCGGATGCTGCCACTCGCCCCGGTAATTGTCTCGACCATTGGCTAGCTGGGCCACCCTTTCTTTTTCTTGACCCGAGCAAGTGGCCATCAGAGCCTCCGCAAACTGCTTCGAAAAGTCTCGAAGAAGTAAAGGTTAATTTTAAAAATATTGACGAATTTGTAGGTGCTACTTTGCATTCGATGCCTTCTACTATTACTGCGGATCCAACCAGCCACAATACTTGGTTGCGGTTAGTTCGTTCAACCGCCATGGTATTCCTCGCGTGCGAAAAGTTTCGATCTTTGTTGGCTAATAATTCCAGTCCAAATTCCAATTTACCCCGCGGTTCTCGGTCTGCCCCCGTTCATCATTCGCCTTCATTATCAGCATCTCACCTCATTAAAGCTGAAGAAACGCTTCTGCATCGATCGCAAGTCGAATCATTTGAAGAGGAAATCGCTTGCCTTTTGTCGTCTAAACCAATTCCGAAGCACAGTAAGCTGTTCCGTCTCACTGTAATTTACCATGACGGTCTTCTAAAATTAGACGGAAGAATAGAGGAAGTGCAAAATGCAGATCAGATCAGTAATCGTCCTATTGTTCTTGATGGTAGAAATCGTATCATCCGTCTTCTTGTTCATAATTTTCATGTCAAGGCTGCACATGCTAATAACGAAACTGTAATCAATCAACTGAGAGAGCGGTTTTGGATTTTAAGCTGTCGAGGTGTTGTTCGTGAAATCTCCAGGAACTGCCAAGCTTGTAAGAATCGGAAAGCAACGACTGAAACCCCTAGATTGGGCGACCTTCCATCGGTTCGATTGACACACCACAGCCGTCCTTTTTCGTTTGTCGGCCTAGATTATTTCGGCCCATTGGATGTTGCTATCGGGCGACGCCGGGAGAAGAGGTATGGTGCTCTTTACACCTGCTTGACGTCGAGGGCGATACATCTCGAAGTTGTAGCATCATTAACATCAGACTCCGCCATCTTGTCTCTTAGACGTTTCATTGCTCGGCGTGGTTGTCCCATAAAAATTGTTAGTGACAACGGGACCTGTTTTGTTGGCGCTAATAGAGAATTAAAGAACTTCTTTGGTGAAAAAGTTGAGGAATATGCAGCAAACAACAAGATAATTTGGGAATTCATTCCGCCCGCGTCTCCGTTCATGGGAGGCTGTTGGGAACGTCTTGTGCGTAGTGTTAAGACCGCACTAAGAGTTACCCTCAAGCAGAGAGCCCCATCGGAAGAAACCCTGCAGACGGTATTTGCTGAAGCGGAGGCTCTAATAAACTGTCGCCCTCTGGTACATGTTCCTGTTGATCCGGAAGACCCAATTGCCCTTACGCCCTTCCACTTTTTGCTGGGCACTCCATCCACCCAACAAATGCCGTCAACTTTGAGTTTTTCTGATAGCTATTTGGGAGAGCGCACTGGAAAAAGGCAATTCGCCTCGCCGATCATTTTTGGGCCCGCTGGGTAAAAGAATATCTGCCAACCTTAGTACCTAGACGTCAGACGAACATGGCACAAGTTCATCAGCAGTTACAAATAGATGATGTCGTCCTAATTGTCGACGAAAATTTGCCACGTGGACTGTGGCCCATTGGGAAAGTCACATCTTTTCATCCAGGCAAGGACGGGACGGTGCGAGTTGTTGAAATTAAGACGAAGGCTGGCACATTTAAGAGACCGACAAGAAAAGTTGTCAAGTTACCCGTCGCGATTCATTCTTAGTTACTTTCATTGTACTTAATTTTCATCTAAGTACTTAAGTATTCATTTTAAATTTGTCTGTGTCATTCTCCTTTATCGGTACTGATTACAGTGTTGCCACACGGGGGGCGCTGTGTTGCCGACAAAGGAGGATTCACACATTTTTATCTGTATTTTATACTCGCTTTCTAATGTCAATAAAATATTGAGTTGTCATCGCACGAGCTCTTTCTTTACGTTCCTAATTTTATTATTTTCGTTAATAATAAGTAAGGATAAGGATTACTTGTTATACAAGAGAGCAAAGTTATTTTTTGCTGCGAGTGCTGAATTTAAATCACGAACTAGCGAAGTAGTCTAATATAGACTGCTGAACACAGTGAGTGATTTAAAGGCACGAGACATCAGGAAAATTTGCTCTCGTGTTATACTTACATACAACTTTTCACCTCTACCAGCGAGAAAAGTGTTACAGATGAGAAAAACAACATTGAAGGCAACATTTGACAATAGGTAATTATATTTAATAAATAAATCAACATCAAAATTACAAAATTAAAAATTAAAAGTAAAAATGCAAGTTGAAGGTTACGAAACTGCTTGTCATTTTAATGAAACCAAACATGATTTATGTAAAGTGCTCGTCAGATAAGTCTGCGCGCAGTATAAATCGAATACTAATCTTTTCTATAACATTAGAACAAAAAAATGCACTGTAACTAGCGCCAAAAACGCGCCAGGCACGTGCAGAGTTATCTGACACACACTCTAAGCGATATACTGTTCACTACATATTTTTTACATTTTTCATCAAAAGTAGAAAACTATGCGGCCTAAGAAAAAAATTTTGGCGCTCTTTCATATGATACCTACCCCATATGCCCTAGTAGCCCCACTTCGAATTTTTAAGACCCCCTTTCAGTGTCTGTTGCAAAAAAAATATAAATATTTTTATTTCTCTCTTATTTGCAAAATAGTAGGGCAAACGTCATCTAAAATTATTCCAAATTCGCGAGTTTTTAGGTGCCAAAAGCCTTTTCGTGCTGGAGAGGTGGAAACAATATTACAATCAAACATTACAATTACACTTTACAAAATACAGTACACAATACATAGTACATCACAATAATAAACACAAAAACTGTGATGTGAGCTTCATTTTTTAGGGTTCCGTAGCCGAATGGCAAAAAACGGAACCCTTATAGATGTCTCTCTGTCTGTCTGTCCGTCCGTCCGTATGTCACAGCCATTTTATTCCAAAACTAAAAAAACTACACAGTTGATTCTTGGTAGGTATTTACGATTTTAATACAAAAATAAAAAATAAAACAAATTAAGTGGGGTCCCCATACATAGAACTGAAACTCAAAAATATTTTTTAATCAAATATATTCGTGTGGGGTGTCTATAGATAGGTATTTGAAAATAACATGGAGGTTTCTCAAATCATTTTTTCTCAAACTCAATATTTTGAAAGATAGAGCCTTCCAAATTGGTAAAATGTGTGCCCCCCCCCCCCCCCCCTTTAACTTTTGAAATAAAAGAGTGAAAAATCTAGAAAAAATATATGCTGTAGATCTCAATAAAAACTTTCAACGAAAATTGGTTTGAACGATACATAGTCTACTTTTTGAGATATAACACAGTTTTAAAAACCGCAAATGTATCTTTGTCATTCATACAAACACTATGAAAAACAAAGTTATATTTTGCTGACAAAAAATTATGGTGGAATTTTGGCAAGGTATAGGCAATCGGTACGTAAAGTGTGTACTTACAATAATAGATGTTTATTGTTCAATTACCCATTCTAATTCTTATTACGTAAACATTTCTTAAAAATTATTATGTTATATTACAAAATTAGTAACATATAGGTACTTTACAATTTACCAATGTATCACTTTGAAATGAAAAATAAAATAAAAAGCAAACTGCAGATTCCTACATTAAACATGATAGCTAGTTCAGTAGGCAATTTTTTAAATGAGTATGTTATCATGTTATCAAGGTAGGTATGTATCAAAATAAATTATCTGACTAAAAAAGGATGATGGGCATTTTTATATGGCTACTTGAAGTACTTCTTGTACTTGCATTATTATGGCTTTAATTTGCTTAGCTATCTCAGGCCCTTTTGTAGCGCTTGCTGAAAATGAATAAAATATGGCTTGTTTATAATTGCGAATTAAGCCGCGAATCATGAAGACTTCAGCGTGATCTGCATATTCTTGCTTGCGTTGCTCTCTATTGTCAACAAACCCTGTCACCTTGTCCTTTCTTTCATTGTAAGAAACATGCGGTTTTAAAGATATTTCGTCGAATAAAATAACACATAATTTGTCTTGGCTCGTTGTCATGCTTTCGGCTTTCTTTCTCAGTTGGGAAAATATTTTCTTATTTAGCCCTGGCTGAATATTGCTTAGCTGAATAAGTTTTATTAGAGTTTGTGGAGCCGGAAGTATAAAAATTGTTCTAAGGAATCGGTATCCTTTAGGACTCTGTTTCAAAATTGATAGACTTGCAATTTTTTGTTCTAACGTAAATCTTCTTCCTTTTAGTTTTTTTTTTATTTTGGCTCCACTGTATTTTCACTAACAGTTTTGCTACACTGGAGCAATTTTCTATGCTGTTTAAAATTGCAGGATTACTTGAAAAATGTTTTGCAGCTTTAATCTCTGCAGTTTGCTTTTTCATTTTACAAATTTTGTTTTTTGATTTAACTAGTTTATTTTTTAACTCTTTTTCTTTGCTGCGAGTTTTTCTAACAAGCAAAGCGTTCTTCGTTTCTCGTTCATGATGTTTTTCTGTAAAAGATGATAAGTCATCCTACTTCCTACTAATATTATAAATGTTTTTTTTTCTCTTTATTTTTTTTGGAACTTTGTTTTTAACAAAACATGCATTATAAATGTGACAGTTTAGATGTTTGGATGTTTAGATGTGTCGTATTTCAAGAAGTAATGATTAAAACAATTAAAATATAATTGTAGTAGGAATTGTAATTGTCATTCTGGCAACACTATTCATTTCTAAATTGAGAAAGCGCCGGCGCGGCGCCACTGTGTTCGGGTGATATGGTGGGAACCTAGACGAACGCGCGCCGGACAGTCAGTCGTGTTTGAGTTGTCGAGTCGAAAGGACGTTAAACAGTGATTGTACGAATTAAGTGTTAATAAATGGATACCTTTACTGCTGAGTTTTTATTTCATAAAATCTCAGAAGCGGGGACGTCCGCGACCCACAACGAAGTTAAGTTACGAGGTATGTACAGTTATTTTCTAGAAGTTTTGTAAAATCAGTTGAGCTTATTCCCTCTTACAAAATATTAAAGATTAAATCTTGTTTGTTTGTGTTTCTGACGGGAGGGGTACCTTTGTCGTTTGAGCATGTTTGATCAGGGCTACTCATTGATAGATGATCTGCGATGAGGGTATACTTTCTTAGCACATGGACTACACAGCTAAAAGAATTTATTTATGAATTGTACGATGTTTTGGCGTGTGACAGGCTTGATCAGGGCTACTCTTTGATAGCTATGTTACGCGCCAAAAATGAACAACCACTTTGACTAAACGATATACAAGAATGCAAAATAAAAAGGGAATGAGGTTAAGTGTTAAATATTTGATTCCTTGTTTTTAAAATTCTGTGTTGCTGAAGGGGAGGGTACCTTTGTCGTTTGAGCATGTTTGATCGGGGCTACTCTTTGATAGCTGTTCCGCGATGAGGGTATACCTTCTTAGCACATTGACTATGGACTACACAAAAACAAAAAATATTTATACATTTTACGATGTTTTGGCGTGTGACAGGCTTGATCAAGGCTACTCTTTGGTAGCTATGTTACGCGCCAGAATAGAAGAACCACTTCAACTAAACGAGATACGAGAATTCAAAATAAATAAAAAAGGAATGAGTTCAAATGTTCAATATTTGATTCCTTGTTTTCTATGATCACGCAATTTTAATAAAATAGTTTGTCAAGAAAAAAAAAGCCCGATTAGGATCCGTTGATAAATATATTCTTATTCAATTATTAGATAGTAATGGACATATTACATACCGTAAACAGTAGACAGAATCATGAATGAACAGCTAATTTGAGATTCATTATTCAGTCGCTTAACAAAAGTAATGATATAATCAGGCCATGTGTGTCGCTTAAAATCAGGCCATGTGTGTCGCTTAAAATCAGGCCATGTGTGTCGCTTAAAATCAGGCCATATGTGTCGCTTAAAATCAGGCCATGTGTGTCGCTTAAAATCAGGCCATGTGTGTCGCTTAAAATCAGGCCATGTGTGTCGCTTAAAATCAGGCCATGTGTGTCGCTTAAAATCAGGCCATGTGTGTCGCTTTAAATCAGGCCATGTGTGTCGCTTAAAATCAGGCCATGTGTGTCGCTTAAAATCAGGCCATGTGTGTCGCTTAAAATCAGGCCATGTGTGTCGCTTGAAATCACGCCATGTGTGAATCGGGCCATGTGTGCCTATAGCTCAGTTGAGTAGGCATATGAGCTACGAGTCGGCCATGTGTGTTGCTTATAATTTATTTATTTATTTATTTACTTTATTGGACAACCAACAAGACATTCACTTATTACTAGCTTAAACATACTTTAAGAAACACTTTTCAAAGTGATGCCTTACTTAAAGGCTGCCACGACATGCACAAAAATTAAATTTAAAAAAATAAACTGAAAAAATTACACAGATTTTAGCTTATTTTAAGCAAAGTGAGTGTTTAAAAGATTTAACACAAAACATGGTTTTTTTAACATTGTAAATACATTAACACATGACAACTGCACAGTCCTACGATTTTTTAATCTTGGAATCGAAATTAATTCACTTGTGCAGTGGTCATGATTTCACAGACTGTAACTTAAGCGATACAGACTTAGAAAAGACTGCAAGACTACCAAATAAATTTATGTCTGTACCCTTGCAAATTTTATTAAACATCTTTTGCATACGGTCAACAGAAGAGAAATGGCCTAGATTGCTTTTGAATGATTTCATTTTAAATAAATTGTATTTGGAGCCACGTGGAAACTTGTGTGGAATATAAAATCTTACTTTTTCCAAAAGCAAAGGACAGTTCAAACGACCATTTACTAATTTATAAAGAAACCTTAAATCCATTAAATCTCTTCGGTGCTCTAAAGTTTCAAGCTTAAAAAACTGTAAACGTTTCTTAAATGAAATGAGTTCTTTAGCCTTATGACATTGAAAGGTCAAGTGCCAGAGAAATCTTTTATTAACAGATTCAATCCTTTTTTTGTGAATATCATAAAGAGGCGACCAAACAGAGCTACAATATTCTAATATTGATCTGACCAAGCAGTTAAAAACACAGATTTTACTTTGAACTGATTTGAATTCTTTACAGTTACGCAAAACAAATCCAAGCATCTTGAAACTTCTGGTAACAATATTGTCTACATGGGTATTGAACTGCAGTTTGCTGTCTATAATGACGCCCAAGTCACGGATGGTATCAACCTCCTTAAGAACGACATTGCATAATTTGTACGACGAGAGGTGACGAGTCTTTTTTTTAGAAATATGCATGAAAAAACATTTGTTGGGATTCAATTTTAAAAGATTAACTTCACACCAACTGCCAAACCGATCCAAGTCTTCTTGCAACAATTGAACATCCGCACTTTCAGAAATATTTTTCACGATTTTAAGGTCGTCAGCATAAAGAAAACAATGTGAATGATGGAAACACGATCTTACATCATTTATGAATAGGTTAAAAAACAAAGGCCCAAGATGAGAGCCCTGCGGAACTCCTGATGACGCCATATACACATTTGATTCAAAACCATTAATTACTATTTTTGATCTTCTGCCGGAAAGATAAGATTGACACCAATTTAATAAGCTCCCAGATATACCATACGTTGACAATTTTTTTATTAAGATATTTAAATTTACCACGTCAAAAGCCTTACTAAAGTCGGTGTATATGACATCAGCAGAAGCCCGAGAGTCCACAGCATCAACAACAATTGACATGAAACTGACAAGGTTGGTTGTGGTGGAACGGTCCTTGACAAAACCATGTTGTTGTGGTGTGATCAATTGCTTGACGTGCCAGTTGATGATTGCGCATACAAGAGATTCCAAAACCTTACCAAAGACAGAGAGGATAGATATAGGCCTAAAATTTTCAACATTGGATCTATCTCCAGATTTATGGATTGGAACTATACGAGCCTCCTTCCACAAGGTTGGAAAAGTCCCGAGAGACAAGGACTTGTTGAAAATTATGGAAAGAGGAAAGGCGAGAACGTCAGCACATTTTACCACAAACAGAGATGGTATGCCATCAGATCCAGCTCCTTTATTTATATTAAGTTTTTTTAAAGCATGTTTAACTTCGTCACTAGTAAAAGCTATTTTGTTAATGTAATTGGTAGTATTATCATTAGATGGAGTAAATTGACCCGTATTTGGATTAGCTTCACTGGTTTCGTAGACGGACGAGAAATATTTGGCGAAAAGGTTACATATCTCAGAACCATCCGTCGTAGATTTGTCTTTATAAAAAATTTTTGAAGGATATTCATTCCTATTTTTACGTTTTTGTTTAATAAAAGACCAAAAGACTTTTGGATTGCCTCTTATAGTTGATTCAATGGCAGACAGGTAGTTTTTATAACCAACATTAATCATGTTTATGGATCTCTCTTTAAGTAGATCAAAAGTTATTTTGTCAAGTGGATTTTTAAATTTAGAGTATAAAATTCTATACTTTAACTTTTCCTTTAATATACTTATAATGCCTCTGGTAAACCAGGCCGGATAATGATTAGACGATTTATTTGTAACTCGTGGTACATGTAATTTAATTGTTTCGTTAATAATATTATAAAACTTTTCAACCATAGTATCCACAAAGCGGCAGTTACGGAACTCCTCATCCCAATTAACAGAACCCAAATGTTTAAAAATATTTTCATAGTCTCCTCTGTAAAATTTAAAAATGCGATTGGAGTTTGGCTGTAAGTAGCTTTCATGTATGTTGCATTCTAAATTAAATTCTAAAGGAGGATGATACCGGTCAACGTTGACCAAAGGCGATAAGCAACATTGAACATTTTTAATCGGTGTTTTTGATAAAATCAAATCCAGTATTTCATTTTTATGATTTGTTATGTAATTGAACTGTTTAAAACCATTACAAGAAATAAAGTCAAGCAATGAATTGCTGTGATTACTTTTTTTATTACATGAAGTGGATAGAGGCGAGTCAGGAGTACCAGACCAATGTATACTACTCTGATTAAAGTCCCCTAATATTAGCGAGTAATTATTATTCTCAAGGACATGATTAGTGTTTGTTAGTAATCAGGTATGCAATTGCGTGGGGTAGTCGTATTTGTTTGACGGTTCATATCGTATTCAATCGGCTGCAATTTGTATGGAATGACATTTATTATGATGTAATCAAAAGCTGTCAAATGGATACGATTGACTTTACGCAGTTCCATAGCAGACCATGTGCGTCTTAGCTTGAGTAACCATGTAGACTAAGAATATGTCGGCCATGTGAGCCCTTTTTTGATTAGGATAACTTAACATTGATTTGTCGTATCGGAGCTATAGATCACTAATCCAAATCCAGCTACAGATCCACTATAATGCGAGTCTCTAATGATTAAGCCATGTGTGCCAACAGTAGTAACCGCTTGTTGAGTATCAATATGTGCGGTCGGAGTAGGAAAACGATCGTCATCTGAAGATCTTTTCGTTTGCTCAATATAAGCAATAGGTTACCGATTAAGTATGACGTATTCCGTCGCAATGCCATTATCAAGCAACCAGTTCGTCAACCAAATAGAATATGAAACATTACCGTTTTTAATTTACTCTGGTAATTATATATGGTACGAAATACAAGACAGACAGACAGACGGGCAGACAGACCAGACAAACAACATCAAATGACACCTTCATTCTTCCGCCATGATGAATTGTTATGTGATTTTGCATTTTATTTAATGTTCCTTCCAGAAAACAAAGCGATTTTAAAGAAATTGAATTATGAGAATCTGTTTATCGTATCTTTATCTATTTTTTGGTATACTGTACGGAGACGTGGCCCAGACCTCATACATTTTTGGACATCACCTTTGTCCTACGTAACACGGGCTTTTTAGTTTTTCCCTCCTTACAACTTCATACTGGAGTAGTAAGAAGGGTAATAAAAATTAACGGTATTACTACTGGTAGTAAGATTGGTAGTAACAAGGGCAACAATTCGCCCTGACTATACTATTTTTAGTTAATTATGCTATGTGTGTGGCGTGGCTCACACGTAATTAAACGACATATAATTATGGCAGGAGACATATCATTAATGATTATGGACAAGCTAGCCGCTCTTTATTTTAGAATATAAAAGAAGGTTAAACATTATATGTCTCGCCATACTTAACCTTGGATTCATAGGCATTCCTCTCGCAGACCGCACCAGACGCAAAATGATTTAAAGCTGACCTCTCAAGTACCTTCCTAGTTTGCTTGACCTTTGGTGTCACGAATGCACTTTTCTTGCGTTGACATCAAATTTGACCTTTGATCGTCTGAGAGATAAATGTTTATGAATAATGTTCCTCTTGGATATGGTAGAGTTGAATAATCCAGTAAATTTACAGTATTAATTTACTGTAGGTGTAAGTAAGTACTTTGTTTATGTTTTGACCTTATTTTGTGAGTATGTGACGTTACTTACTTATTGTCTGTCAGCTAATTCCTTTTATCTTGCTTTTGTAGTTGGTCTTTCTTAATTAAGTCACTTCTTGCTTTGTTTTTGTAATTAATTTTTAGCACAAATTAATTTATATGTAGGTAAAAACAAAAAAGCTGTAAGTAACCACAAACGATAATTTTTCTTTCTTGCGCTATTTTAACGTCACGTCACGTCAAAAAATGTTGTACAGACCATAGACAATTTTCATGGACTAGTTCTCCTTGGTCTGTCATGTGATATTTTATCTGTTATTTTCTGTGTTGTTCGTAGATACTTGTAAATTTAGTTTTATTTTATTTGCTTATGTTTGTGTTGTTGTTGGTGTATCTCTTTTTTGTTTTCTCGCTTTCTGCTTTCTTTCCTTTCAGCCAACCTGTGGGTACTGTATTTAATGTAGTTTATTTTATATTTTGCTTATTTTATTTGTAAGTTTATGAGTGTTCCTTTTGATATTTGTGATGATGTATTTCTGTCCTGTTCTTCCTCTACTTCTGATTCGACCTTTCAAAGCCTAGATCGACCATTGAGTGCTTCTTGATGATTCATTTAGGGATGTTCCAAAAAATTTCAACGTGGTGCATATAAATGCTCAGAGCATTCCTGCCCACTTCCCAGATATGATTTCGTCATTTAACTGCGATAATATACACGCAATCCTTGTCTCTGAGACTTTTCTCCATCCTTGTCTCTCATCTGTCTCTTATTCCTTACCTGGTTTCCAATTAATACGTAATGATCGTGTAAGTTCCTCTCATGGAGGCGTGGCTATTTACCTTCGCTCACATATCCCTTTCACTGTACTTAGTCACTCCCCACAGCCTCCGCCTCCCAACAGCGCCGAGCATCTTTTTATTGAGATATCCCTGTCCCATACCAAACTTCTCTTAGGCGTCTTCTACAGCCCTTCTCTTCGTATTGACTATTTTCAGTCTTTCGAACAGCTACTTGAAAATTATGTTCCGTCATACTCGCATCATGTATTAATGGGCGATTTTAATACTTGCCTTGTAAAAGATGATGTCCGAGCCAAAAAATTGTGTTCTATTGTTAACTCTTCCAATTTACATATCCTCACATTAAATGAAACTCATCACTTTCCCAACTGTGTCCCTTCTCTTCTTGACCTTATGATCGTCTCCACCCCGACTGCTGTCGTTAAACACGGTCAACATTCTGCAGACGCATTTTCCTACCACGATCTGGTATATTTATCCTACCGGATCCGCCTCCCTAAGCTAAAACCGACAGTACAGCTTCAGCGTAGCTTCAATAGTATTAATTTAGAACGCTTACTTCTGGATGCTGCCAGTATGGACTGGTCAGCCATTTTTAACACCGATAGCGTGGATGAACAGATACATTGTTTTAATAAAAATATAACAGCACTTTATGATGTTCATGCTCCTGTGCATCCGGTCAAAATAAAACACCTCCCTGCTCCCTGGCTGACTGATGAGATACGGGCGCTTATGGCGAAGAAAAACACGGCTAAAGCAAGATACAAACTCGATCCCTCAGACCGAAACGCTTCTAAATACATTAAAGCAAGAAACCGGTGCAATATGGTGGTAAGGGACGCACAAAGACGCCACATTCACAATTCCATTGATAATGAAGATCCTGCGAAAGTATGGAAATTTCTAAAAACTCTTGGTGTTGGCAAAGTTCGCGTAGATAATTCCCATAGTAATGTTGATTTTAACCAACTTAACACTAGCTTCATTTCTGTTTCTCCTTTTGATGGCACACTTAAAGCCAATACTTTACAGTCTCTTTCCAATTTGCCAACACAAGATACTGCTCCTTTTATCCTTCATCAATTTGCAGACAGTGATGTTAAGAGAACGATTCTATCCATTAAATCCGCCGCTGTAGGTGCCGATTCTATCGGTCGTAAAATGATCCTCCCTATCCTTGACGTTATCCTTCCTATAATTACCCATATCGTAAACACTTCCATTTCTTCTGGTACCTTTCCCACTTCCTGGAAAGACACTTATGTCATTCCACTTCCTAAGAAACCTAAACCTATTATGTTCACCGATTTCCGACCTATTTCTATCCTTCCATTCCTTTCCAAGGTCCTGGAAAAATTGATACAGCACCAGCTTACCGATTATCTCAATTCTAACCATCTTCTGAATCCTTTCCAGTCTGGTTTCCGCAAAGGCCATAGTACCTCTACAGCATTAATTAAGATCTTGGATGACATACGCTTGGGTATGGATAATCGACAGCTCACAATACTGACATTGCTGGATTTCAGTAATGCCTTCAACTGCGTTGATTTTGACATCCTTCTCGGAGTACTATCTTCTCTTAACATATCTCCTACTGCAATTGATTGGTTTCGAAGTTACCTGCTAGGGCGACGGCAGCGCATCCGCACTGGAGATTCTTTCTCTGAATGGTGTGATATCACTGCCGGCGTTCCTCAGGGTGGCGTCCTATCTCCTCTCCTTTTTTCAATTTTCATTAATACTATCTCTCATACTATCTCTAGTTCCTACCACCTCTACGCTGATGACTTGCAAATTTACGTACATGCTCCTTTTACAGATTTATCACGAGCAGTTTCGGTTACAAACATAGATTTAGAACGAATCAGCAGTTGGAGTAAGTCTTTTGGTCTAGTCGTCAATCCTTTAAAAACACAATGTATTATTATCGGTAATTCTTATTACATCTCTAGAATTGATTTTGACCAACTTCCTATAGTGATGTTTGATGGTACTCCTATCCCGTTCTCGAAAACCGTCAAGAACCTGGGTTTAATACTCGATCAGAACTTGTCTTGGAGACCACAAATTGACGCCATGAGAAAGAAAGTTTTTGCTGCATACGGTTCGCTTAACAGACTCCGCAATTTTTTGCCGACCGGGACCAAAGCAATGCTAGCGCAATCCCTCATGTTGTCCATAATTGACTACGCTGATGTCTGTTATACGGATCTGTCTGAGGAATTGCTCGATAAACTCGAGCGACTGCAGAATGTCTGCATTCGATTTATTTTTAACCTTCGTAAATATGACCATGTGTCTCAATTCCGTTCTAAACTCAACTGGCTCCCTATTCGCCGGCGCAGGGACTTACATACTCTTACGCTCCTCTACTCCATACTGTTCCTTCCAACTTCTCCACCTTATCTTAAAACCTGTTTCTCCTTTCATTCCTCGTCTTCGCAGTGTATTTTACGTTCTGCGAGTAACCTTTCCCTAGAAGTTCCACAGCATTCTACTGACTTCTATTCATACTCCTTCTCTGTTCACGCTGTCAGTTTGTGGAACTCCCTACCCGAGAGCATCAGGAAGGCTCAAACTTTGAGGTCCTTTAGTGAGAAAGTACGTAGTTATTTCCTTTCTTCTGACTTACGTTAACTACTTATTTATTTTATTTTATTTTTTTATTTTATAATGTTTCCTATCCTTGTCTTACGTTGTTAATATTATACCTTTATTTTATACATATACTATATTTACATTTTTTAAAAGCGCACCCACTCCCCTTCTCTCCCTTATCTTTTTTATTCTTTCCCCCAAGGTTGCCTGGAAGAGATTGCTGCTTAGCAATAAGGCCGCCTTTTTTGTACCTTTCTGTATTGCTATTGTTTTTGTTTATGTATGCTTCTGTTTGTGTGCAATAAAGTATCTTTTATTATTATTATTATTATTCCCTTTATTACATTTTAAATACTTACAAAATTATATTTCTAAACATTAAATTTTTACAATGTATAACACTAAAAAATATAACATTTAAAAATACAAAAATGCAGTTCCCCAACGGCAGCAAGATCAAGGTCCCGGCTACCGATGGTTAAGGATCCAGAGACAGGAACCTTCTCACTATACGGGCCGTGTCCAGAAGTACTGCCTTCTGCATCTGACTCCCGATCCATCCACCTAACGCGAGCCTCTTAAGGTGTTTATCGAGGCTCTTGGCTATCAGCCCATGGGCAGATATGACTATCGGAACAATAATTGCTGAATCAATGTCCCACATGTCGACAATCTCGTGAGCTAAATCAAGATATTTGTTTTCTTTATCTTTTTCAGCTTTCACAAGGTTGTCGTCATGGGGAACAGTGACATCAACAATTATTGCGCGGCGTTCGTGTCGATCTATCAATACAATATCAGGCTTATTATTATTAAATTTGCTATAGAAGTTTAACTTTTTCAGGTATTTTGACTAATTAACTACATTGACTAAAAGGATAAATAAAACACAATACACTAATATCATTTATTTGTTCTAATGTTTCCGAGGTCATCAAACGTAGACAAGTGAAGGAAGAAGGCGGCAACCGAATAAAGGAGCAGATCACCTACTCCGTCACCGATGCCTCGTTGCTCTGAGCCGTCTCCTTCCCTTTGGATCGTCAAAGTGATTCTAGGTTATCAGTTAGCTGCATCTTCATACGGAAACTAGTGGAAGGGCGGAGTGTGTATATAAATTACTATCGGCATTAAATATTAAGACTTAATTGTGTAATTTCGTAACTCCCAAATATTGTGTTATTATGCTCTCCGATTTAAACCTTGCTGATGTATTATGTGACTGTAGTGTTTCGAAGTCTAGATTTGACATATTTAAAAATATATTAAAACTATTAGTTATTAAAACGATTTTGGATATTACATAAGCTTAGCTCGCGACTTAAGTATTTATATTCTGTATATATCAGAAATACAAAAAGCATTTTTTAATGTAATGTTTACTACCAATTGTCTACTACGACCAGCATCCTGCTTATGGAAACCACTAGAATAACACCGACATCATGAACCTGTTAACTTTGTTTTACAAGTGGTTTCTTACATAATGATGTAAATAAAAAAATGCGTAAGTATAGAGCTTTCATAGAACTATATAAGGTATGAAAAGAGATTGAAGTGGCAATGTAAAGTTATACTTAGTAGGATACCAATTAGGTACATGAAATCCTTACATAAAGGGGGGAGATATCTTTTAAAAATAATATGTAGTAAAATTACAGATATATAGTTTCTTATTATGAGAGTACTGTAGAACATTAAAATCTGCCATTCATGCAGAAAAAGGGAGCACTAGTAGCAGAGTTATACATCAGGCTATAAACCTACTAATATCAAGCGGAACAGAATCTGTTTAGACTTTGAAACTAATTTCCTTTGTATATGACTTTAAACCAACCACAATGTTTGTATTAATGACACTGCAATAATAGTCGAAAGCCATAACCATGACATATGGGCTCTTTTTGGTGAATAGTGGTTAACAGGACTAAAGGAAGGTAAATCATAAACTGTACTAGACTGTTATTATTCCAAATACACTGATACAAATTTTGTACAAAATTGAATCTCAAGGAAGCAGTGGCGTTGTCGGTATCCCGGTGCATGTAACTGGGAAGTCTATTGATTCATTATGTTTATTCATTATATTATGTTCTTTGAGACTTAAGCATTTCCATATAAAATAAATTTGCGGTAAAAAAATCATTACCTATTTGATTTGATTTAATAAGACCTAGAAATTCAAATGGTTGATTTTTGAGAAAGTAATATTTTATAATCTTTATGACCTTTAAAAATATAACAATTTACTTAATACCAATAGATGTTTAAAAAAAATACCTATTTACTATCTTAGCAATTTTCATGGTCCTTATGGTGGTATACTAAGCGCAATTAATAAAAGAAAGATATGTGGGAAGCTTTTGACGATGTAGTTAGTCACGTACCTACTGCTCAACCGACTCGAAATTGGCGCAGTGCCGTGTTGCTTTAAAATTATTTAAAGATAATTTACAAACTGGGAACAATATAATTGTACGTCTGAAGTGCGTGCGTAATTCATCCCACGATTATTAAATTACCTCAGATGAGACTGGTTGAACTTAAACATATATGAATCAAACTCAAAAATAATAGCAATAATGAAAGTATTTACTTGGTGTATCTATAGACGCTATAGGTATATAAAATATCAAAAACAAGATCTCAAATAATGTTACGCTTTACTTATACCTAACTATTTTCGGTGATTTTGGTAATGTGTATCCTATTTTAACTTATGGCATCATATATATCGGAGCAATTCTGTAAAATTAAATGTTGAATGGTAAACTCGTATTACCAAATGATGCATTCACATTATTTGTATCACGTTCTCATTATTTATCTGACGTTTTACCACGAAATGCTTAGGACTTTCAAAGAAAAGAAATCCCTTTCTCTTGCATAAATCGATATTCTAGCAATTTGTTTAATTATAAAAAAATAAAAAAAAATGTTATAGAGAGATATTTGATTAGTATTAAATTATTCATAAATGTAAACCTTTATTCGATTGGTTATGTAAATTATATATATTTTGATCTATCTACGTTTCACCTGTTTAGATGTTTAGTGACTCGCCGCAGTTTCGCCAGGGGGGTGTCACTCCGCAGTTTAGGTACGTTCGGCCGGCGCGCCTGCCGGGCAGGCGTATGGCAGAAGGATGCCGCTCGGCTCGTACGCTCGACGTTCGCGCGTAAAACGATCGATCATTTCTGTGATTTTTGTGCACCGAACAATGACTACTAAACGTTCTTATAATCCGTATATAAGATGCTGTTGTGTTTACGGGTGTATAAATAAAAGAAAGAACAAAATAAACAACAAAACCGAACTCGCAACCCTAACCAGCGAGCGAGCTGTTTGAGACATTCATAGAAATAGAAACGCTCGCGCGTAGCTATTGGGTACAGTTTTGCTTGCATGCGCGAACTCTAGGTTATTATAACAGTAGGCAAACGATGACAAAGCAACTGGAATGGGACTTTATTTCCACGCAGAAAGATTAATTTTTATTTGAATGAGCTTGCAGAGTGAGTCTTCTGCGCCTTAGCACTATTATTTATTCTGTGGTTTCGCCTGCCATTCCCGTGGGAATGTCGGAATGGAATATAGCCCTTGCTGAATCATGTAGCTTCCTACTGGTGAAGGAGCTTTTAAAATCGGTTCAACGGTTTTTTTTAGTTTATAATAACTACAAACAAACAAACGAAGGGTCAAATCTTTCCTCTTTATAATATTATAGCACATATAAATAAAGACTTAGGAATGGTCAAGTAGCAATTAATTAAATCCAAGGATTGGACGATTAAAAGCTCGTTAAATTAAAGTAAATAACCACTGATAAGGATTAATAACATTTAGTCACTATCTATAATAGTTAACTTACAGATTAAAGCTTGTTATTTTTCACTTTTATGATTATCCGACTTTATCCAAGCTAGCTACCTCAATACTACGTTTGTTGCACAGTTCAAATGTAAGAAAAGCGCCAGATAAGAATAATCTAAGTATTCTTTTATCGACAGATAAATAAATAATCACTTTATTTCTTTGCTACAGACACACATGTTCATTAATTACAAAACAGATTCACAAAAAAGATAAGGTTATACTGTATAAAGAACAAGGAGAGAAAACACAAAATAGGATTGACACAAAAAGTTCAAAAAAAAGATGGGTGTGTGCCCTAGCACTACTCAAGGATCGCAGCTGTTCAGTACACCCCTGCCTCGACCCGCGGAGCCGGCATAGCGCAGTGGAAGCGTTGGTATCACTAGTATAGACTCCGGACAAAAACTTGGTTTCAGCCGGGATGTAACTGAACAATTGAACTGCGATACACAGCGACTTAATTTACATTAAGGTGAATTTTACATACGGGTCGGTGGTGTCGAAGGTCTCCGGGGTAGAAGTGGTGTGAGGGCGCGCCCCCATCCGATGTTCCTTCTCCTTCTGCAGACCTTACCAATTCGTCACCTTACTCACAAAACAAACAGCGGTCCCAAGACACTGGGCGCTTCAACAATACACACCAACACACACGGGGGAGCTTTTTTTATTACGATTTATCATCCCGACAACAAGCGCGTGGTGGAAAGTTATCTTTCAAAGCACCGCGACCGGCCCGATGGGATGAGGGCGTCAAAATCTTGGTCGTACAAAACGGGATCAAATAGATAATTCAAGATTCAATTAAAACTCGATATGCCAGGCACATTCAACGCGAGCGTTTTTAACAATTCAGCAAAATTTTAATCCGACATTTTTCTTACAAGAAGTCCAATCAAGCAGGGCCTGTCAACTTCAAGTGACAGCTAATGTCAATTTGACGTGACATTAGAGATGCGTTCAGGAATGTCGATCTTTTCCGAACAGCAGCTTAGCGTCATATTGCTTGCATGGCACGCAAGCAAATTACTGATTTATCAGTTGAAACCGAGAGTGAACGCCTGTACCATAAATTAAATGTAATAATAAAGTTGCCGGTCAAATGAATAAAAAGTCATTATATTAATTTATAGGATAAAAATAATAAAATAGAATTATTAAATTTGAAATGATTAATGAATAAGTAGGGATAACAATAATTATTATTTCATTTAGTGTACCATATCCACTATACTTGTTTAAATTCTGAGAATAATAATAATAATAGCAAGTAAGAATAAGCCCACAGGGCAGCTTGTAATGTGATAAGCGTTGGTCAGTGGCACCACGGGTAAACCGAGTGCTCCTGGAAGTAGATCGGCCCCCGCCCCACTGCAGGCGTGCAACTACAATTTCTAATCGATCAACAAACAGAAATCAACACATTTTATTAATAAATAATTAAACTAAAATAAAATCACTTTATTCCAGACAGAGTCTGGAATAAAGATTAACAAGAGAGAGAGATTAACAATTCTTACAAAATCTTTTAAAATGAATTCTAATTATATAAAATATGTATTTAACTTGAAAAGAAATGTGTAAATATAAGTTCAGTGAAATTCAAATATAAAATCAATCGAATAAAATACAATCATAAAAATCACAATAATTACAAAAAAATGCGAATCACATTAAAAGTATTGATGTAATTAATAATACATGTCATATAAGAGTCAAATAAAATAAAAATAATGAAACTACTTATTGTCATAATTAAATTTACTTCAATTATATTCTGGCAAGTTCTTTTGTGTATGTATAAGTAAATAAAAAGAAATTAAAAGACGGAGGTCGGTCAGTCCACCCTTCGCGAGTTTTCTTGCCAGTTCTTTCTTCGAAGGGCCTCCCCATTTGTGAACTGGTAGTGAGTCAGTAGTTTTTGCATTGTTTTAAAATAATTATTAATCTACTTCTTTCGAAATAAATCTAAACTCAAATAGATAATTTACTTTGTCTCATTAAAAAACTTAACTTAAAAATCAGATACTGTGGTTATAATGCCGAATGTCGTATTGTATTTATATTTCATTGAAATTGTATTCTTGAAAATTTTTGAGTAAAAATTAAGAAATTCACTGCTTGGATCGATTGAGTGCACCAGGAGGTTGCACTCTGTCGGATGGCCGAATGTCGTATTTCAAGAAGTAATGATTAAAACAATTAAAATATAATTGTAGTAGGAATTGTAATTGTCATTCTGGCAACACTATTCATTTCTAAATTGAGAAAGCGCCGGCGCGGCGCCACTGTGTTCGGGTGATATGGTGGGAACCTAGACGAACGCGCGCCGGACAGTCAGTCGTGTTTGAGTTGTCGAGTCGAAAGGACGTTAAACAGTGATTGTACGAATTAAGTGTTAATAAATGGATACCTTTACTGCTGAGTTTTTATTTCATAAAAGATGTTTGGATGTTTGTATGTTTGTTACTCAATCACGCCAAAACGGCTAGACGGATTTGGCTGAAATTTGGGACACAGATACTTTGTAGCCTGGAGAGGAACATAGGCTACTTTTTATCCCGGAAAAACATCACATTCCTGCGGGATAACGTCGTGTAGTCCACGCGGGCGAAGCCGCGGGCGGAAAGCTAGTAAGCATATAAATCACATTCTATGTTTCAGGTCCTCTAAACAAGTTTTATCTGAAAATCTGTGGCGCTGCTGTCGGTATCGCCGGGTATCTTATACTTTACAATAACACATAGGTTTTGACACCAATATTCCCACAGGAACGTGTACCGCGCGAGTAAAAACACGCAGAACAGCTAGTATTTGTTTAAGTATGTAAATATTTATTTGTTTAATAGAAATAATCTAACCTTTGTACACTTGATGCACAATTTCCATATTTGGAGCTTGTTTGCACTCCAAAACATTAGGATCTGAAACATAAATTCAAATGTTACAAATGATATTAGCAAAGCACTCTCTATTATTTAAAATAAATTTAAAATATACTTTTATTATGTCTAGTTTATTATTTATGTCTTATTTATGACATTCAGGAAAGTACCACGACGGAAGGGTGTTCTATTTACTTACCTCCACTGCTAGCGCATCCAGGAACATAACAAAAGTTTTTCGATGTCATGGTAAAGAAAGAGTCCTGTCCTGTCTCACAAAAAACTTCAGCTCAACTCAACGTACCTACTTGGCGAGGAATGTAGAAATAGTCCACGAAACGCAAAGAAACACTCAACAAGAACACAAAAATTATATAGATTAAGCGAAGAGTTATTATTAAAACTTCAGTACTTAGGTCCGGTTGCTCGAAGCTTGGTTACATTAACTATAGAGTTAAATTATGGTTAAAGTAAAATTAACCGCCGGTCAAATTTAAAAAGCGTTGTTGAAGCAGCGGTTACTTTAACGAGCAGTCAAATTACAGATTTAACGACGGTCAAAATAACCGACAGGGTGGGGGTGGTTTGAATTTTGACATTAGTAATTAAGGGAAGGTTAATAAAATAGTACAGACAACACTTTTAACCCTAAGATAACCAACGTATTTTTCTTTTACCGATGTCAAAATTGACAACAGTTAAATTATAACTTTAGTCAATTTTGACAAAAGTTAAATGTACGAGCAACCGGACCTTAGAGAAGAAAACGCACAAACCCAAACAACCAGCAACAACAAAGAACAGCTGACAGTCAGCTGACAGACAACCTGACAAGCTTTTGGTATAATGTTGCCAGGCGAAAATTAAAGAATCGCCATCCATTCGTCTTGACGTAAACTGTTATTTTAATTGATTAAGCTACTTATTTTATGATCATTAAAAAATACACTTTGGCAATAATTTGATCGATGACTATACTATAAATTTCAGAAGTAATCATATTACATAAATAACTTAGTACTGTGTGGGATTTTTCATTTTGTCGGCTTATGTTGCACAGTTTCGCCACCTGGCCGCATGCCAGGAAGCTCATATATTATAATACTGTTAAATAAAAAATCTGTAGGTTCATTAGACGTTTAGTTATATCGGACACCTCTTTATTTCTGTTGGGTATCATCGGTAATTGTGACACTTATTTTGTACTAATATTGAACCCCCTGCTACGAGTAGGTACAGACCAATCGATGTTCGTATACGATTTGTTGACATGTGGGACAATTTAGTTTGTTTGAAACGTTCTAACTTTTCAATAGAAACCACAAACAAAATGTTCGACATACGAATTACCACACTGAAAAAGTTCGAATGCCTGAGAATCGGGCCCCAGTGTGTGACGTTGAAGTATGATTGCAACATATTACACAAACAAGATGTTTGCATTATCGCGCATTTACAGAAAATTGGAACACACGCGTAGCATTCTCAGCAATCTAGAATAAGATCGCTTACTAAGATAATGTATCTTTAATTGTACTCAATATTATTATCTCAATATACATCTTGACACCGAACAAGTCACATCTCTTTTATTACCTTAGCCTCGGTAAAGCGTCATACCTCTTCATGGCGACCCTTTGCCAACCGAACTTATAAATTTTTGCGGGAAAATCATTACTACATGGAGCAGCAAAGCAAAATTTTCAACACCATACTAGCAGCAGTCTTCGTTGCGGTGCTATTTGGCTCTACACTTCTGTTCATCGCATTACTTGGGAAGACAAAACAATAATATGGGAGCACCACAAAGTAAAGAAGAAGTTATCATCGCACAAACCGCCAGCGGCGACGCCCAAGCAACGCAGAAAACTTCAAGCCAGCTCACTACAACAGAAATTTTACTATCCGTCATACTGCTTCTCATCGTTATACTCATCATTTACGCCTGCATCCGGAAAATTTGGGACCGAATTGTCAACCGACTCCGTAGAGAATTCAACAGCGCAGTTCTAAGAAACACAATATCTTCCGTGGAACTGGCAACGACGTCGACTCAACCATCAACGTAGACCAGGAGGTGTCCAGGGTAGAAACCCGGCCCATTGTACGAGGGGCAAGGGAAATCCCAGCCCGATCTTCAGTTAGCTGTTTCAAGCGGTCCAGGAACCCATCTTAGAAGTCTGAAGATCCTACACACTCAAGGAGCATGAGAAAACCCCCAGCCCGCAGCCCCAGCCCCCACACGCCACGCCGGTCACCACATACCTACTCATCGTGCAGAGACGTAATTATTTTATTCGCGCGCTATAATGCCACCGTAAGTCGTAAGTTATTTTATACCTAAACGTTTTAAATAATATGTAGGATTACATTTTTTTTCTTATTAGATAATGTCATTTATTATTTCCGATTTAAATGAATTGCATAAGAAACTATTGTATATTAAAGATAATTTAGTAAAACTAGGACCAGATAGACGTCAAAAAGAGTTAGGTTTTACGAAATTTAATGAAGCGAAACTTGAATACGCGAAATTAGAGTATATTTTAGCTCAAGTACATAATTTAGTTGAAAAATCGGAGGTATCAACTAAAGATATAACTTTAATTAATAAAATAGCAAATGACATTCAGATCATTTATGACAAAATTATTTCTTTAGAGACTTTAAGTGTTAGTAGTATTTCAAAAATGGCAGAAAAAGATAAATTTGACTTGAAGACAGCCATTGCACTTTTACCAACGATGACAGGTCAAGAACACGTCACTAAATCTCTAATTGATGGTATACAATTATATAGTTCAATGATCAGCGATGCTACTCATGGGTTACTTATTGATTTTGTGATTAAAACTAGGCTCTCTCCTAGCGCAAAATTACGTTTAAAAAGTAGTTATCCAACTATTAAAGATTTAATTAGAGATATGAATACGCATTTGATTCAGAAAAAATCTGCTGTTGCTATCCAACACAAATTACAAAACTGTCGTCAAGGTCATAGGTCGATCGAGTCATTCGGCTCGGAACTAGAACAACTTTTTGTGAATTTAACCATAGCACAAGCGGATGACGACGCTACTAAGTTTGAAGTATTGCGTCCCATTAATGAAAAGGTTGCAATCAAGCGCTTTTCAGATGGATTAGTGAATCAAAAGCTTAGTACTATCATAGCATCACGTCACTTTGATTCTTTACCAGAGGCTATAAGAACTGCCCTAGACGAGCAGTCAATGTCTACCAGACACGAGGAAGTTATGAACATTAAAAAGTTTCATACTCGTAATTTCTCACGCACACCTACTAATTATCCGCGTCAGCCAAGTAATTATTCTAATAAATATAGTTACTATAATAGATTTAGCGCAAACAATAGGTACGCTGCCGGAAACACGAGACCACAACAAGGTAAGTACATGTCGCGAGACTCCCGCGCCGCGCAAGGAACACAATCACGTTCACGTGACCGCGGTCGGCCGAGCCCGCGCCCGCCGCGCTCAGCTGTGCCTTTTCAACGTGTGCAGTACGCTAGCCACGAGCAATCGACCAATAGTGAGTCACAAGCGCGTTCTGAGCCCCAGAACGATAATAATTTAGATTTTTTTCGTTCCTACTGAAAATTATGTTTTAAACTACAATAATAGTAGTACCGTAACTTTTAACGTAAGTAATAGCAATATCGATCTTTTAGTCGATAGCGGAGCAAGCCTTTGTGTTTTAAAATACGAATGGTTATGCGATTATCCGAAGTTATTGAATTTAATTACATTTGAGAAGTTAGTTATAAAAGGTGTTAGCGGTAAACTAGTATCTGAAGGATATATTTACTTAGATTTGTCTTATAATGGGTTAGTTTTTAGAGAAAAAATGTATGTGTTTAAAAATATGTCTTGTTCTGCAAATGGTATTTTAGGTGATAATTTTTTGAAACGCTATCAAGCTATAATTAACTATAAAGAAAATACTTTGCTTTTAACTAAAGATAGTAATTATGTGTCTATACCTATATTGAGTCACTATAGACATTTGATACCGCCACGATGTGAGGTAATAAAATATATACCTACATCGTTAGGCGACGATTGTGTTTGTTTATCTAAAGAGATACAGAAAGGAGTTTTTATAGGAAGTATAATAGCGAAACCTTGTAATGGTCGCATGCCAGTAAGGATATTAAACACCACTGAGAAAGAAGTTGATCTAGATCTTACCGATTTAGAGACTTTTTCATTGAATGATTTTGAAGTCTGTAATTTTGAAAAAGAGGAGGTTTCTGTCGATCGTGTAAAAACATTATTAGGATTATTAAATTTACCTGAACTGAATTTAGAAGAAAAACGAAGTATTGAAAGTATTTGCGCTAAGTACGCAGATGTTTTTCATCTGCCAGGCGACAAACTCTCTTGTACAAACCTAATGACCCATAATATAACTTTAAAACCTAATGTCTCGCCAGTTTATGTCAAGCCACATAGATTACCGTTCGCACTAAGGAAGGAAGTTCAGAAACAGATAGATATTATGCTCGAAAATGATATTATAGAAGAGGCTACGTCAGAGTGGTCTAGTCCCGTCTTGCTTGTACCGAAAAAAACAGATAGGTCAAACGAGAAACAATGGCGATTAGTTATAGATTACAGGCAGTTAAATAATCGTATTGAGGACGACAAATTCCCTTTGCCTAATATAACTGATATCTTAGATTCGCTTGCAAATAACATTTATTTTTCAAAATTAGACCTTTCGCAAAGCTATTATCAGTTATCTTTAAGCGAAGATTCACGAAAGTACACAGCTTTCACTGCTGGTGATAAAATTTTTCAGATGAAACGCTGTCCCATGGGTCTCCGGACATCTGCGAGTGTATTTTCACGTCTTATGACTATTGCAATGTCAGGCTTAAATTATAAAAAGGCTTTTATTTATTTAGATGATTGCGTAATTTTCGGGAAATCTATAGAAAACCACAATAAAAACTTAATTAGTATACTAGAGAGATTTAGAAAAGTTAACTTAAAATTAAATCCTATGAAGTGTGAATTTTTGCGAAACGAAATAATATATCTAGGACACAAAATAACTTCTGATGGAATTTTACCAGATGAAAGTAAAATTGCAACCATGCAAAACTATCCAGTGCCGATGAACTGCGACGATGTCAATCGTTTTGTCGCGTTTGCAAATTACTACAGACGATTCATACCGAACTTTGCAAACATTGTTTATCCTTTAAATCAATTAAGAAAAAAGAATGTACAGTTTCTATGGTCATCAGAGTGTCAAACGGCATTTGAAAAATTAAAATCAGCATTAATTCAACCCCCTATTTTATCTTATCCAGATTTTTCAGAAAGTAACATCTTTCGGCTACAAACAGATGCTTGTAAGACAGGTTTAGGATCTGTTTTATCTAACATGAACGGTCAAGTAGTCGCGTATGCGAGTAGAAACCTGAAACCCGCCGAGACGAGATATCCCATCATAGAATTAGAACTTTTAGCAATTGTTTGGTCTGTGAGACATTTTCGCCCTTATTTATATGGACGTAAATTTAAAATTATAACAGACCACAAACCGTTAATTTATTTATTTAACTTGAAAGACCCAACAAGCAGACTTACTAAATTCCGATTATTCCTAGAGGAGTATGATTTTGAAATAGAGTATGTTCCAGGACGAAACAATGCAGCTGCAGACGCATTGAGTCGCATACCTATTACATCTTCTACTTTAAAATCATTACATCAAAACACAGTATCAGTTTTAACTAGAGCACAAAGTAAAAAATTAAAAACCCCCACTGATTCTTCTTCAGAGAGCTCCACCAGCACTAGGCCTGATCAACCTATTGCGGTAGAACTTCTCAAGAAACCCGATGACGTAACTGAATTAAGTTTTAATCAATTAAAGTTTGACAATTATTCAAAGTCTAAAGATAGCATTATTTCTAATGCAAGTTGTTACGTTTACGTACCTTCGCAATCAGCGATATATCTGAGTACCCGATCGTCATCTACCCCAGAGGTGTTAGCGAGGGACTTAGAGTCATTATGTCAAAAAATAGGCATACATGAGGTACTTATTATTAAAGAAAAATGTAACGAGAGTAAAATCAAAAGTCTTGTACAAGCAACAAAAAGAATTAACTCTGTTACCCCGCGCTTTCTCATAACAAAAAATATATTAAGAATATATGATAGTGAACAAAAAAGAGTAATACTAAATGATTTCCATCTATTACCTACCAGCGGACACGCAGGAGTTAATAGAATGATGAACAACATTAAGCAATATTATTTTTGGCCAGGTTTGAGTAATGATGTAAAACTTTTTGTTAAAAATTGCCATCAATGTCAATATCATAAGCATAGTAATAAACATATTAAGCAGCCCTTAACCATAACATCAACAGCCCACTCATCATTCGAAAGAATTAGTTTGGATATAATGGGTCCACTCGATGTTGATGACTATAATAATAAATATGTATTGACATTACAATGCGATTTAACCAAATTCGTTGAAGCGTATCCATTACCTAGTAAAGACTCGGTCACAGTTGCTCAATCTTTTACCAATAATTTCATTTTACGTTATGGTATTCCTAGAGAAATATTGACTGACCAGGGAACCGAATTCATGTCATCAGTGATGTCCGAAACATGTTCTCTATTACATATTAAAAAATTAAATTCTACGGCGTACCATCACGAAACTGTAGGCGCTTTAGAAAATACTCATAAAACCCTAGGAGCTTTTCTGAGAATCCAGTGTAATAATTATAAACATAACTGGAGCACCTGGATTCCATATTGGTGTTTTTCTTTTAATACCACAGTGCATAGTGAAACTAAATATACGCCTTTCGAATTAGTTTTTGGAAAAATTTGTAACCTTCCAAATAATTTACAATCAGAAATCGACCCCTTATATAACTATGACAGTTATCCCCGAGAACTTAAGTATCGTTTACAACAAGCGCAATCCGACGCACGACGTAACTTGATACAATCTAAAGAGAAAAGAAAATTATTGTATGATAAAACTAGCAATAATGTTACCTATCAGTTAGGCGATTTGTTATTATTAAAGAACCAAGTAGGAAATAAATTAGATAGTATTTACAATGGCCCTTATAAAGTTTTAAGAGATATGACGTCTAATGTAGAAATTTTAAAAGAAAATAAAGCTATAATTGTGCATAAGAATAATACCAAACCATTCAATAAATAACTATTTTATTTGATACGTAATTATAAGTATAGGTACTTAATTACATACCATGTTACTTAACACTTTGTTATTGTTATGATTAAGTGTAAAATGTGAAGCTTCCGTTTTAATTCAATACCATTTCAATTCGATACCATTTTAATTAGATACAATTTTAATTAGGTATATTGTTTATATTGTAAAACGTTTTTGTATTAGTACGATTTAATAAATGAAATAGTTTTAACTTTGCTATGTTGATAATGTTTAAATTTTGTTTACTTATTTTACTTAAGTAATTAAATTTTGGTTAAGTTCGTTAAAGTCAATGTTACGAGTCTGTTCCTTTTTGCAGGGAGGGGATGATCCTTCCACTTTTTCAGGGGAGATGAAGTATGATTGCAACATATTACACAAACAAGATGTTTGCATTATCGCGCATTTACAGAAAATTGGAACACACGCGTAGCATTCTCAGCAATCTAGAATAAGATCGCTTACTAAGATAATGTATCTTTAATTGTACTCAATATTATTATCTCAATATACATCTTGACACCGAACAAGTCACATCTCTTTTATTACCTTAGCCTCGGTAAAGCGTCATACCTCTTCAACGTATTTAATTTATAGAAGGCGTTAGAAGACACCGCTAGAAAATGACACACCGGCGTGCCAGTTGGGGTTCAAGGGGGCTGAAATAGCACACCGGGGTGCCGGTTGGGATTTAATAGGCATTTAAAACTGCCTTAGCAAAACTAATATTGGTATTGGACTGGTCATTATGGTCTACGAAAAGTTAAGAATAATTGGTACAAGTTTTTGTCTTTTTGTCTGATATTATTAGTTTTCTCCAGATAAACTATGAGAGTTCTGACGGGGCATATTTCTGGTTTTGTTCAGAAGGGCAACACAAGTTTTATTGAATTTCTTCTTGGACATGTGGTCTTTAAAACATCAGTTATAATTATATTATAGTAGCTCCTTCATGATCAATCTTTATATTGTTTATTTTAATTAACCGTCTTTAAAAATTGAAAAGGAGGAGGTTATCTATTCGTCGCGTATTTTTTTGACTCTGTTTCAAAATTGATAGACTTGCAATTTTTTGTTCTAACGTAAATCTTCTTCCTTTTAGTTTTTTTTTATTTTGGCTCCACTGTATTTTCACTAACAGTTTTGCTACACTGGAGCAATTTTCTATGCTGTTTAAAATTGCAGGATTACTTGAAAAATGTTTTGCAGCTTTAATCTCTGCAGTTTGCTTTTTCATTTTACAAATTTTGTTTTTTGATTTAACTAGTTTATTTTTTAACTCTTTTTCTTTGCTGCGAGTTTTTCTAACAAGCAAAGCGTTCTTCGTTTCTCGTTCATGATGTTTTTCTGTAAAAGATGATAAGTCATCCTACTTCCTACTAATATTATAAATGTTTTTTTTTCTCTTTATTTTTTTTGGAACTTTGTTTTTAACAAAACATGCATTATAAATGTGACAGTTTAGATGTTTGGATGTTTAGATGTTTGGATGTTTGTATGTTTGTTACTCAATCACGCCAAAACGGCTGGACGGATTTGGCTGAAATTTGGGACACAGATACTTTGTGGCCTGGAGAGGAACATAGGCTACTTTTTATCCCGGAAAAACATCATATTCCTGCGGCATAACGTCGTGTAGTCCACGCGGGCGAAGCCGCGGGCGGAAAGCTAGTAAGCATATAAATCACATTCTATGTTTCAGGTCCTCTAAACAAGTTTTATCTGAAAATCTGTGGCGCTGCTGTCGGTATCGCCGGGTATCTTATACTTTACAATAACACATAGGTTTTGACACCAATATTCCCACAGGAACGTGTACCACGCGAGTAAAAACACGCAGAACAGCTAGTATTTGTTTAAGTATGTAAATATTTATTTGTTTAATAGAAATAATCTAACCTTTGTACACTTGATGCACAATTTCCATATTTGGAGCTTGTTTGCACTCCAAAACATTAGGATCTGAAACATAAATTCAAATGTTACAAATGATATTAGCAAAGCACTCTCTATTATTTAAAATAAATTTAAAATATACTTTTATTATGTCTAGTTTATTATTTATGTCTTATTTATGACATTCAGGAAAGTACCACGACGGAAGGGTGTTCTATTTACTTACCTCCACTGCTAGCGCATCCAGGAACATAACAAAAGTTTTTCGATGTCATGGTAAAGAAAGAGTCCTGTCCTGTCTCACAAAAAACTTCAGCTCAACTCAACGTACCTACTTGGCGAGGAATGTAGAAATAGTCCACGAAACGCAAAGAAACACTCAACAAGAACACAAAAATTATATAGATTAAGCGAAGAGTTATTATTAAAACTTCAGTACTTAGGTCCGGTTGCTCGAAGCTTGGTTACATTAACTATAGAGTTAAATTATGGTTAAAGTAAAATTAACCGCCGGTCAAATTTAAAAAGCGTTGTTGAAGCAGCGGTTACTTTAACGAGCAGTCAAATTACAGATTTAACGACGGTCAAAATAACCGACAGGGTGGGGGTGGTTTGAATTTTGACATTAGTAATTAAGGGAAAGTTAATAAAATAGTACAGACAACACTTTTAACCCTAAGATAACCAACGTATTTTTCTTTTACCGATGTCAAAATTGACAACAGTTAAATTATAACTTTAGTCAATTTTGACAAAAGTTAAATGTACGAGCAACCGGACCTTAGAGAAGAAAACGCACAAACCCAAACAACCAGCAACAACAAAGAACAGCTGACAGTCAGCTGACAGACAACCTGACAAGCTTTTGGTATAATGTTGCCAGGCGAAAATTAAAGAATCGCCATCCATTCGTCTTGACGTAAACTGTTATTTTAATTGATTGAGCTACTTATTTTATGATCATTAAAAAATACACTTTGGCAATAATTTGATCGATGACTATACTATAAATTGCAGAAGTAATCATATTACATAAATAACTTAGTACTGTGTGGGATTTTTCATTTTGTCGGCTTATGTTGCACAGTTTCGCCACCTGGCCGCATGCCAGGAAGCTCATATATTATAATACTGTTAAATAAAAAATCTGTAGGTTCATTAGACGTTTAGTTATATCGGACACCTCTTTATTTCTGTTGGGTATCATCGGTAATTGTGACACTTATTTTGTACTAATATTGAACCTCCTGCTACGAGTAGGTACAGACCAATCGATGTTCGTATACGATTTGTTGACATGTGGGACAATTTAGTTTGTTTGAAACGTTCTAACTTTTCAATAGAAACCACAAACAAAATGTTCGACATACGAATTACCACACTGATAAAGTTCGAATGCCTGAGAATCGGGCCCCAGTGTGTGACGTATTTAATTTATAGAAGGCGTTAGAAGACACCGCTAGAAAATGACACACCGGCGTGCCAGTTGGGGTTCAAGGGGGCTGAAATAGCACACCGGGGTGCCGGTTGGGATTTAATAGGCATTTAAAACTGCCTTAGCAAAACTAATATTGGTATTGGACTGGTCATTATGGTCTACGAAAAGTTAAGAATAATTGGTACAAGTTTTTGTCTTTTTGTCTGATATTATTAGTTTTCTCCAGATAAACTATGAGAGTTCTGACGGGGCATATTTCTGGTTTTGTTCAGAAGGGCAACACAAGTTTTATTGAATTTCTTCTTGGACATGTGGTCTTTAAAACATCAGTTATAATTATATTATAGTAGCTCCTTCATGATCAATCTTTATATTGTTTATTTTAATTAACCGTCTTTAAAAATTGAAAAGGAGGAGGTTATCTATTCGTCGCGTATTTTTTTGACTCTGTTTCAAAATTGATAGACTTGCAATTTTTTGTTCTAACGTAAATCTTCTTCCTTTTAGTTTTTTTTATTTTGGCTCCACTGTATTTTCACTAACAGTTTTGCTACACTGGAGCAATTTTCTATGCTGTTTAAAATTGCAGGATTACTTGAAAAATGTTTTGCAGCTTTAATCTCTGCAGTTTGCTTTTTCATTTTACAAATTTTGTTTTTTGATTTAACTAGTTTATTTTTTAACTCTTTTTCTTTGCTGCGAGTTTTTCTAACAAGCAAAGCGTTCTTCGTTTCTCGTTCATGATGTTTTTCTGTAAAAGATGATAAGTCATCCTACTTCCTACTAATATTATAAATGTTTTTTTTTTCTCTTTATTTTTTTTGGAACTTTGTTTTTAACAAAACATGCATTATAAATGTGACAGTTTAGATGTTTGGATGTTTAGATGTTTGGATGTTTGTATGTTTGTTACTCAATCACGCCAAAACGGCTGGACGGATTTGGCTGAAATTTGGGACACAGATACTTTGTAGCCTGGAGAGGAACATAGGCTACTTTTTATCCCGGAAAAACATCATTTTCCTGCGGCATAACGTCGTGTAGTCCACGCGGGCGAAGCCGCGGGCGGAAAGCTAGTAAGCATATAAATCACATTCTATGTTTCAGGTCCTCTAAACAAGTTTTATCTGAAAATCTGTGGCGCTGCTGTCGGTATCGCCGGGTATCTTATACTTTACAATAACACATAGGTTTTGACACCAATATTCCCACAGGAACGTGTACCACGCGAGTAAAAACACGCAGAACAGCTAGTATTTGTTTAAGTATGTAAATATTTATTTGTTTAATAGAAATAATCTAACCTTTGTACACTTGATGCACAATTTCCATATTTGGAGCTTGTTTGCACTCCAAAACATTAGGATCTGAAACATAAATTCAAATGTTACAAATGATATTAGCAAAGCACTCTCTATTATTTAAAATAAATTTAAAATATACTTTTATTATGTCTAGTTTATTATTTATGTCTTATTTATGACATTCAGGAAAGTACCACGACGGAAGGGTGTTCTATTTACTTACCTCCACTGCTAGCGCATCCAGGAACATAACAAAAGTTTTTCGATGTCATGGTAAAGAAAGAGTCCTGTCCTGTCTCACAAAAAACTTCAGCTCAACTCAACGTACCTACTTGGCGAGGAATGTAGAAATAGTCCACGAAACGCAAAGAAACACTCAACAAGAACACAAAAATTATATAGATTAAGCGAAGAGTTATTATTAAAACTTCAGTACTTAGGTCCGGTTGCTCGAAGCTTGGTTACATTAACTATAGAGTTAAATTATGGTTAAAGTAAAATTAACCGCCGGTCAAATTTAAAAAGCGTTGTTGAAGCAGCGGTTACTTTAACGAGCAGTCAAATTACAGATTTAACGACGGTCAAAATAACCGACAGGGTGGGGGTGGTTTGAATTTTGACATTAGTAATTAAGGGAAAGTTAATAAAATAGTACAGACAACACTTTTAACCCTAAGATAACCAACGTATTTTTCTTTTACCGATGTCAAAATTGACAACAGTTAAATTATAACTTTAGTCAATTTTGACAAAAGTTAAATGTACGAGCAACCGGACCTTAGAGAAGAAAACGCACAAACCCAAACAACCAGCAACAACAAAGAACAGCTGACAGTCAGCTGACAGACAACCTGACAAGCTTTTGGTATAATGTTGCCAGGCGAAAATTAAAGAATCGCCATCCATTCGTCTTGACGTAAACTGTTATTTTAATTGATTGAGCTACTTATTTTATGATCATTAAAAAATACACTTTGGCAATAATTTGATCGATGACTATACTATAAATTGCAGAAGTAATCATATTACATAAATAACTTAGTACTGTGTGGGATTTTTCATTTTGTCGGCTTATGTTGCACAGTTTCGCCACCTGGCCGCATGCCAGGAAGCTCATATATTATAATACTGTTAAATAAAAAATCTGTAGGTTCATTAGACGTTTAGTTATATCGGACACCTCTTTATTTCTGTTGGGTATCATCGGTAATTGTGACACTTATTTTGTACTAATATTGAACCTCCTGCTACGAGTAGGTACAGACCAATCGATGTTCGTATACGATTTGTTGACATGTGGGACAATTTAGTTTGTTTGAAACGTTCTAACTTTTCAATAGAAACCACAAACAAAATGTTCGACATACGAATTACCACACTGATAAAGTTCGAATGCCTGAGAATCGGGCCCCAGTGTGTGACGTATTTAATTTATAGAAGGCGTTAGAAGACACCGCTAGAAAATGACACACCGGCGTGCCAGTTGGGGTTCAAGGGGGCTGAAATAGCACACCGGGGTGCCGGTTGGGATTTAATAGGCATTTAAAACTGCCTTAGCAAAACTAATATTGGTATTGGACTGGTCATTATGGTCTACGAAAAGTTAAGAATAATTGGTACAAGTTTTTGTCTTTTTGTCTGATATTATTAGTTTTCTCCAGATAAACTATGAGAGTTCTGACGGGGCATATTTCTGGTTTTGTTCAGAAAGGGCAACACAAGTTTTATTGAATTTCTTCTTGGACATGTGGTCTTTAAAACATCAGTTATAATTATATTATAGTAGCTCCTTCATGATCAATCTTTATATTGTTTATTTTAATTAACCGACTTTAAAAATTGAAAAGGAGGAGGTTATCTATTCGTCGCGTATTTTTTTTTTATATGTATGTACACCGATTACTCGAAGACGGCTGAACCGATTGAAATGATTTAAACGTTATAACATCAGGTTTGTTCCCAAGTTGGTCCCATTTTTTGAAATTTTGAAATCGGTTCAGTAGTTTTCAGGGAATTTTGAAAATACTGTCGTTTTCGTTACCACTTTATGTGAATTCATAACGTATCTTTAGGCAAAACTCCTTTGTTTATAAACCGATTTAGATGATTCTTGTTTTTTTGAAAAGGGAATACCTTAAAAAGAGCGAAATAAAAATTATTTTTATAAAAAAATAAAACCGCCTTCAAAAAAATGACATCATAAAGTACCTACATACGTTATTTGGTGAGGGATTATTTCTTACTTTTTGATGTCATTTTTTTGAAGGCGGTTTTATACAATATAAGGTTTGCACTCTTTGTGCAGTAGCCAAAGCTATTACCATAGCAAATTTTTTTAGACTATTTTTCTAAGGTCAAAGCATTATTAGGGTACCAATTGCTCAAAAATGTCAATACCTTTTCGGGATCCCATACATGATCATATTTAGATGAAAAAAACGTAGTTTAAAAATCCCTTAACTCTTTGAGCCATTTGACTTTCATACAGATGATGCTATAAATGAAACAATGGTAAATTTGGTTTAATTTGGGTATATTATTACTTATGTTACTTTACTGACCGCTATGGCTGTAGGCCTATAAATAATAAACGAAAACAACAGTATGAGTGACAATTGTTACATGTAGAAATATATCATAGTTATTTTTTATGGAACTCCTGGAAACACATTTTATCTTTACGAATACACAAGGGCACTTTACAGGTGCTACACTGCCATACAGTATGTGCTGGATTTATTTTCGTACTGCAGTTTGCGCATCTCCGTGAAGTTGTTCGCTCTGGTTGGTGCGTGCTTTCCAGACGTTATTCTGAGGGGACCATGGGTTTATGGCGCTTTATCATTTCAGGTAAAGGTTAAGAGGAGCCAGAACTATTACAGGAGCGTCTTGGACCATGTTCGCGTTTTCTTGCCTGAGCTAGAGCTAGGATTCCTTGGTAAACACTTCTGCGATAGTCTTTAGCGTTCAACTGTTCCATATGCTGATGGTATTTTTGCTGGAGTTCTTTATACACTAAGAAAGAGTTTACGACAGCACAATCTAAAAAATGAAAAAATATTCTATGCCCCCATTTTTTGGACTTTCTATCATATAGTATAATATATAATAGCATATTATGTACTTTTTATTTGGTCGAATCTATCAACAAAGTTCATAGAACTGTTGTATTTCATCACAGCATCTGGACAGGGTATTTCAGTTTTGTCTCCATTACGTTCCCTTCGTGACACAATACCCGTCGTAGTTGGATCTAAGTAATTAGTAAGAAGAAATACAGACATTTTGTTTTTCCATTTCTAAACATGCTCACCTCGGTTTAGATTTTTGTCCTCTTTCAGCTTTGGTAGATATTTTCTATTGGAATTGACAGTACCACAAGCCAAAATACTGTTTTTATGCAGACCTACTTGTAACAAATAACTATTGAAATAATTATCGAAGAACACTTTATGATATTTTGATTTTAAATTTTCACAAAACTGACGAATAACTTTTTCACCTGAAGGTAGAAACACATTTCGCTGGCGCAGCGCAGCGCAGCGCGATCGGTTTCATACATTTAGTATGGCTAGAAACACATTTCCCTAGCGCAGCGCAGCGCAACGCAGCGCAGCGCAACGCAGCGCAGCGTTTCCGCTCGGCTCCGATTGCGCCAGGCCCCCCACCACTTTCTAGCATTGTATCGTCAGATGGCTCGGTAGCGGACTGCGCAGCGGAGCTCTGCATTTTGCTTTTTACTACATATGTTCTCCGATTTCTCCGTCAATAATGGGCCAATTTAAAATTTTTTTTTTTGTTTAGAAGAGTCACCAATACATTATCATGTAGGGTTGTTAATTATACTGTTAAAACAGTATTAAAGTGTTTTTAGTACACTATACTTTTTAATTTTATAACAAAAAGAATGTATAATTCTGATTTGAAAATAAATTACACTAAATATTTCTAAAATCGGTTCAGTATTTTTTTGAGTTTATCTATTACAAACAAACAAAGTGTATTTATAGTATTAGTATAGATATAAATTGCATCTCGTAATCATTCATCATCATCTTATCATCGTAATCATCAACATATTTATTTTTGGATTTAATATGTTCAAGTAAGAACAGAAATTGTTTTCAAAATTAGAAGAAAACATAATGCAGATGTTAGCTCGGCAACGACTCGATTGACACTGATCAAAAATTTCGTCAGGAAACGCTGCGCCACGCTAGTGAAGTGTGCACACCCGGGTCGACGCTGCGCTGCGCTGCGCTGCGCCAGCGAAATGTGTTTCTAGCTTTAGTCAGTTTGCACATTAGTCCCATCTTTTCCGGTATAAATTTCGAAATCTAAACAATATCCAGACTCAGCACACATCATCCATACTTTGTATCCACGTTTTATTGGTTCTTTGGGCATATACTGTTTGAGATAACTGCGACCCTTAAATTTTATCATGCCTTCATCTATAGCAACTTTTTCTGTTGGCTTATAGTTATTATCAAAATTTCTTCTTAGGATATCTAGCAAAGGCCTTATCTTATAAAGTTTGTCATAATTAACGTCATTCCTAGTAGGCATGAGATTATTATCATTCAAATGTAAGTTATTTAGAAGCCAGCCAAACCGGTTGAGTGGCATAAAAGAATCAGATGAAATATAAGGGTCATGTAAATCAGCGGCAGAGGACCGTCTCATGGTAATTTTGGTACCCGTTACAGCAATTTTTCTAATAATTGTATTATTTATTCAAAAATTCCTTTTATTTGTTAATACTTATAGATTTGAATATGCGGCGCAGCTTGCAGTTTCCTTTTTGTTAATTCTATAATATAATGTGAATAAGATTAAGATTAGTGTGTTCATTAAACTATTTGATTCCTTGTTTGGTTGAAAATTGTTTACTGTTTTAGGTAATAAGCAAAATTGTACTTAATTTAAGCGGTTTTCTGTATTGTGATGGAAAGTAACCTTACTATTATGTAAAGGTCATTTTTCAAATTTGACGACTCTGTATAAGTTAAAACAGGGAGAAAAAAATAGCCCTTGGCGAGTTTCTTGCCGGTTCTTCTCGCTACAAGGTCTCCTGCCGTAGGATTTGCGAACCGATGGCGTAGCTTCATTGACGTTCATAAGTGTTGTTAAACAAACCTAAATTGAATAAACGATTTTGAATTTTGAAATTTTGAATTTTGATGTACTTGCAAAATTAGATAAAGGCATGTCGTCGTCCGAAGCAGAGCCATCCTCAACAGCTGCCCCTAACTCGGGAGGTATGTCTCCTTCTTCGTTGGATTCCTCACTACAGATGCTGTCACTATCTGAAGGTATGTCTTCCAGAAGAATACTTTCAATGTCCCGTTCATTCATTATACGCGGCATTCTGAAAATATAACAAATTTATAAGGACACAATCGATCAATACAAGTAAACTAAAAACCCCTACAGCCACAGTGGTCAGATATCAAAGCACTTTATTAATTTTGTTAGCCATAATAACATATTAAAAATAACCTTTAATTTTTAAAATAAATCAATGAAGGAATGACTAAACAATGTAAAAACACAAAAATCTCTTGTAAAAACACAATAACACAAAAGCTTTGTCAACAGATGCTGTAGTAGATCGTATATAGAAATAAAATCTTAAAAATGTGGTTAGATAACTAACCACCAAACCTGAAAGAGTACAACCGTTTAATCCTATCATCCGACCCTATGTGGTTACCAATTATCAGTGAGAGTGCTGATCTATGACAATCGAGGGTTCGATATGACGCACCCTTATTTTTTTTTTTTGTTAAATACGATATTATTATAGGAATAGATGCTCCATATATACGGCGCTATCAAATAAGTCGCAAATAGAGCAGGGGGTTTACACCAGTGTTAAGGTAAGATAAGATAAGATAATTCATTTATTGCATAAAAATATGGTACAGTATGATATTGTTATGTTATGATAGTTATAGTTCTTACATATTTAACTGTTGGACAGCATGCAATATTTAAAGTATAATAATAATTATTTATAAGTTGGTAAGTAATTAATTACATTTGTTGAGAGTAAAATTTCTTAATAGCTAAATTAAATACATGAAAAATAATGAAAAGTTTAACCAACGATTACATTCATTAATAATAATAATACAATGTCACATTCAAAATTACTTAATTGTTAGTCAATGTCAGAATATGCTTGTAAATTTTTAAAAAGTATGTCAAAGTTCATTAATATTATGTACTTAATGTAATTGGAATTGTGATAAAGTGATAAGGATTATTTTTTAAGCTTAATAAAATTATCCATGTCCTTATGAGTCAATTTGTCCTTAAAATACTCCGCAAGTGAGTAATAGCACTTGTCTCGTAGTATTTTCAGTAGACGACGTCTAAATAAGGATAGAGGTAGTGTCTTCAATAGCTCCGGTAAGTGGTTATATATTTTGACAGACATTGTTAGACAACTCCTACTATAGATTTCTGTCCTAGAGTCTGGTATGCACAGTCTGTTTGGAAATCTGGTTTCAAAAATACATACATCTTTTTTAAACCTATAGAGTTCTGGATGCATTTTGACAAACATACATATTTCCAAAATATAAATACACGAAAGTGTTAATAAACCAAACGATTTGAACAAAGGCCTGCAGGAAACCCAAGAATTTACATCAGCAATGGCTCTAATGCATTGCTTCTGTGCAATAAATACTCTCTCTAGTTTCACAGAGTTACCCCAAACCAATATACCATACCTTAAAATTGATGAGACATACCCATGATATGCTTTCAATGCAGTTTTAATGTTACTTATTTTTGCTAAGCGCCATAAAACATAGGCGAACCTATTAATTTTTACACATACTTTGTCAACATGTGGTTTCCAAGTGCTCTTTTCATCAAATTCTATCCCTAGAAATGAGACTTGGTTAGTCTCAGCAATTTTCTTATCATGAAAATTGACGTTTAATTCAGCTTTTGTAGCACCTTGATTAAAAAATTGAACTAATTTTGTCTTGTCTATATTGACTGTCAAATTATTTGCATTTAGCCAATTAATAATGTCACTTACTGTAGAATTTAGAATGTCATTCAATTTACTTATAGATTCGTCACTAACTACGACTGCAATGTCATCTGCGTATAGCGAACAATGAAATTTTGTGATGTCAGGTAGATCATTAATGTATAATAAAAATAGTAAAGGACCCATTATAGAGCCCTGTGGTACACCTAAATAAGTATTCTTCATCTCAGAAGAATAATCTTCTTCCTGAGAATCGCTGTTAATTCCCTTAACTTCCACAAATTGGACTCTATTGGAAAGATAACTTTTTATCCAGTTTAAGGTATTGCCTCTTATTCCATACGCTTCGCACTTCTTTAGAAGAAGGTCATGCGAGACATAGTCAAAGGCTTTGCGCATGTCGAAGAATATAGCTACAGTTTTAATTTTTTTGTTTACATTTTTTACTATTTCACTAACAAGCTTATACGCTGCTAATCCTGTCGACTTACCTTTTTGGAATCCATGTTGATTAGGATTTAGTATTTGATATTTATCCAAGTATTTCATTAATCGTACCAGCATACATTTCTCTATAATTTTTGAAAAGATAGAGATAAGAGCTATCGGGCGATAGTTAGTAGGATTTTTTCTGTCTCCTTTTTTGTGGATTGGTTTAATTACACTTATCTTTAGCCTATCTGGAAACACACCTTGCTGTAAAGATAGGTTAATTATATGAGATAGTATCGGAGCAATAATGTGCTTGCATTCCTTTAATGTCCGGGTATCTATTTTATCATATCCTACAGAATAAGTATTATTTAAGGAGTCAATTATTTTTGCAACTTCAGCATCGTCAGTGGGAAATAGAAAAATAGTTGAAGGATTTGGTTGAATGTTATTATAATTAATGTCAAAATGTTTATTATTAGTATTGTCAATGAAATAATTATTGAGAATATTACAAATGTCAATAGGATTATTATAAATAGTGTCATCTAGTCTAATTTGTTTTATTTGTTGACTCTTACTAGAGTTATTTGCTACGTTATCATTAATTACCTTCCACGCTGCCTTGGAGATATTCGTTGCTTTGTTCATATATGATATGTTTTGATTCTTTTTTGCAGTCTCAACACATTTTTTGAGTAATTTATTGTAATTTTTATAATTTGTTTTCTCAGTTACACTTTTAGTTTTATAGTACTTAAATCTTAATTTTCGCTTCGTGTTCGTAGCAATTTTTATACCTTTTGTGAGCCATTTAGGTTTATTGTGAATATTTCTCTGTTTTTTTACAAAGTAGAACGGGAAACATAGGTTATAAGCTAGTGTTATCATTTCATGAAATTTGTTGAATGCTTTGTTTGTATCTGATTCAGTAAGTACGTCCTGCCATGATAACGCCGCTAAGTAGTCCAAAAACTTTAATTTGTTGCTAGGACTAAAATCTCTTTTTTTGAAATAAATTGATTCTGGCGGTACAATTTTGCTCTCAAGGTTAGTTATAAGTACTTGGGCTTGGTCATGATCTGAAAGTGCTAGTGGGATGTTTTCTCCTATTGCATCTTTGCAGTTGCTAATGATCTGATCCAGACACGCCTTTTGTCTGGTGGGGGTTTTAATATGAATCACTAAATTAAAATTTAATGTTAGTCTATAATATTCATTTAAAATGTCAGATTCTTTTAAAATGTCAATGTTAAAATCACCTGTAATAATAATTTTTCTATTCTGTTTTTTCCGCAGCTTTTCCAGCAGAGATTCTAGTTTTTTTAAGAATAAGTAAGGGCTGCTTTTTGGTATTCTATATATACATAATACAATAGTTTTATAATCTGGGATTTCAATACCACTTATTTCAAAAATACGGTCACATTTTAGGTCATCGAATAGAGTTAACTTATGGAATTCAAGATAATCTCTACAAAATATCATAGACCCTCCACGTTTTTCATGTTTTCTAGAGTACCAGTCGGCTAGAATAAAACCTGGTATAAATGCATTGGATTCATTTCCTGCCATGATAAATGTTTCAGAAAAGCATAAAATATCTACATACCTTTCCTTAGCAGCAAGATTATTAAGAGCTATTTGTAGTTCATCTTTTTTACTTAAAAGTCCTCCCATGTTTTGATGTAATAAAACTAATTTATTGGTTTTATTCTCGAAAAAAATCATCAGTACTTTTTGTTGTATGAATGGGAGTTCCTTTTGGGGTTTTTTTAGGGATCACATTAAAATAATCTTTAATAGTTTTCTTAAAAGTGACTCTTTCATTTGTTGACATTTCCTTTATTAAGGATGGCGAGTTGGGATATGTAATTGGCTTGGGTTTAAAGTAAAATGGAATGGTGCCTTTACGGGGTACGACGTTTTGAGAACTTTTAGAGTTCTCTATATTTTCTAATTTTTGGTTCCGCAAGCGTTTGGCCAATGTCGTCGGATTTAGGAACGTTTTATCATAGTAAATGCAATCTATAATGTAGTTAATTCTATTACAATAATTGTGCTTATAGTAAGACTTTACAAAGTAGCAATTTGGAAAAAGATTGACTATCTGTTGAATTTCTTTATTCAGATATATTTCATTTAAATGAGAATTATTCATAGTATTTAATATAATTACAGTGTTTGTTCTTAATTTATCTAAAGTTGAATATAAATTAGCAATAATCTTTAATCTACTAGTGTCATTTTCACCTACAGATAATACAAACACGTCTTCTGGGTCATACGTCATATCACAGTTTTTCAAGATTTCGTCCGTTGAAGCATAAGGTTTAGTTGTCGAAAAGATTTTGTAGTTTTCATATTTTGTGTTATTCCTGGATTCCATCAGAGTCTCGGCTAATCCTACACATTGTTGGGAACCGAAGATCCGTATTGTTTTCTTTTTATCAAACTCCACGAAATTCGAATTCTCTTGTTGTTCTCTAGGTTCAATTTCAGGTATTATGTCAGTGAAAGAGTCTTGACTCAGATGTGAGGCTGATTGATCGTCCGTATAGTCATTATTTCTTATTATTATATTGTCAAGTGCTGTCGAAGTCGTACTATCGTGGCAAATTAACTTAAGGTTATTTATAATTAGTAGGGAAATTACTTTCCCAGCCTTCATACTGACCTATTTTAAAATAATCAGTGTGACGGTGGATAATACATATGAGTAGGTGCAGTGTTAACGTTGGGTAACCCTCAACGATTTACCTTTCGGACTGTTGGTCCCACTAGTGGAACCTAGCAGTGGGACCAACAGTCTGAAAGGACGGTCTAGTACTAAAGCCGATAGTAGGCATCTCGCTACTAACAAACATTTAAGATAATATGAGACTCGTAATCAAGAAGCCCAGGTTATTAGGTATTTGAGCATGTAATTAACATAACATAAATAAACTAAAATAAAATAAGCATCTTCTATTGCAAAACCGAACAAAAACATAGAATCCACTTAATGTAGAATTTCCAAAAAATGCCCAATTTCAATTTGCCCATGAATTAACTGAAGTTGCGTATTTATTATGAAATTGTCTTTTTCTATTTCTGCTTGTTTTCTCTTATTTTTATTTGTTTAATTTGATTTTATTTGCTGTTGTATCATCTTTTAATGCCGAGAGTAACTTTGCGAGAGTAATGTGATTCTTGTTTACACTCGTGTTAATTTGAGAATTCCAATTCTCGCAAACATTGTTTGTCCAATGGCGTTCATTAAAAACACACCATTCATAAATAAGTCCAGTATTCTTAACCCAAGTTTTTTCCATGTACGTCATGAATTTATTCAAGTTTTTACTGTTGAAATTTTCACATTGTGACTGAATATATATCCACCCCTCTTGGACTCTATCAACTGGCAGCAAAGAAAGTGCGGTGTACAATCCGACTATCCGGCGATGCGTTCAATATCTTTGGACTTTTTCCATATGCTTTTATAAAAATGGTAGTAGCATTTTTTTATTATGATTTTTGGAAATATTATTTTCAGAGAATTTGAGACTCCCACTTCAAAGTCAATATGGCATTTCACCGGATTGAACTGAGGGCAAGTAGTTCGTATTAAATGAAATAATCTATTATACTACTTATAATAAAACTGTAAACGATCCAATTCTGTACATTGAAAAGAAATAGAAATAAATACCACCAGGGGTCTTCTTAAACGAAACATACCAAAAATATAGTTTTTGAATTTTTGGTATGTCTGTCTGTCTGTTGTCCGCGTTTCACACAAAAACTACTGAACGGATCTTGATAAAACTTTTTTGTTATACAGCTATTGGTCCTCGCCAACATATAGGCTATAATTTATATTGAAGATCGTTATATCTGATGTGGAACCATAGCAGTCCAGCCACACTAAAAGAGATATAAAAATACCGTCTTAAGAAAAATTGTTAAACGTGATGAGCACTTTCTATTGACGTACAAAGTTTGAAGGTCTGGTTCACCTAATATGGAACCCTAGCAGCCAGGTTAAACTATATGAGATACAAACATAGCGTCCTAAGAAAAGTTGTTTAACATAATAAACATTTTCTATTGACGGAAAAATATCGAAGGTCTGGCACACCTGATGTGGAACCCTAGCAGCCCAGCTAAACTATAAGAGATACCTACAACTATAGTATCTTAAGAGAAGTTGTTCAGCGTGATAAGTATTTTCTTTTGATATACAGTCTATACTAATATTATAAATGTGAAAGTGTGTTTCTTTGTATGCCCGTCTTTCACGTCAAAACGGAGCAACGAATTGACGTGTTTTTTAGTATGTGCGTGTCGTGTAGTACACGCGGGCGAAACCGCGGGCGGAAAGCTATGTAATGTAAATTTTTTATGTGTTAATATGTATCGTAGCATTCATAGCGCTGTACTAATATATATTAAATAAATAAATAAAAAAAACACAAAAGCTTATTAGCCTAAAAAAAAAAATGCTGCCGAAAGCACTATTCCACGCGGACGAAGTCGCGGGCACAGCTAGCTCTGTTTTTTGTCAGTCATCAATGCGTAAAATAATGGTATCACATTAGTGTGCTCCGACGTACTGTCGACGTCACCCATTATCAAGTTCAATTGAAGGAATGGTTGTGGAGCCACTTTAAAGGTACCATCAGCGAAGCACTCTTTTATATTGCCTAGCAAATCTTTTGACTCCTCTGAAGAAAATAGTAATATCACTGAGTTCTCATGCCGATATTCTGCTAGTAAAATATCATTGAAAGTGGCTGGAACTTCAACTTCTGTTATATTTTTAAAAACAGTTTTCTTAACTTGCTGTTTTTTAAGTCTTGCCAAATATAACCCTTAACCAGGCAACAAGGATTTTATTGAGTGATATTTATGAAATTAAGGAATTTGTTTAAATAGAGAAGAAGAAACAAAACCATGATTTTTTACTATTTTTATTTTTATTTTTTTATAAAAAAAACCCTGTGGTCCATATAAGTACCTTGTGCAGTGTGGCAATAGTATTGTGGTCTCTATTGGTACCTTGTCCTGAACAAACAGTAAAATGATATTTATTATAACAATTTATCATTACAAATTATGAGGCACATAAGGCAAATGAAACCTTTCAAAACATGGCGATATGCATAGTGGAACTTTGCATAATTTGCACTCTATTTTAGACCGCTTGGGATTCGTTCGAGTGCTGCAGAAACGGCACCGGCGTTTAGTTCCTGCACGTGGCATGTGTACACCAACATTGGCCAGTCGCACCTCATCCGAGATACTGTATACACCTCCTTTTTTATTTTTCAATATGGTTGAACATGCCTTGCGGGAACTAAAGTTGTTGATTAGACCCCTGGCAACGCGTAAACGAAACTGGCGATGGCTATTATTGCGCATAACATGTCCCCGGCTGTAGAGAATGTAGGCATTTATAAGAGCAGCTTCAAAGAGGAACCAAAACAGGCGAAACCAATTTTTCTTTGACTTGCGGCCTATAAAGTAGGAGCTCCTGAAGTGGTCAAAGCGATCAACTCCACCCATGTTTTTTGTATATTCTACAATGGCCAAAGGACAAAACATGGGTTTTCTTGATCCATCTTTTTGTTTACGTTCAATGGTTTGTACCTTTCTTGGGTCAAATGCAGTAGTAGCAACGTAGACGTCCTTAGTATCCATCCATTTGATTACTGATGTAGGGGCAGCATGTTGATACATAAATTCTCCTGGCTTTAAACACATTGGGTCTCTTGTTCCCCTCTTTGCAGTTATTTCACCCGGAAGACCTTTTCGATTGACTCTGATTGTACCCACAGCATAAATATTTTTGTGATGCAGCATCTCCAGAAGAGGCAAACTAGTAAAAAAATTATCGAATGCCATCAATGTGTATGGTTGAACATTTCTACATAGATCCATTACCACTCTGTATCCAAGACCTCCAGAATTTTCATCTGTTGAAGTGGCTTTACCGGTGTAAATGTCAAACGAGTACAGGTATCCAGACTCGGAGTCACAGCGTGCCCAAATTTTGTATCCTCTTTTAATGGGTTTGTTTGGCATGTACTGTTTCATGCTACTTCGACCCTTAAATTTTACCATACTTTCATCAATGCTTTGCGATGAAGATTGACTGCACAAGCTTGAGAAGTTATTGTTGAGAATTCCTATCAATGGTCGGATTTTAGCCAGTTTATCGTAATTTGGATCACTGCGTTCCAATTCAGTGTTTGGGTTGTTCACATGAAAGTTTTCTATTAGTTTTTTGTAGCGTTTTAGGGTCATTACTTGACTGATTCCTGGGTTGTTATAAAAGTCATCAGTGGACCAGAAAAGCTCAACATCAGTCAATGGATTTAAGCCCATCATTATAATCAAACCCAACAATGCACGTATTTCTTCATTGTTAGTTTCTACCCAGTTTTTTGACTGATTCTTGATGGCATATAGATTAGTGTTTTCCACCAGAATATCAATTATGTTTGATGTAAACATATGTTCAAAGTAATCTATTGGCAAATGTCTGTTATTGTAAGAAATAGTAGGTCTAGCTTTAGTTTCAAAGACTGGAAATGCTTGATTTTCAATATTGGTTGACCAAGATCTTTCTTTTTGAATCAGTTGAGTATATGTGACAGTATCACTTACTGGAGGAGATAATGGTCGCATTGGGGATGATGGTTGAACTGGAGATGGTGGTCGAATTGGAGATGGTGGTCGAACTGGAGATGGTGGTCGAACTGGAGATAGTGGTCGAACTGGAGATGATGGTGCAACAAGAATATTGGGAACTGTGCCACTTTGAGAACTACATCCTTCAATTCCTAGGTCCTCGGGTTGTATTAGCTGACTTTCTTGGTCAGCATCAGCATTGGAAAGAGATGGTACCACAGGGCCTTCGTTTTTATTACCAAGTATATCTAGGAGCTCTTCAGTAGTGATATTCTGTATCGTGTCTAGTCTTATGTTCATGATGTCCGAAAAATCTTCATTTATTTTCTCATCTTCACTATCTTCACCTTCTGATGACAGCATTCTTTGAAGATGAGCTTCAATATCTTTGTCTTTCAGCAGTCGGGGCTGAAAAACAAGAAAACTCATCCAAATAAATCTTGCAAATCGATATGCGTAACGGGCAATGATCATATATGGACCACATAATTAAAGCAATCGTTACAAGAATAAAAACAATGCTTACGATAAAGAAAATATGTTCACATCGTGTAAAAACTCCCAAATATTCATTTTTAAAAAACAAACAATACTTACCGGATTTTTTTTAGGCATTTTCTGCGATTTTCTGCAACTAATACACAAAAACACTCGTTTGATGTTCAAAAATGAGAACTGTCAAATATATTTCTTTTTTTTTTTTTCTACGCGTTCCTGAATACGAAGACTGCGTTCAAATCATAAAAATGTTTATTGTCTATGACTGTTTGACATATTGTGGTCCTTGAGTACACCTTGCCTTATAAAATGATCCAAAACTTAAGTGGTCCTTTATAGTACTTTCGACAGTACGTCGGAGCACACTAATGTGATACCATTATTTTACGCATTGATGACTGACAAAAAACAGAGCTAGCTGTGCCCGCGACTTCGTCCGCGTGGAATAGTGCTTTCGGCAGCATTTTTTTTTTTAGGCTAATAAGCTTTTGTGTTTTTTTTATTTATTTATTTAATATATATTAGTACAGCGCTATGAATGCTACGATACATATTAACACATAAAAAATTTACATTACATAGCTTTCCGCCCGCGGTTTCGCCCGCGTGTACTACACGACACGCACATACTAAAAAACACGTCAATTCGTTGCTCCGTTTTGACGTGAAAGACGGGCATACAAAGAAACACACTTTCACATTTATAATATTAGTATAGACTGTATATCAAAAGAAATAAAAGAGATATAAAAATACCGTCTTAAGAAAAATTGTTAAACGTGATGAGCACTTTCTATTGACGTACAAAGTTTGAAGGTCTGGTTCACCTAATATGGAACCCTAGCAGCCAGGTTAAACTATATGAGATACAAACATAGCGTCCTAAGAAAAGTTGTTTAACATAATAAACATTTTCTATTGACGGAAAAATATCGAAGGTCTGGCACACCTGATGTGGAACCCTAGCAGCCCAGCTAAACTATAAGAGATACCTACAACTATAGTATCTTAAGAGAAGTTGTTCAGCGTGATAAGTATTTTCTTTTGATATACAGTCTATACTAATATTATAAATGTGAAAGTGTGTTTCTTTGTATGCCCGTCTTTCACGTCAAAACGGAGCAACGAATTGACGTGTTTTTTAGTATGTGCGTGTCGTGTAGTACACGCGGGCGAAACCGCGGGCGGAAAGCTATGTAATGTAAATTTTTTATGTGTTAATATGTATCGTAGCATTCATAGCGCTGTACTAATATATATTAAATAAATAAATAAAAAAAAACACAAAAGCTTATTAGCCTAAAAAAAAAAATGCTGCCGAAAGCACTATTCCACGCGGACGAAGTCGCGGGCACAGCTAGCTCTGTTTTTTGTCAGTCATCAATGCGTAAAATAATGGTATCACATTAGTGTGCTCCGACGTACTGTCGACGTCACCCATTATCAAGTTCAATTGAAGGAATGGTTGTGGAGCCACTTAAAAGGTACCATCAGCGAAGCACTCTTTTATATTGCCTAGCAAATCTTTTGACTCCTCTGAAGAAAATAGTAATATCACTGAGTTCTCATGCCGATATTCTGCTAGTAAAATATCATTGAAAGTGGCTGGAACTTCAACTTCTGTTATATTTTTAAAAACAGTTTTCTTAACTTGCTGTTTTTTAAGTCTTGCCAAATATAAACTATGTTTGATACTATTAAAGGAAGGGACATTTGTCACCAACGTCAATCCTTTATTAATTACAGGCGTAATGCCTTTCTTATATATTTTCGGCATTGATTTCACGGAGATACTAGCCTTTTCTTTCATCTTGTGAACGCACATTGCAACTTTATTCTGGGCTATGTCTGACTTACACTCGACTTTTGTTATATCCCTGAGTTGGGAATTTGCAGGACGGGTTTGGATGTTCAGATGATACTTCTTGAATAAAACTTTTCTTCTTAAAACAATGTATTTGTTTTATTGAAACTAATCCTTACTTCCTTACTTATTTTATTTTTTTATATTATAAATGCGAAAATGCGAATCTGTCTGTCTGTGTGTTACACAATCACGCCTAAACTACGCAACCGATTTGAATAAAAATTGGTACAGAGATAGTCTAGAGCCTGAGAAAGGACATAGGCTACTTTTTTATGTGAACAAAGGGCTGTAAGGGGTTGAAATAGGGGATGAAAGTTTGTATGGAAATCACGTCATTTTTAAAGCTAGAAGCTTCAAAATTATTTTATAGGCTTTTGATTAGATAAATAAATACGACCTTCAAAGTTTGTAAAAAAAACTACCCTAAAGGGGGTGAAAACAGGGGATGAATTTTTTCGTGTGATGACGTCGGCAAAAAAGTTTACGGAACGGATTTTGATGAAAGTTTTTTTGTTATACAGCTATTGGTCCTTGCCAACATATAGCTATAATTTATTTTGAAGATCGCAATTTCTGATGTGGAACCATAGCAGTCCAGCCAAACTATGAGAGATATAAAAATACCGTTTTAAGGAAAATTGTTAAACGTGATGAGCACTTTCTATTGACGTACAAAGTTTGAAGGTCTGGTACACCTGATGTGGAACCCTAGCAGCCAGGTTAAACTATATGAGATACAAACATAGCGTCTTAAGAAAAGTTGTTTAACGTCATGGACATTTTCTATTGACGGAAAAATATCGAAGGTCTGGTACTCCTGATTTGGAACCCTTGCAGCCCACCTTAACTATAAGAGATACACAGCATCTCAAGAGAAGTTGTTCAGCGTGATAAGTATTTTCTTTTGACATACAATATATACTAATATTATAAATGTGAAAGTGTGTTTGTTTGTATGTCCGTCTTTCACGTCAAAACGGAACAACGGATCGACCTGTTTTTTTTTAGTATGTGGATAGTTTAGGAGCTAGAGAGTCCCAAAGACTAATTTTATCCCGGAAAAATATCACATTCCAGCGGAAAAACGTCGTGTAGTACACGCGGCAAAACCGCGGGCGGAAGGCTATGTGATATAAATTTTTAATGTGTTAATACGTAGGTACTATTTATGTAATATACACGGTATTTTTTTATCACCCCGGATATTTTTAGGAATTATTTTACTCATGAAAACAAACAACTTTTATTAAGGGACCAACACTGAAATCGCGAAAAAATATCAGCTGTTCCATACATTTTGATTAAATATTTTTGCACTTTTGTATGGAATAGCTCTTTTTTTGCGATTTTAGTGTTGGTTCCATAATAAAAATTGGTTGTTTTCATGAGCAGAATAATCCTTTTAATTTTATCCGGGGTAAAAAAATTACCGTGTATATTAAGTAAATAAATAAAATAATTCATACTTATTATAAAACTGTATGCGATTCTATTCAGGGGGCTACCGGCAAAAAATTATGGGTATGGACATGGGCTTTATTTGACATTTGAAGCCCATATTATGCCCTTAAAAGCACAAAATATCACCTTTTTAATATACTATATCTATGCAAAATATGGGCATCAAATGTCAAATGAAGCCCATGTCCATATCCATATTTTTTTGCCGGTACAGGGGCTGTATACATTGAAAAGAAATAGAAAAAAATACCAGCAAGGGTCTTCTTAAACGGAACAGATACCAAAAATATAGTTTTTGAATTTTTGTCTGTCTGTCTGTTGTCCACGTTTCAGGCAAAAACTACTGAACGGATTTTAATGAAACTTTTTTTGTTATATAGCTATTAGTTGTCGCCAACTTATAGGTAGGCTATAATTTATTTAGAAGATCGAAATGGCCGATGTTGAACCATAGCAGTCCAGCCAAACTATGAGAGATATAAAAATACCGTCTTATGGAAAATTGTTAAATGTGATGAGCATTTTCTATTGACGTACAAAGTTTGAAGGTCTTGGTACACCTGCCTGGCTAGCATTACCATAATTATATCACGCGATATGATGTAGCACGTCTTGCTGTCTTGCTTCCACCTTAGTGGGGTAGGTAAGCAAGACAGCATGACGTTATATATCATATCGCATGATAAAAGCCGTTCATGCTAGGCCAGCTGATTTGGAACCCTAGCAGCCAGGTTAAACTATATGAGATAGCATCTTAAGAGAAGTTGTTCAGCGTGATAAGTTCTTTCTTTTGACATACTGTTTGTATTGTTTGTATATCCGTCTTTCACGTCAAAACGGAGCAACGGATCAGCGTGTTTTTTTAGTATGTGGGTATTTTAGGAGCTAGAGAGTGACAAAGACTAATTGATATCCCGGGAAAATATAACTTTCCCTCGAGATAACGTCGTGTAGTACAGGCGGGCGAAACCGCGGGCGGAAGACTATGTGAAATAATTTTTTAATGTGTTAATATGTATCATAGCGCTAAACTAATATATATAAAATAAATAGGTAAAAAACCTTATTAACTAAAAAAATGAAAAATGCTGCCGAAAGTCACTATTCCACGCGAACGAAGTCGCGGGCACAGCTAGTATTCAATATAATTAGGAGGTACAAGGTTTGTTATTATGACTAGCTACTACAATGCTATCCCAAGATCTGATCTGTCTCGGCAGAAGCTTTGCTTTTATACAGTTTTGTTATCTCGTTTTCTGTTGTTTTTAACCGACTTCAAAAAAGGCGGAGGTTCTCAGTTCGGTTGAGTTTTTTTTTTTTTTTTTAATGTTTGTTACCTCATAACCTTGTCAATTATAAACCGATTTTAGAAATTCTTTTTTGGTTTGAAAGCATATAGTTATAAATTGGTCCCATTGTTATACGGTCAGGATCTGATGATGGCAACCTGGAGAAATCAAGGGAACTCTTCAAATATTATAGGCACACCTATAGCGATTTTGGTATTTTCTTAAGTAACTCGTGCCCTTGCTTTCGGTAAGCACCATTTGGTGAAGAGTAACTGATGATGAAGACCACATATGGCCACCGAAAACATTAATTAAATACTAAATATGTTACGGGCGCAATACGATTCCTTTAAGGTTCATAACTAATTTTTAAGTATTTGCGACTGGTAGTCATCATCTCACGATGATGAGCTGGTGATGGAAGGTACAACTCCTCAATAGTTAGGAGTTGGAGGACAATTCTTTAAATATCGTTGATACGTAAATATTTGTAGTTGTTACCTTTCAGGTTATTTAGTTAAGCTGATGATGGAAGGTAAAACTCTTTAACGCTTAGGAGTTAAAGTATGTTTTTAAGTACTACAAGCGCAAATAGAACTTTAGGTTGTATTCTTTCAAGTAATTTAGGTTAGCTGATGGTGGAAGGAAACTGCATAACAGTTAAGAGTTGGAGGGTGGTGCTTGTCTGAGTGTTCTAATTTAGATATGGGCTATAGTCGTTGCACATTAAGCTACCCTTGCTCATTATGCGGTTTCTTATAGTAGATTTCTAACACTAAAAAAGGAAAAATAAACAAAAATTTTCAAAAAAAATTAAACCGCCTTCAAAACAAAACTGCAAACAAAAACTCATTTCCCAAAAACACGTAAAAGTGAAAAATAAATTGAATCATTCAATTCAAAGTACGAAAGTGCGGGACTTTTTCTAATTAATCTTGAACTTACTGATCTGATTGAAGTCGGTGTCAAGCCGGAAGTAACAAGAACGAATACTTAAAATTCAATTTCAAAATTCATTTTCATTTCAAAATAGTGAAACAATAATAAACAATATCTCATGCGCAGAGTGGTGTAAATTGTAACCTATCAAATACATATTAATATTAATATCTATTTGGCTTGACACCGACTTCAATCAGATCAGTAAGTTCAAGATTAATTAGAAAAAGTCCCGCACTTTCGTACTTTGAATTGAATGATTCAATTTATTTTTCACTTTTACGTGTTTTTGGGAAATGAGTTTTTGTTTGCAGTTTTGTTTTGAAGGCGGTTTAATTTTTCAGAAAACGTTTACGCAATTCTAAAACAATATACAAGGGAGTGGATATGATAAATTGGGTCATTTAGATATCTTATTAATTACTTCTAAAAATTGATAACAATGAGTTTTTACAATATTTCGGGGGTTAAGACCTCTTTACAATGTAAGGGAGATAATATTTAGAAAAATAGGATGTGAATACAATGATCATCATTGTCTTACAATGTTGCTAAAAAAATAAGATAACATATTTTGGTAATTAAGAGAAACGATAGCGGTACATCAAAAGCATTAGATAAACATTTAATTGTCGTCTTGACCTCTGATCTTTACTGATTAGGAATTCTGCTGATTAGTTACAATGTTGCATATCTGTAATACAATATCTTTAGGGTTCCATTAGGTGGATACATAACAGGTACATAACACCTCCCCTTATAAAACTAAACAAGGGTTAAAAGGATTGTTTAGTTTAACAGTTACAATAAAATTGATTGATTGAAACAATAAAATTGACTAATTATATTGAAGTTTTACAATTAATTGCTTATATCTTAAATTACAAAGTACAATATTGGTTAGTACATATTTCTTAACTAACAAATTTATATTATAGGTTGGTACGTTGTAATGAAATTATATCATTAGAATTAAAGGGATTATTTATCTTATTCTAGTTACAATATAATAATATATTTCTAAAATAGAAATAAAAGATTAGAATAAAAATATATTTTATTGATTACAATTTCTCTTATTACAAAGGAGAATAAAATGCTTTTTTTTTATATATTTTTTATTTATTTTATATCTTAGCATTTAATTATTATTATTATGTCTATACTTTAGAATGATCACATAATCTTATAGGTATCTTAAATTATGTACTTAATTATTTAAATTATAAGTATATTTTAAATTCAGGGTTTGAACTTGATGATCTCTTTAACCTTATTGGTCTTCTTTCATCATTTTCATCAATGGTGGTTGATTCTATATGATTAAGTCCTAAGTGGGGTTCTAATCTATTTTCAGTTCGTCGTTTAGTATAACATTGATTAAATATTTGGATGCAACATTTGCTGTCATTATTATCATTATTAGCATGTCTGTGACTAATGCGTTTCTTTCTTTTGAAAATTTTACGTAGTCTATACATAAAAAATATCACTACGAGTCCACAAACAACATATTATAAAAGATAAGGGATGTGAACACTATTTCTAATTTCAAATCCTCTGTCTTCTCTACCTTTTATTTGTTCTTCAATAGAGTGAAGTTTTACTGATGCTAAATTTAAATCCAGGGACCGGAAAACCCCTGTTTTTGATTAAGCTTATTATTAGGGAAACCTTGTTAACGGGTAACCGTATTATAGGGTTACCCTATCGATAGTGTAAGACTCAAGAAAGGGTAACCCTTTCGAATTAACTTTACTTCTTTCCAATGGGCTTACCGTATCGAAAGGGTTTTGAATTAAGCACTTACCACATAATTGGGTTACCCTATTGTCTCCTGCATCGCATCAATGGTCTCCTGTCTCTTTTCCGCGCATTCTGCATACCGTATCTCGGGGTGGTGGGCGTCCGTCTTGGTTATAATTATGTTGTGTTGTGTGTTGTAGATACTAATAATTTTTAAGCGCATTTGGTTTTTCTTTTGTGGTATATCTATCTATACTAATATTATTAGGAGGAAAGATTTGTATTTTTGTATGTAACGAATAAACTAATTAAGTACTGGACCGATTTAGAAAATTCTTTCACCGTTAGAAAGCTACAGTCTTCCCGAGTGACATAGACTATATTTTATCCCGATATTCCCACGGGAACGGGTACTACGCGGGTGAAACCGCGGGCGGCCGCTAGTTATGTATAAAGTAAAGTCCCGTGGACTAAAATAGGTAAGTACCATATTAGAAAAGCTCAAATTAGGGAAGTATTTTTTTTTTCTTGTGATAAATCAAAAGATCATAATATAAGTTTTCTAATAAACTATTTTTATTTTTTTTGCAATATTCAAAAGTTATATCAAAATAAAAATTAGTATTTCAATCGAACCGAAGACACGCCAAAACAGCTCCCCAACACACTTGAGCACGTGTGACGTCATAATGTTAACTTTCACTCATTGCAGTACCTGTGAAGCATCGGCGGGGGCCTCGAGGCACCCGACATGCCAACTAAATGCTGCCTTATTTCTATAGAAATAAGGTCTCTATTTTCCACTGCCAATCGGCAACCGCTATATTTCAGAGGCTCGGACAACTGACAGACACACAGACAAAAACTTCAAGTTTTAGCTTACTTCGCCATCACCACGTGGAGGTAGCTTTTATGATTTTTTATTTTGGGGGCCGATTTTGATGAAACACGGTTTTTAGTATTATTTTGACAAGTAAACAACAACGCACTTTTAAAAATAAAAAAAATCCAAGATGGCGGCCAACTTTTTTGTTTGTGGGCCGATTTTGATGAAACTCGGCTTTTGGTACTATTTTGACAGGAAAATAGCAACGCAATGTCAAAAATGATAAAAAAACCAAGATGGCGGCCAAATTTTTTGTTTGTTGGCCGATTTTGATGAAACTCGATTTCTAGTACAATTTTGACAAGAAAACAACAACGCACTGTTAAAAATAAAAAAATCCAAGATGGCGGCCAACTTTTTTGTTTGTGGGCCGATTTTGATGAAACTCGGATTTTGGTACTATTTTGACAAAAAACAGCAACACAATGTTAAAATAATTAAAAATCCAAGATGGCGGCCAACTTTTTTGTTTTTGGGCCGATTTCGATGAAACTCGGTTTCTAGTACTATTTTGACAAGAAAACAGCAACGCACTGTTAAAAATAAAAAAATCCAAGATGTCGGCCAACTTTTTTGTTTGTGGGCCGATTTTGATGAAACTCGGATTTTGGTACTATTTTGACAGGAAAATAGCAACGCAATGTCAAAAATGATAAAAAACCAAGATGGCGGCCAAATTTTTAGTTTGTTGGCCGATTTCAATGAAACTCGATTTCTAGTACTATTTTGACAAGAAAACAGCAACGCAATGTTAAAAATATAAAAAAATCCAAGATGGCGGCCAACTTTTTTGTTTGTGGGCCGATTTTGATGAAACTCAATTTCTAGTACTATTTTGACAAGAAAACAACAACGCACTTTTAAAAATAAAAAAGTCCAAGATGGCGGCCAACTTCTTTGTTTGTGGGCCGATTTTGATGAAACTCGATTTCTAGTACAATTTTGACAAGAAAACAACAACGCACTGTTAAAAAACAAAATCCAAGATGGCGGCAAACTTTTTTGTTTGTTGGCTGATTTCGATGAAACTCGGTTTTTGGTACTATTTCGTCAAGAAAAGAGTAACGCAATGTTAAAAACAATTAAAAATCCAAGATGGCGGCCACCTTTTTTTCTTGTCGGCCGATTTTGATGAAACTCGATTTTTAGTACTCTTTTGACAAGAAAACAACAACGCACTGTTAAAAATATAAAAAATCCAAGTTGGCGGCCAACTTTTTTGTTTGTGGGTTGGGCTGATTTCGATGAAACTCGGTTTTTGGTACTATTTCGTCAAGAAAAGAGTAACGCAATGTTAAAAAAAATAAAAATTCAAGATGGCAGCATTTTTTTTTTGTTTGTGGGCCAATTTTGATGAAACTCGAAGTCTAGTACTATTTTGACAAGAAAACAGCAACGCAATGTTAAAAATATTAAAAAATCCTAGATGGCGGCCAACTTTTTTGTTTGTGGTGTGTTTTGTGTCAATGTTAAAAAATAATTTATATTTTTAACAGTGCGATGTTATTTTCTTGTCAAAATAGTACCAAAAACCAAGTTTCAAAAAAATCGACCCACAAACAAAAAAGTTGGCCGCCATCTTGGACTTTTTTCTATTTTTAAAAGTGCGTTGTTGTTTTCTTGTCAAAATAGTACTAGAAATCGAGTTTCATCAAAATCGGCCCACAAACAAAAAAGTTGGCCGCCATCTTGGATTTTTTAATGTTTTTAACATTGCGTTGCTGTTTTCTTGTCAAAAGAGTACTAGACTTCGAGTTTTATCAAAATTGACTCACAAACAAAAAAAATTGCCGCCATCTTGAATTTTAATTTTTTTTAACATTGCGTTACTCTTTTCTTAACGAAATAGTACCAAAAACCGAGTTTCATCGAAATCAGCCCAGCCCACAAACAAAAAAGTTGGCCGCCAACTTGGAATTTTTTATATTTTTAACAGTGCGTTGTTGTTTTCTTGTCAAAAGAGTACTAGAAATCGAGTTTCATCAAAATCGGCCGACAAGAAAAAAAGGTATCTTGGATTTTGATTTTTTTTAACATTGCGTTACTCTTTTCTTGACGAAATAGTACCAAAAACCGAGTTTCATCGAAATCAGCCCAGCCCACAAACAAAAAAGTTGGCCGCCAACTTGGATTTTTTTATATTTTTAACAGTGCGTTGTTGTTTTCTAGTCAAAATAGTACTAGAAATCGAGTTTTATCATAATCGGCCCACAAACAAAAAAGTTTGGTCGCCATCTTGGTTTTTGTTTTTTTTAACATTGCGTTACTCTTTTCTTGACGAAATAGTACAAAAAACCGAGTTTCATCGAAATCAGCCCACAAACAAAAAAGTTGGCCGCCATCTTGGATTTTTTATATTTTTAACAGTGCGTTGTTGTTTTCTTGTCAAAATAGTACTAGAAATCAAGTTTCATCAAAATCGGCCCACAAAAAAGTTGGCCGCCATCTTGGATTTTGATTTTTTTTTAACATTGCGTTACTCTTTTCCTGACGAAATAGTACCAAAAACCGAGTTTCATCGAAATCAGCCCACAAACAAAAAAGTTGGCCGCCATCTTGGATTTTTTAATATTTTTAACAGTGCGTTGTTGTTTTCTTGTCAAAATAGTAATAGAAATCAAGTTTAATCAAAATCGGCCCACAATCAAAAAAATTGGCCGCCATCTTGGATTTTTTATTTTTTTAACATTGCGTTACTCTTTTCTTAACGAAATAGTACCAAAAACCGAGTTTCATCAAAATCTGCCCACAAACAAAAAAGTTGGCCGCCATCTTGGTTTTTTTTTTTACTTTGACGAAATTTGACGACTTCCGTGGCCGAGTGGTGTACGCAACGATTTTCAAGGTGCCGCTATCTCTAGAGGTCCCGAGTTCGATCCGGCTCGGATCGGTCGGCTAAATATTGAAAACGAACTTTTCAAATAATCAAATTTCTAGCGCGTACCTTTTTAATAAAAAATAAGTTTCGATTTACCGGTGTTAAAAAATGCCCATTTTCAAAAATTTATTACTCGGTAACCAAGTGGAATTGTAACACGGGAGTTATACTCTTGCATTTGTAAAGCTTAACTCTTTCCAATTATTGAAAAAAAGGGGGATGTCCGATTTCAAGGGTTTTGGAAACACCGTGCATGGCCATGGACACCAAAGTCCACCAAAATCGCTGTATCGAACTGTTTTTTTTTCATGACAGATAATGAATTTCCTAACAATGTTTATATAAAAAAACTGACAAATGCGCAGTTATTGAGAAAAAAACTAGTTTTTTTGTATGAAAAAATATTAGTTTGCGTCGAGATTGCATCACATGTTAAAGAAGGCTAAATACTATTAGTACCTACGTAGATTAACAAAAATAGGCGAATCCAAAAAATTATGTGATTTTTTAAATCTTTTTGTTTTAAATGACTAATAACGTTGCAGGCCATAGCCAGTTAAATTTATATGAAAAACGTTTCTACAAAGTAGCATTATATCAAATATTACTTTTTCTATAAAGCTATTTTATAAAGCTTACTATTTCTCACGCTAGAGTTTTTGTACAATATTTAAATTTATAAGTTTTTATAGGTACCTACTTCGAGTCTTGTATTGTAACTGTACATTATTAACTTAAAATGTAGCCATACTGTTGAGTTTACAATAACTTATTATAATTTGTTAAAATTTTGTAATTTACTAGACCTAAGCAAATTGTAAACTTGTTCATGGTTCTGTAATAAATAAAAAAAAAGCTACTAGCTGCTCGATCGGCGAAATTTGTACCGCCTTATCGACAGCACGCCACCTACCGGGTCCAATTGTAAATCTAAATCATTCTGGAATCCGCCTGAAGACACAAAAAAATTCATTGAAATCGAAACTGTTTAGGAGGACTTCAGTTACATACACACGCACAGAAGAGTTATATATATAAAGAATTTACTGCTTACAAATAATTAAAAACGATCGTCAGTAACAAAAACAAACAAACACGTGTAATGTAGCGGTCATATTAAACAAGTTCCTTCCTTCCGTTTTTAAATGCCGGCGCCGCGGCCACTCGGATAAACAATAGCGAGCGGCGGCGATCGACGGATCACGCGAAAATGAACTTTAGCGTGAACGACGCATGATTCGTTATTATCTGACGAAGCGAAGATTTTGTCGATGCCGCGATCACACTTGAAATTGTTATACAATAATAAGTCTAATGTAGTGCGCGCAGAAGTTTAAATTGCTTTGACGCTTTAAAACCCTGTCGCAGGGTAAGACTTAAAAGGGTTTTTCGTTTATGGTAAGCGCTTACCCGAATTAACTTGATTCATTTGGTTACCCTGTCAATACGGTAAGTCGATGATATGCTTATCAATTTGAAAGGGTTTGTAGAAACAAGTCTTTAAAATACCCTATAAAAACCCGGGTTAGGGTAAGCGGTTCCGGTCCCTGTTTAAATCATCTAACTGGATATTATTTATATGAAATGGTGTAAATAAATGTTTAGTTAAATTCAGTTTTTCATCATTGCAACAATCATCTTTAGTTAGATCAATATCAATACTAGGAGAAGTATAATTATTTATAATATCACTAGTTGCACTTATTTGTATTAAATTAGCATAGCCTCTACAATTACTTTGAAGAGTTAAAATTCCAGTATTTGAAAGTTCGTATTCTTTAACTTCTTTATTAGAGCAGTCGATTGTCATTTTTGTTGGTTTTGAATAGATAAATATCCATCGGCTATTAGTTATTTTGTGCCAAATTTTTACATTTCCATACATGAATTTAGTAATACATTCTTTTGGGATTTCTTTTAATACTTTTGTTATTAATTGGGATTCACAAGAAGGATTAGACATTGAAGAATATTCGTTAACATCTTCACATACAAAATGAACTTTAGATTAATTTCTGACATGATTCAAGATTGTTGAACTGAACATAAGAATGTCGATTAGTTGTTATTCCGATAAATCTTTTACTAGGTTGAATAAGAGCATAAGTTAAATCTTGAAATTTATAGGGAACAGGCATAGGGAATACATGATATAATTCGTATTCTTGTATCGAGACTAAGGGAATATTAAGAATGTATATTAATTTGAAATAAATATAAAAAACGTCTAATGTTGAAATATCTATTAATGATGATGATGATGAGTTCAATTTCATCAATTAAAGCTGATGTCATTGAATTTAAGACATTAAAATGAGTATTCAAAGTCGAACGAATGTTAATAATAGACATATTAGAACTTAAGTTTGTCACGAATTCTGTAAGATCAAGAAAGTTTTTATCCAATATTTCTTCATTTTTATTTAATTTATTTAAAGTATTATTAAAATTTTGAATGGCTGACTGGGTTACTTGTATTTGATTTTTCATTATACTGTAAATTTCCTTTTCGTCTTCTAAAACTTGATTAATAGCATTATCATAGTAAATTGCATCATCATGATCAAGTGTTCCAAAAACGGTTTTAAATAGGGAACCAAATCCATCGAACCATCCGCGTTTTGAACGACCAGTGCTTGTGAGATGAGCTAAAGATTCATAGAGTGAAATTATTTTGTTTAAATTCTTTTCTACGGTTAATACTCTTTTATTACATTTTAGACTGGTACTAATTCTTTCTATTTCATTACAATGTTCAACGGTATATTTATATTTTGTTTCAAGTAATCGTAATATCCTTAAAAGTTAATTTCCAGTTATCGATGTGAATCTTCATAAGTCCGATTCTATCAAAAAATAAACCAGATCCGTTTGTTATCTGTGTAATAGTCACTGGTTCGGATGTTGACTCTTCGAACGTAGTCCATATCCTGAAAATTTCGGTTTAGTTCGTTTTATAAAACTTTTAGGAGCAGGCTTTACTCTATTAAGATGTATTCTTACGTGTTTTCCGTTCTTTGTTCTGATTGTAACATTAACTTTATCCATAGAAATTATCTCATGAGGACCTCTCCAAGAAGATTTTAGTTTATTGGAGGATTTTGAAGATAATAATACATAATCTCCGATTTCGTATTTAGGTACTTTTATTTTATTGTCATATCTAATTTTTGAACGTTCCTTAATATTTATCAAATTTTGACGAGCAATAGATTGAATTTGATTTAATTTTCCTTTTAGATTATGAACATAAGTATCGTATGTAGATTCGTTTTCATTTTCGTTAATAGAAGATGGTAGTAAAGGTTTTTGTCCGAAAACAAGTTCATAAGGAGTATAATTACTACTAGAATGTACACTTGTATTATAGCAAAATATAGCTAAGGGTACATATTTATCCCAGTTGTTTTGATCTTCTGATACGTACTGTTTAAGATAGTCTTTTAAACTAGAGTGGCTTCTTACTAACGCGCCATTAGTTTGAGGGTGGTATGCAGTAGAATTAAGCTTTTTTATTTTAAATAATTTAGTTCTTTAAAAAGGTTTGACATAAATTCTGAACCTTGATCGGTTAAGATAGATTTTGGAATACCAAAATAAATCATGAAAAGTATTAATTAATCAGCTACGATGTGAGCTTCATGATTGGGCAAAGGAAATGCTTGAGAGAACTTTGTAAGATCATCCTGTATTGTAAGGATAAATTTATTTCCATCTTTAGTTACTGGTAATGGACCAACGATGTCCATTGCGATTATTTCAAATGCCGTAGTTGAAGTTGTAGTTATCATCATAGGCAATTTATTCTTCTTCTTACGGTTTTATTTAATAAACAAGATTTACAATTTCTTACGTATTTGATTATACCATTTTTCATATAAGGCCATGAATATTTAGATTTTACTCTTAAATACATTTTAACGATTCCGTTATGACCGGAAGTAACATCATTATGATTTTCTTTTAAAATAATAGGGATTAAAGAACTGTGAGGGTTGATAATTTTATTGTGACAAAGTCTTATTTTTAATTTGATATCTTTAAAAACATAAAAGATAGATTATTTGTTTAATCCTGTCTGGATGTAACGAACTATATGAGTCTTTAAAGTCTAGTAAATATATTGTTTTAGTATCATTTTTTAATAATTCATTTCGTAGATTTTGAAGTGTGTAAAATAAATCTTTTAGAGATAGTTTATCATAGTAATTTTGTTTAGCAATGCAATGAAATATGTTTTTGTTTTTGTCTTTCGATACTAATACTTGATACAATTCTTTCTTCTCATTTAAAAGTTCATCAATATTATTACTATGGCTAAAAGCTTCGATTGCATTAGGATTTTCTTCATCAAAATTTATACTTGTAATATAAGCAATGTTATCATGTTTTCTATTAAATAAAAGATCATCTGTCTCTTGGAAGTCTTCTATTGAGAATTCGTTTTGTGACAAAAATAAATTTTAGAAGTCACTATAAGATTCTATTTTATCATCCGTGCTAGAGGTTATCGTATTTACAGCTATTCTAGATAAGCAATCTGCATTGGAATTTACACGTCCAGGTTTGTGTATTATTTCATAATCAAATTCTTCTAACTGTAAGCGCCATCTGACTAACTTACTTCCAGGGTCTTTTACATTGAAAAGCCATATAAGGGGTCTATGATCAGTAACGATTTTAAAATGTTGACCATATAGGTACGGTCTGAAATGTTGAATTGACCATTTGATTGCAAGTAGTTCCTTTTCTGTCGTTTTATAATTTCCTTCAGTATGATTTAATGTACGAGATGCGTACGCGATTGGTAAGTCTTTTCCAATTTCACCTTGACTTAAAACAGCTCCGATAGCAAAATTACTAGCATCGGTTGTTAGTATAAATTCTTTAGAGAAATCTGGATATTGTAGTATGACCGGTGAAATGAGTAATTCACGCATTTTATTAAAAGATTCTTGTTGTTCGTCTGTCCAAATAAATACAGCATCTTTTTTTTAATAATTTGGTAAGTGGTTTGGTTAATTTTGAGAAGTTTTCTATAAATTTTCTATAATATCCTACAAGTCCTAAAAATGATTTCTTTCTTTTGCACATTTGGGAATAGGAAAGTTTTTAATAACTTTAGTTTTATTAGGATCCGGCAATACGCCTTCGCTTGTAATTATATGACCAAGATAAGCTACTTCATGTCTCATAAATTCACATTTATCAGGTTGTTCACTAACCGTTCAAATAAAATCAATCTAAATTCAAATTCTATATTCCCGCCCGTTCGATATGGTTCTAGTGGATTAGCCAATCAGAGGGCTCGAAAGAGCATACCTGTCTGGTCGGCCAATATGGCGAAAAGTGAGGAAGACCGGCGCGCTTCGCTCTGTATCGGGCGTGTGAAAACTTTATAATCGAAGGAAATCCGAGTGATCATTCATAGAACTATTCTAATTAAAGTGTTGGAACGTTACAATCGTGTGCAAACGAAATCCCGTAAGCAAATACCAGCTGCACCCACTTTGTGGAGGAACACGAGGTGGCGCCTTCCTTCTTCAGCCACCACGAGAGGTCCCAAGAGACTACCACTCCTGAGGTTAAAGGATACGGTGGCGCAGACAATCAGATCAGTCGGGTAAGTACCTCTAGTTGTCTAGCCACAAGAACCATCACATTCCTCATACGAGCGAGAATCTACCTAAATTCGACTCGCATTCCCAGAGTGTCGTCTTGAGCCTATTTCAAGCTTTCGGCTAGGCTGCGTCGTCACATCTTTTTGGTGCCGAAACCCGGGATATCGCCTTTAAACTCATAATTTGTTTTTAAAATCTCGACATATAGCTGGTATTTTTCGTATCAATTATCGCTAATTTCGTTATTTCAACATTAAATACGCATAATCCTATCGTTTAACAGTGATTTCTAACCTAACGCTTATAAATATAATCATATTTTCGCAATAATTCGTTATTTCATACGTGACTTTCATTTTTTCTTTTAAAAGAAGGTAGGATTGAAAGCAACAAGCAACAATTTGAAATCGTTTCGCCAGTTTGCATTGCGTTAGGTTTGTCGGTAAAACAGTTCATACAACCGGTCACTCACTCATCATAAACTGTTATTCGCCATCGCGATCACAGTTCCATTTTCCATTCGTTCAATCAAATCGTAACTCATTCGCACGCCATAACGTAAACATTGCTGCACAGATAACACGTAATTTGTTTATTATTCAACTAATAATTCGTATGCGGTGATTATATTTCGCTTCAGATCATTGTATGAACAATCTATTCTATTAAATTCGGTGTTCATATGATATCCAATCGGCTGTAGTGATTTATGTTCAATCTAAATCTAACGTTCGTAATCGTAAACAAGTTAGTGTCATCTTTTCAATCTATTCAGTTATTTCGTACGTAGCCGTACTGTGTGAGATCGTAGCAAACAGCTGACTCACCGCTACGGCCGGCAGTTGTTTACATGTGCAATTTCTTAATAATTAGCTATAACCGGCTATCCGTAGTTGAACTACAGCTATAGATAGATACGTAAACATTCTATTTAACTTATTAACTTTATTCTAGCGGTGTGGTTTTAATTGTTATACGAAAATGTCGTTTAATCCAAAACGGACAATGCGTAAGCTTAGTTCGGCGAGCAGAACTAAATCAAAACAAACACATTCTCAATGTTATACAGTAACTGATTTACCCGTATTGCGTAGAAAACGTACCTTAGCATTAAATCGTTTGGTGAAGGCATTCGATGTCGGTGAATTAGCGCGTACCGATGATAGTCAACAAGATCTATTTTTTTCATATTGCGATCAACTCGATAAATATATATCGGATTTTGAGAGCGCGCATTTCGCAATTATCGATCTTTTGGAGACGACTGATGATGGTCAAGGTGATGATGATGATGAAATTCGAACTCGTTTTGATGATACTTATTTTAAAGTTTTATCTATTTATCGTAGTTTAAATAAACCAAATACAAACTTATGTGAAACTAATTATCAATCTAATATTACTTCTCAACCGTCATCATCATCATTCTCTCATGTAAAATTACCTCGAATTAAGTTACCTTCATTTTGCGGTAATATTAAACAATGGCCTGAGTTTATTGATACGTATAACGCACTTATTCACGAATGCCCTGATCTTAAAGATATTGAGAAATTTCATTATCTCATATCATCGCTGAGCGGTGATCCTTTAACTCTAATTCGAACTTTTCCAGTAACTGGTGATCATTACTTAGATGCTTATGCAGCGTTAGTAGCGCGTTATCAAGACAAGCGCGAATTGGCATTTTCTTGTTGGAAGGACATTTTAAACATTCATTTTAACTTTCAAAACGCAAATGATTTTCGTAAAACGTTGGATTGTATTGATGAAAACTTAAGTATTTTGAGAAAATTAAAACTTCCAGTTGAACAGTGGGATTTTGTCATGGCTTATCATATTTTATCAAAATTAGACTCCAAATTAAGACGTGAATTTGAAGAGAAGTGTAGCAACACTGAACTTCCCACCTACTTACATTTAAAACAGTTTTTACATTCGAAGTGTGAAGCGCTTATAAGAGATAATCATTTTTCTGGTTCTACTTCCAACAAAGTGCCACGTCCAGTCAAGGACATATCTAATGCATCAAGTCATAGTTATTCAAAGCGTACTAACGCGTCGCATACCCTTGTTGCGGATAATTCAACAAAATCGAACAAAATTCAAAATAATAAAAATACGATTATTATAAGGTGTTCATTTTGTACTAGTAATCATTCGATCACTCAGTGTCAATCTTTTCTAGCTAAATCCGTAGATGACCGTATGTCTATTGCTATCGAGAAGAAATGGTGTTTTAATTGTCTTAAGCCATCACATCAAATAAAAGATTGCATATCCGCATTTCGATGTCTGAAGTGTAAACACAAACACCATACGTTGCTTCATAAGGATCGCGCCGCTAACAACGAGAATCAAACCAACGAATCTGGCTCTCAGTCAGTGTCGTTAGTAACTAAAGGCTCCCATTCGACTTCGTTTTCTAAATCTACTCCTCCACATTCTACTGTGCTGCTCGCCACAGCCATCGTTCAAATTCAAGGTACAGACGGAAGTTACCATACTTTCCGTGCTTTATTCGACACCGGCAGTCAGAACAATTTTATTACTAAGAACGCTGCACAACGCTTAAATCTTAAGCCAATCAAATCCGAAATCAATATCAACGGTTTAGGAGGCGTTGCGGCCAGCACTATCGGCTTAGTGACTTGTTCTATTGCATCTAACAATCGATCGTTGTTTAACGTAGACATGCACGTTATTTCAAATATATGCGGTGACCAACCAATAGCTAAACTCAATACCGTGGGATGGTCACATATTCAATCGTTACCGTTAGCCGATCCTGGCTTTGATGTACCAGGATCTATCGATATTCTATTAGGTGCGGATATTTTTGCTGATTCGCTTTTAAATCAACGCGTGAAGGGTGCTGTGAATCAACCGGTCGCCTTCAATTCCGTTTTCGGCTGGTTATTGCTCGGTCGCACGTCACTCGTCTCGTCATCGCTGTTACAATTTTCTTCGAAACCGGACGACGAGTTATGTTCTCTCGTTCAACGGTTTTGGGAGATAGATGACGTTCCTCAAGCTTCCACCTTAACACCTGAGGAAGTAGCTTGCGAACAGGCTTACACGTCTGAAGTCGACCGTGATTCGACGGGTAGATACATCGTCAGACTTCCATTTAAGGATGGCGCTGAACCTTTATTCGAGAGCTCTCGCGACATCGCAGTGCGCCGTTTTCATGCGATTGAACGTCGCCTCTTACGCGATCCTGATCTACACCGTCAATACCGGGAATTCATGGACGATTATCTTCAATCCGGTCACATGAAACCAGTTAACGCTAAAGAAGTGAATCAGGGGAAGTATTATATACCGCATCATTGTATTTTACGACCTGACAGCGCAACAACCAAACTACGGGTTGTCTTTGACGCGTCAGCCAAGGACGCTCAAGGCAAATCTTTAAATGATACGTTGCTAACGGGACCTAAACTTCAATCCAATATCATGGCCGTGCTTCTTCGCTTTCGTTTACACGCTATTGTCTTTATTGCTGACATACGTCAGATGTATAGGCAAATTCTTGTCGCGGATGATCAACGCGATTATCAAAGAATTCTTTGGAGAACCGGACCAAATCAAACTTTGCAAGAATTCAGATTGAAAACCGTCACATATGGTGTTTCATCGGCACCGTATTTAGCTTGCAGAACCATTCAACAGTTGGCTGAGGATGAAGGTGCCGCCTTTCCTCTAGCTAAGCAAATACTGACAACGGCAATCTACGTTGATGACGTCACATCCGGCTGTGCTACTCTAGACTTGGCGCTAGAGGCTAAGTCACAGATCATTAATTTACTTAAACTTGGCCATTTTGAACTACGAAAATGGGCCAGTAACGAACCTCGGCTGTTGTCAAATCTTTCAAAGGAGGAGTGTCTTCTTGATCCTAAAACATTCTCAGATGATCAACCATCTACTATCAAAGTGCTTGGGCTCAAATGGGATCCAGCATCCGATGCGTTTCTGTTCGATGTCAAACCATCTAATCGCTCTTGTACAAAGAGAAACATACTAAGCGAGATCGCAAAGGTTTTCGACCCTTTAGGCTTTCTATCGCCTGTCACTATTAAGGCTAAAACCTTGCTCCAACAGCTTTGGCTCCTTGGTGTCTCGTGGGATGAAGACCCGCCCGAGGAGATCGCCAAAGTCTGGAGGACCTTTTGTGATCAACTACCAGTGCTACAGGAGGTGAGAGTATCACGTTGCCTCACATCGCCATCCGTACAAGCGTACGAACTGCACGGATTTTGTGACAGTTCCGAACTCGCTTACGGGGCAATACTTTATGTACGCATCCTACTGAATGACGGGTCAGTCCGAATCATACCGCTATGCGCTAAAGCACGGGTTGCGCCCATCAAGAAACTTTCGTTACCACGCTTGGAGCTGAGTGCTGCGGTGGTTCTCGCTAACCTCGTTAAATTCATTCTTGACATCTATAACCTAAATCTATCCATTGATTCGATTCATTTGTGGTCTGACTCGACGGTAGTTCTGTCATGGCTTCGTTCGCATTCTTCGCGTTGGAACACTTTTGTAGCCAATCGGGTTAGTCTCATCCAAGATACCGTTCCGGTGGAATCGTGGCACCACGTCGCATCCGCGGATAACCCCGCTGACGTGTGCTCACGAGGGCAACTGCCACGTGACCTACTTCACAATTCATTGTGGTGGTCAGGACCAACTTGGTTGTCAAAATCACCCGATCAGTGGCCAAATTATTCAATATCTTCTGTTTCTACCGACGTGAAAGAGTTGGTGTGCGCTGAAGAGCGTCGACCAGTCGTGTTAATTACTGATAACAACGCAGCGAACCTATCGTTATCACCAATCGATCATCTGTTGAAGCGGTATTCTTCAATTGATAAAATAATTCGTATTGTTTCTTATATGCGGCGATTGCTTCCCAATGCAAGGAATCGTAATCTCAGTGCGATCCCCACTGATATCGAAAATTATAAATCGTTAATATTAATCGTTAAACATGTTCAATCGACTGAGTTCGCTGAAGTTATTCAACAACTCAAATCTAAAAAACAATTGCCCAAACATTTTCGAAAGCTTAATCCATTTCTGGACGACGAGGGTATCCTCAGGGTGGGCGGTCGGATCTCCCACGCTGGGATTGAATACGAACAAAAACATCCCGCACTCTTACCCTGCTCGCATCCCTTTACGTCAAAACTAATCGAATCCGTTCATCGTCAGCATTGCCATACTGGTCAGAATACGACTCATTATCTTATTCTACAACGATTTTGGGTATTGTCAGCAAAACGAGCTATTCGCCAGTGTTTGTCAAAATGCATACGTTGTTACTGGACCAATCCCAAGCCGCTACAACCGTATATGGGTGATCTACCATCCTATCGTGTTAATCAAGTCAAGCCCTTTTCGGTGGTCGGTGTAGACTTCGGTGGACCATTTTGCATCAAAGTTAGCCATCATCGCGGTGCCAAAATTGAGAAGGCCTATCTGTGTCTTTTCGTGTGCCTAGCTACTAAAGCAGTCCACCTTGAGGTCGTGTCGACTCTCTCTACCGAAGGTTTTATCGCAGCATTGCGCAGATTCGTTGGTCGGCGCGGTCGGTGTAATGTAATCCATGCTGATTGTGGGACAAACTTTATCGGTGCCAGTAACTACCTATCATCTCTAGCGGAGGCTTCGCAAACTCAATCCATTCAATTCGATTTCAACCCACCCTCTGCACCTCATTTTGGAGGCGTATGGGAAATACAAATCAAAGCTGCGAAAACTCACCTTTATCGCATTGTAGGCAATCAAGTGCTAACGTTCGAAGAGCTTTGTACGTTATTTATTCAAATCGAAGCTGTTTTAAACTCGCGACCGTTGTATCCGTTGAGTGCAGATCCAAACGATTTAAAGGTGCTAACTCCAGGTCACTTCTTGACCTTGGAACCCTTAACAGCTGTGCCTGACGCGGATTATTCTAATATCAAACTATATCGTCTTAGCCGTTGGCAGCTTATCCAATCGTTTGTACAAAACTTTTGGCTTCGCTGGAAAAACGAATATCTACATTCCCTAACGCAACGTGCAAAGTGGACAAAGGCTTCAAAACCATTATCAATCAATTCTATCGTCATCATCAAAGATGACAATCGACCCCCATTGCACTGGTCTTTGGGAAGAGTTACCGATTTACACCCGGGCCTCGACGGCATCGTCCGCGTGGCAACTATTCAAACTAGAGACAGCTTAATAAAGCGTCCATTAGTCAAGCTGTGTCCTCTTCCCATAGAACCCAGTACCAACTAATCTACTGTTCTAATTATATATTTTAGTTATGTATCTAGTATTTTAAGCAAAACTAGTAGTCGTTAGTCGTTAATATAACTTTAATGTATCATTTTATGTATCAATTCTACTTCAGTTTATGTATCAATTCCACTTAACCAACCGGAAAATACCAGCTGTATTTTGGTGGGCGGTATGTTCACTAACCGTTCAAATAAAATCAATCTAAATTCAAATTCTATATTCCCGCCCGTTCGATATGGTTCTAGTGGATTAGCCAATCAGAGGGCTCGAAAGAGCATACCTGTCTGGTCGGCCAATATGGCGAAAAGTGAGGAAGACCGGCGCGCTTCGCTCTGTATCGGGCGTGTGAAAACTTTATAATCGAAGGAAATCCGAGTGATCATTCATAGAACTATTCTAATTAAAGTGTTGGAACGTTACAATCGTGTGCAAACGAAATCCCGTAAGCAAATACCAGCTGCACCCACTTTGTGGAGGAACACGAGGTGGCGCCTTCCTTCTTCAGCCACCACGAGAGGTCCCAAGAGACTACCACTCCTGAGGTTAAAGGATACGGTGGCGCAGACAATCAGATCAGTCGGGTAAGTACCTCTAGTTGTCTAGCCACAAGAACCATCACATTCCTCATACGAGCGAGAATCTACCTAAATTCGACTCGCATTCCCAGAGTGTCGTCTTGAGCCTATTTCAAGCTTTCGGCTAGGCTGCGTCGTCACACAGGTTGTAACTTCAAATTATTTTCCTTTAATTTTTCAAACACAGCTTCCAATTTTAAAGAATGATTTTGGATTGAATTCGCATATATAACTATACTAGCGGCCGCCCGCGGTTTCACCCGCGTGGTTCCCGTTCCCGTGGGAATATCGGGATAAAAAGTACATATAAACCTTCCTCTTGAATCACTCTATCTATTAAAAAAAACGCATCAAAATCCGTTCCGTAGTTTCAAAGATTTAAGCATACAAAGGGACATAGGGACAGAGAAAGCGACTTTGTTTTATACTATGTAGTGATCATCCAAGTATACAAAACAATAGATTTACTATGTAGTGATCATCCAAGTATACAAAACAATAGATTCCATTGATTCCACTCAAAACACTATTCATTAATCTTTGGAATGTAGCTGGAGCATTTTTTAATCCGAATGGCATTCTGACATATTCATAAAGTCCTTGTGGAGTTGTAAAAGCAGTTTTTGGAATGTCTTTAGGATCCATTTCAATTTGATGAAAACCATTAGCTAAATCTAATGTAGTAAAATATTTTGAATGTCCTAGCTGATCTAAAATTTCACTTATATTAGGAAGTGGATAGGCATCACCTATAGTTACATTGTTCAATTTACGATAATCAATAACAACGCGCCATTTAACTTTTCCCGAGGCGTCTTTCTTCTTTGGAACGACCCATAAAGGAGATGACCATGGACTAGTTGATGGTCTAATAATTCCTTGATTAATCATTTGATTAATTTGAGAGTTCACTTCTTCTTTATGAACTTCTGGATACCGATATGTTTTACAAGGTCTCCTGCCGTAGGATTTGCGAACCGATGGCGTAGCTTCATTGACGTTTATAAGTGTTGTTAAACAAACCTAAATTGAATAAACAATATTGAATTTTGAATTTTGAATAGGATTACTAGTGCTAATAATATTCCTCCAAATTTCAATTACGATTGCGTCCATTTGTGCCACTGACTTTAAGCTACTGTGTATGTAAACTGTAATTTATGTGGGAAACGAATAAAACCCAGTTTTTGTTATCCACTACGTGCATTTGATTTAACACCGCGTAGGGTTTCCCATAAATATACACCATCGAGGATTTTTATATTATTAGTAATTCCTTCTTTTATTTCAGGATTTAAGACATTTATTTTTATTAAAGTTTCGCTCCTTGGCTTGATTCGATAAATGAATTTATTATCATAATGAAATGTCAAAAATTGATTTTCAAAATAAATTTCAGCTTTGTAAGCCATTAGGAAATCATTTCCTATTATTTCATCGTAATCAAGAGATATATGATTATCATGAACGACGTGAAACATATGGTTGACTGTATCACCATTAATTATAAGATTGAGATATGTAAATCCCAGAGTTTGTAACGTTATAAGGTAATTTCAGTTAATATTACACATAAAATCTACATTTTATTAAAATAAAATAAAAGGAATGAAAACAAAACATTTTTTATACCTAAATTAACCTAATCTTATTCTTATTTTTAATTAAACACTAAACTAATAACACAATTAAAATACTAATGCACATTAATCTGCAAATCGAACGTATTGTTATTTAAAACGTTTTACAATTACGCGCGCGGTACCCTAACCTGTTTTTGTATCGCGTATCGACTTGAATGTAGTTTTGCGAAGGACACAATGCGTGTGCGCAAGTTGTACGAACTTCGCGATGCAGTAGTTCAAATCAAATCAAATCAAATCAAATAAACTTTATTGCACCAATAAATACACGGACAAGTACAAAAAGATACAAGAAAAATACACAATAGGCGGCCTTATTGCTACATAGCAATTTCTTCCAGGCAACCTTGGGTGAAAGAAATAAATAAAAATAATAATAGGGGAATGGGTGCTGTAAAAGAATATAAAATGATGGAGTAAAAGTATATACTTAAAATATTAATTACTAAAGGAGATAAATACTTAGATAATATTATAAGTTAAGAGAGGAAATGACTTTTAACTTGATTACCAAAGGACACCAGAGTCTGAGCCTTTCTGATACCCTCTGGAAGCGCATTCCACAAGAGAACGGCACGCACGGAAAAGGAATAGGAGAGGAAGTCGGAAGTGTGACGCGGGATTTCTAAGGCAAGGTTAAAAGTAGAACGCAAGGTACAATGAGTGGACGAAGATCGAAAGGAGAAACAATTTTTAAGATATGATGGGGAAGTAGGTAGGAAAAGGATAGAGTAGAGGAGCTTGAGTGTGTGTAAGTCCCTGCGCCGGCGAATAGGGAGCCAATTGAGTTTGTTGCGAAAGTACGAGACGTGGTCATATTTACGAAGATTGAAAATGAATCTGATGCAAACATTCTGCAGACGCTCCAATTTGTCAAGAAGCTCCTCAGACAGGTCAGTGTAGCAGACATCAGCGTAGTCAATAATAGACAGCAAAAGGGATTGTGCTAAAGTGATTTTAGTACTGGTCGGCAATAAATTACGTAGGCGATTTAGTGAACCGTACGCTGCGAACACTTTTTTCCTAAGCTGTTCCACATGAGGCTTCCAGGAAAGATTTTGATCGAGAATAACACCGAGATTCCTGACGGTGCTAGAGAACGGGATAATGGTGCCGTCTAAGGAAACTGCTGGGATTTGTTCAAAGTCGATCCTCGAAACGAAATGAGAGCTACCAATAATAATGCATTGAGTCTTCGCCGGGTTTAGGGCTAGACCAAAATACTTACTCCAGGAACAGATTTCAGTGAGATCAGAGTTGATAGAAATGATTGCATTTGACAGTTCAGATAAAGGTGCCTGTGTGTAGATCTGTAGATCGTCAGCGTAAAGGTGATAGGAACTAGAAAGGGACTGAGTTATGGAATTGAGAAATATAGAAAAGAGAAGAGGAGATAAGACGCCACCCTGAGGGACACCGGCATTGATATCACACCACCCGGAGAAGGTGACTCCGGTGCGAATACGCTGCCGTCGCCCTAGCAAGTAACTTTGAAGCCAATCAAGTGCAGCTGGAGATATGTGTAGAGAGCGTAGAACACCAAGTAGGATATCAAAATCAACGGTATTGAATGCATTGCTAAAATCAAGTAATGTCAGAACCGTAAGCAGACGCTTTTCCATACCGAGGCGTATGTCATCCGTAATTCTAACAAGTGCTGTAGAGGTGCTGTGGCCTTTACGAAAGCCAGACTGAAGAGGGTTAAGGAGGTGGTTTTTAATAAGATGATTAGATAGCTGATGATGAACAAGTTTCTCAAGGACTTTGGAAAGGAAGGGAAGGATTGAGATTGGACGAAAGTCAGAAAACATGATAGGTTTTGATTTCTTAGGAAGTGGTATAACATTGGCGTCCTTCCAGGAAGCAGGAAAAGTTCCAGTGGAAATGGATGTATTTAGGATGTGAGTAATTATGGGAGTGAGGAAGTCAAGGATAGGAAGGATCATTTTACGACTAATTGAATCAGCACCCACAGCACTTGAACTGATGGACAGAATAGCTCTCTTCACATCACAGTCTGCAAATAGATTAAAGGAAAAGGAGGATTCTTGGGTTGGCAGATTTGAGAGATAATCCAAAGTTTGGCTTTTACGGGTGCTATCTATTGGCTGTGACGTTGTGAAATGGCTGTTAAGTTGGTCGAAATTGATATTATTTTCAGTGACATTAGAATAAGATTTGCCAACACCAAGGGTTTTAAGAAACTTCCAAACTTTAGCTGGATCTTCATTTTGAATAGACTGATGGATGTGGCGTCTTTGGGCGTCCCTAATCACCGTGTTACATCTGTTTCTTGCACGAATCATATTTCTCTCATTTCGTTCCGAAGGATCAAGTTTAGTTTTGCGGCGTCATGGACAGACCGCCTTCCGAGTTCTCACGGACAACACGAACGTATTTTCGTCTTAAAGTTGCCGTTAGGAAGCATTTCATTTGATCTTATTAGATTATAAAAAGATTACTTCAGTGATCAAAATCTGTGTTTCGTCACTTTATTTAATTTAAAATAAATTCAGTGTGCAATCCCCGAAAGGGTAAGTGTTGAACATAGTGTTAAGTAGTTATTAGTTGGTAATTTTAGTTTGTGTTAAAAATAATTGTGTTGCATGTAATATTGAGTGCGCGCTGTTGATTATGCATTCCTGTGTGTAAGAATCTCAGCGTTATCTTTTAAATTGTTTCAACGACGAAATCAAAATTGCCGAATCATTCGCCATGTACCCTCACATTTTAATATTATTAATTTTACAGTTTTATTCTGTGTAATTTCATTTTTATTTTATAATCATTCTGTAAGCGATTAGCGCAATGCTTGTCTGCACAACTTTAATTAGTTTAATGTTTGTACACTCCGCTCTGATTGCGATAATTTGCCACTTCACCTGCTGCATACTTTCTCTTCCCCCAACTTTTCTTGGCTTGGCTTAGGTGAATTGGCTATCGCAATCGGCGGCTGCTAAACATGAAGCTTACGCAATTCGATTGCAATTCCAGGGACCCAGGTTAACCCAGGTTAACCCAAGGGGGATTCAAGTTAACCCAAGGGGATCCAAGTTAACCCAAGAGCGGACGACCAACCAGCCACCCGGCGGTTCTTCTGGTCGCCATACTGCGACGCGCACCACACGCTGCACTGCACTGCACCTTCCCTCGCCCCGTCGGGCCACCAACCACCTGTGGGCCCCCGTTAATAAGTTTGGGACACGCAAGCGAATACCAGTCGGGCCCTTTACTCACGACCCCATTATATATGCTCAACCACGAATAAATTTTGTGAACGTAAGTTGTGGTTCTCATTTAAGCAACCCGCTACGCGACAAGTTTCACAATTTTGTACACATAAATTACAGTTTACATACAGTAAACTGTAATTTATGTGGGAAACGAATAAAAGCCAGTTTTTGTTATCCACTACGTGCATTTGATTTAACACCGCGTAGGGTTTCCCATATCTGGTGACCCCGTAGAGTAGAAGCACGCAGTAACGTTACGTAGGCACGTACCTACGCGTCCTAGACTTTCAACCGCGCCGCGCGTTTCGAAGTACCCGCAACCGGAATAAAAATATTTTGTCGAGAACATTCTGAAAAGTTCCGCGCGCGATGGCCCCGAATGACCCGAATGACCCGAATGCTTCCACGACTTCTACTGCACCGACCAACGAGAAGGAAGGTGTATGGAAAGTCGGCATGAAAATGCCTCCGTTTTGGGCCCAAGAGCCTGCGTTATGGTTTGCGCAAATAGAAGGCCAATTCCTTATAAGTGGAATAACTTCAGATGCCACGAAATTTAATCATGTCATCGCGCAGCTGGATCACCAATACGCTGTTGAAGTGAAAGATATCATCACGAATCCGCCGCGCGAGAATAAATACGATAAACTTATATCGGAGTTAGTTAAACGCTTGTCAGAATCACAAGAAACGAAAGTAAAACAACTTTTAGTTCACGAAGAGCTTGGGGACAGGAAGCCGTCCCAGTTCCTACGGCATTTACAAACACTAGCTGGGCAGAATATACCAGATTCCTTTTTGAGGACGCTTTGGGCAAGCCGCCTTCCACATAATATACAAACTGTAATAGCTTCCTAGACAAACATGGAGTTAGGGGCGGTTGCTGAGCTAGCCGATAAAATACACGAGATCGCGCCACTTTCAGCGACAGTCGCGAGTGTGGGGCAAAGCACGTGTGTTAGCGACGCAATGGACAAGATGGCGAAACACGTGGCAGAACTGACAAGACAGGTATCATCGCTGCAATGCCAGGTAACACGCTCACGTCCCTTTAATAGACACCCACGCAATGCGACACCATACCGAAATCGCAGTGGTTCACGTTCTAAAAGTAGACCGCGGATCGAGGGGTACTGTTGGTATCACAATAGATTTGCCGATAAGGCGCATAAGTGTACGTCGCCATGTTCCTACCCCACTAATAAGGCGTTAAACAGCACCGGCAGCCGGAAATAGCGGCAAACGACTGCCTAAATGGACCGAGCCGCTTATTTATAACTGATTCCCAAACTAAAATGTCTTTTTTGATCGACACAGGTTCTGATCTCTGCGTGTACCCCCGATCAGCATTACGACAACCGCGCAATAAGACGGACTACGAGTTGTTTGCTGCAAACGGATCACGTATACACACTTACGGCTGGGTACACCTTCAGCTCAACCTGGGCCTGCGCCGTGTTTTTCGATGGAGGTTTGTCGTAGCAGAGGTTTCCAAACCTATCATAGGTGCTGAATTTCTCAGGTTTTACAACTTACTCGTAGACTTGAGAAACCACCGCTTAGTCGACGGACTCACAACAATTTCAACGGCTGCACGATCAGCTGAGGAAGCAGTGAATGTGGCTTCAATCAAGTCAGTAGCGGGAGACAGTCGTTACCATCGGCTCTTGCGTGAGTACCCTGATATCACTAGACCTGCTGGCACGACTAAGGAGATCAAGCATAATACGGTCCATTACATAAGAACAACACCTGGTCCACCTGTCTCATGCAGACCACGCCGACTTCCACCCGACAAGCTAGCGATAGCCCAGAGGGAGTTTGAAGATATGCTGGCCAACGGTATAGCACGTCGTTCGGAGAGCTCATGGGCGTCACCGTTACACCTCGTTCCTAAGAAGGACAGCGGCTGGCGTCCCTGCGGCGATTACCGTGCACTTAACTCCCGAACTATTCCGGATAATTATCCTGTCCGTCATATCCAAGATTTTGCTCAACAGCTGGCTGGCAGCACTGTCTTCTCGAAGGTAGATTTGGTCAAAGCTTACAATCAAGTGCCCGTAAGTAAGGACGATATTATGAAAACTGCGATCACTACCCCGTTCGGACTCTTCGAATTTCCGGTAATGACGTTTGGGTTGGGTAATGCTGCCCAAACCTTTCAACGGTTGATCGACGAGGCACTTCGTGGGCTACCTTTCTGCTACGGATTTTTGGATGACATTTTAATCCACTCCCATACAGAAACCCAGCATTACCAGCACTTACAGCAGCTATTTCAGCGCCTGGAGGAGTACGGTATGCTTATTAATACCGCTAAGTGTGAATTTGGTAAATCACGCATGAATTTTCTAGGCCATGAAGTAACGCCAGACGGTATTCGCCCTCTTACAGAAAAAGTGCAGGCGCTGCAGGAGTACCCGGTACCGAAAACTGTCAGAGAGTTGCGACGTTTCTTGGGCATGTATAACTTTTACCGCCGTTTTGTTCCTGGGGCTGCAGAGATCCAAGGGCCGCTAAACAAATTCCTTTCCCGTCCGAAAGCAAAAGGTACGGAGTGTATAACGCTAACAGCTGACATGCTCGAAGCTTTCAACAACTGCAAGGCAAGCCTAGCGAAAGCAACTTTGTTAGCTCATCCAGAGCCTGGTGCAGAGTTGGCGATACATACCGACGCGTCTGACAACGCAATAGGAGCCACACTGCAACAGCGAGCTGGTAATGACTGGAAACCACTTGCATTTTTCTCTAGACTCCTAACGCCAGCTCAAAGAAAATACAGCCCGTACGACAGAGAGTTGTTAGCCATTTACGACGCTATAAGATACTTTCGGCATATTCAAGATTCAAGATTCAAATTTGTTTATTCAATTTAGATTGTTATTTACAATACTTGTGAACGTCATAGAAGCTACGCCATCGGTTCGCAAACCCTACAGCGGGAGGCTTTGGAGAAGAACCGGCAAGAAACTCCAAGGGTTGTTTTTTTCTCCCTGTTTTATTTCATACAGAGTCGTCAAATTGAAAAATGACCTTAACATGGTATGACTAAGGTCAGTTTCCATCACAATTACACAATGGGTTATGATAAATACAGTTAAGTATAGGCGAACTAATGATCATAGCGGTGAACAATTTTCAATTAAGTACTTAGGAACTCTACTTAAAGCTTTAATATTAGTTAAAAACAAAAGACAATTCTACTATATACTGCAAGTTCCGCCATACATGTTTCAAATGTAATTCTTAATAAAATGAATAAAAACAAAAGAAAACACATTTTAAAGCAAGCAGATAAGAGCAGACCCATTCCCACTGGCAGCACCCGTTCACGAGCATGACGCATGAACCAGCCATCGCTTCGCTCAACCATATTTTAGGGAACGTAACGACCCGCCTCACACGCCACCACCGTATATACCGTATATGGTGGAGGCAAGGAGTTTCGCAGTTTATACTGATCACAAACCGTTGACGTACGTATTCCAGCACAATCGTGAAAAGTGTTCACCACGACAATTTCGTTATTTGGACTATATTGGCCAGTTCACGACCGATTTAAGATACGTCGCTGGTAAGGACAACGTTGTCGCTGACGCTTTCTCCAGAATTGAAGCGATTACTGTTCCTTTTAATTACGAAGAACTTGCCCGATCTCAAAGTAACGATCCAGAGCTACTAGATCTTTTGGAACATGGAGTAACAGCACTACAATTAAAAAGAGTAAAAGCGCCAGGTACTCACACAGAAATTGTATGTGATATGTGTAAAAAACCACGCCCATATTTAACACCAGCTTTTCGAAAGCTGGTATTTGATCAGATACACCGCCTTAGTCACCCTGGTATCAAGGCGACAGTAAGACTGGTTACCGAACGATTTGTATGGCCAGGAATGAAGAGAGATTGTAGAAACTGGGCTAAGGAATGCACTGAATGCCAAATCAGTAAAGTTTCCCGTCACACTCACTCTCCCATCTCCACTTTCCCGGTCCCATCAAACCGCTTTGCCCATGTCCACATGGACATCGTAGGGCCGTTACCCTTTTCATCTGGTTACAGGTACCTCCTCACAGTCATCGACCGCTTCACCCGATGGCCTGAGGCGTACCCGCTGGCTGACATCACCGCGGCCACATGTGCCCGCGCCTTCATCGCTGGCTGGGTGGCTCGCTTTGGCTGCCCTACGAAGATCACCACCGACAGGGGCAGGCAATTTGAGTGCGAGCTTTTCCGTACTCTGACCTCGATACTCGGCACGCAGCATCGGCCCACAACGGCTATGATCATCCTGCCTGCAATGGTATGGTGGAGAGGTTCCACCGCCAGTTGAAGGCAGCCATCATGTGCCACTCTTCAGCGGCTTGGACAGACGTACTTCCTCTGGTGTTATTAGGAATCCGCAGCGCCTGGAAGGCAGACCTGAAGGCATCCGCAGCTGAGCTGGTGTACGGGGAGCCTCTCCGACTTCCTGGCGAATTTTTCTCTCCCACCACAGATGTCAACCAAGATCCTATGAGCTTCACATCACAACTTCGCCTGCATATGGCTAGGTTGTCCCCAGCACCTGCGAGTCGCCACGAGAGCAAAACTTTCTACATCCCGAAGGACCTAGCAACGGCTGAATTCGTTTTCCTGTGGCAAGACGCAATCAGACACGCTCTCCAGCCCCCGTACACAGGTCCGTACAAAATTTTAGAGAGGAAAGAAAAGACACTGAAATTAGCCATCCGTAACAGAGAGGTAACGGTTTCTATAGACCGCGTCAAACCAGCTTACACCACCAAAGATGACCCCATCACCAAAGATGACCCCATCACCAAAGATGACCCCATCACCAAAGATGACGCAAAAGAAGCTACTGTACCTACCCACTTCAGCGCAGCTACGAAGAAGACGAGATTCGGTAGAACAGTTAGATTTCCAAACTACTATCGACTTTCACTCTAGTTTCAGTCTCGGCAAGGGGGTGGTGTAGTGACTAATTTTATTTCTTAATTGTTTGTATAAATGTATTATTTTAGTTTTGTTAAATTAATTTGGGTAAACATTTTTATTTCTTTTTGTATATTTATGTATTGGCACGAGCGACGACGGGTGCGCACGCTACTGTGGCAAAACGGGTCGCGCTTGACCGTTTTCCTTATCGCGTTCCTATTGTTCTCGCATTCCTGCGCCGGCGCTGCTCGCATTCAATATTCGTGCGCCGATCACAGTGCCTAATGCGATGCCACGGCGAATGCACGTCCGTTCTCGCTCCGCGCTCATTTTTACGTATTTATAAATTTACTTTTCGAATCGCAAGTGCTAATAATATTCCTCCAAATATCAATTACGATTGCGTCCATTTGTGCCACTGACTTTAAGCCCAGTTTTTGTTATCCACTACGTGCATTTGATTTAACACCGCGTAGGGTTTCCCATAAATATACACCATCGAGGATTTTTATATTATTAGTAATTCCTTCTTTTATTTCAGGATTTAAGACATTTATTTTTATTAAAGTTTCGCTCCTTGGCTTGATTCGATAAATGAATTAATTATCATAATAAAATGTCAAAAATTGATTTTCAAAATAAATTTCAGCTTTGTAAGCCATTAGGAAATCATTTCCTATTATTTCATCGTAATCAAGAGATATATGATTATCATGAACGACGTGAAACATATGGTTGACTGTATCACCATTAATTATAAGATTGAGATATGTAAATCCCAGAGTTTCACAATTTTGTTCCGATTTTGTTACACCAGTTATGGTAATACGTGAACAAGTATGGACTAGAGTATTTCGCTCTAAGTTTTTAGATATTACGATTGAAGCACCTGCACCAGTATCTACTAGAAATTTAAGCTTTTTACCATCTTTTGCTTCCTTTACTATTACTTCTGCGTGCAAAGTTTTAAATTCTTCATCGTCTACATTGAAATTGCCTGTATAGATGTTTCGAGACCCGAAAGGGCGGCACATTCCTCGAGTCGGTTGGAGTTTAAAGAATTGATATTTGTTTTGTTTGTGTTCGAATTCACTTTTCTTGATTGACTATTATTATCCGTTTCAGTAGTCTGATTATTAAAATTCAAAGTTCTTTGATTTTTATTTCTTCTCTTAAATAATAGCCGGCGAACGTCGCGCCGCCGAGGGGCGACCGACGTGGGAGCAACCGGTGCAAATTCTTCCAACGAGCAAATATCCATACTTACTTATAGAACACTGCGCAACTGGCTACGGGCCGTTGCAAAAAATGGACCGCTGCGCTGTCCGTTGCCGTTAACAAGAGGCCTATCCACAGCCATTTGCCATAGCCACCATCATATTAGTGCGCGTGAGATTTACATTACAAAAAAGAAGAAAAATGTACCGTATCTGCATTGAACTTGAATCTTTTCTTTCTGGTGGCTTATCGCCTCTCGTGCTCTACTTGTGTTAGGACGTGGGGAATCAGGCCCACTGGAATAGTTAGATGATGTTAATGAACATCTTTTCTCCTTTAATTTAATAACACCTGACTTGATGAAGCCCCTTCTGAATTGTCTATAATGATCCAGCAGTTTTCCTTTTGCAGAAACTTTTTGTAGTGGGCTAAAGCTTGCAAAAGGAATAAAATATACAAATGAACTTTCTTTTTTTTTTATTAAAGATTTGATGAATTTCATAAGCCAGCTGAGAAAACCGCGAACTAGAATTTTTTTTTTCGGCATCAGATTTTAACTCGTGTTCTTATATAATGTGACACAACCTCACCCGAGCTGCATTATTCAACAAACTCTTTTCTTCATACTGCAGCAGAAGTCCTTTGCTTTCATTACAAGAATTCAGGATTTCATACAGGTCCTGAAATACAAAACATTAATAATAGGGGTTAAAGAATGAAATTGCCGTTTTTTTCTTTTGTACATATAACTTAACAACTTTTATAATATTAGAAATATATAATTTCTTTAATATTGCGTTACATTAAGACCGTATCGAGCAACTTTTGATAATTTAATAACCACGATATTTGATTATTTACATAGAAAAAACGAATCCCGAATGTTACGACTATTTTTGTTTCCAGAATTTCGTACTTTATTAGTTGTAACTTAGTGAAAATATTTTTTTTCTCTTAACGAATGTGTCATTTAGTAGTTAAAATGTCCATAAATACGTTTGTAAAATTTTGTAAACTTACATAATATTAGTCGTTAAATAAATTACAAAAACGTTAGTATGGAAAAAAAATAATTACAAAAATCTCCATACAAAACGGCAATTTGATACTTTAACCCCTAATATTAATTTTATTAACCAAAAAAATAATAATCTTTTTCAAGTTTATAATACAAATCAATAAAAAAAAGCTTACACCATGGTTTGGAACTCCATCACAATCAGGTGTAGCAGAAATTGCCGATGTCTCTATCACTTCTGGAATAGTCACTGGTTCAGTGATATTAGCTACTTGGAGTGTATATTCATACAGCATAATATTTGCATCATTGTTTTATTTGACTGAAACAAAGGGAAATGTGATGTAAAGCAATAATGTTAACCTGAAGTTAGTGTATATATTCTTTGCCTGAAGGTTATTATCACATAATTTACGCCAAAACAATGTAGGCAAATTAAATGATTCAGAAATAATAACACGACTGCTGCCCAAAAAAGGAGTGTATTGTGTTTAGGGTTAATGTATGTATTCTGTCCACTTTTAGAGTGAGTTTCTTTATTCTACCATAACTTTTGAAAGGCTTAACGGATTTTAATGAAGTAGGTATTGTTAGAAACCTTATATCTCCCCAAGTAACACAACTATACAGGGTGGATTTTTGAGAAGGTACATTAAAGGCAGGTACCTTAACCATCATAGTTACAGGAAAACGTTCTTGGCGGGGCCGTGCAATTGGCCGCCGCGTGCCCGTAAAGTTGGCACCGGTGACATTGCGCTGGGACGCAATTTTGAAAGGCCGCAGATGACAATTTCTTTGGCCTTGTAAAGCTCTTGCGCGGTTTACTGCAACGGCACAGAATATATAATAGCCGGCGAACGTCGTCGCGCTGCTGTGGGGCGACCGACGTGGAACGGCACGGAATATATAATAGCCGGCGAACGTCGCGCCGCCGAGGGGCGACCGACGTGGGAGCAACCGGTGCAAATTCTTCCAACGAGCAAATATCCATACTTACTTATAGAACACTGCGCAACTGGCTACGGGCCGTTGCAAAAAATGGACCGCTGCGCTGTCCGTTGCCGTTAACAAGAGGCCTATCCACAGCCATTTGCCATAGCCACCATCATATTAGTGCGCGTGAGATTTACATTACAAAAAAGAAGAAAAATGTACCGTATCTGCATTGAACTTGAATCTTTTCTTTCTGGTGGCTTATCGCCTCTCGTGCTCTACTTGTGTTAGGACGTGGGGAATCAGGCCCACTGGAATAGTTAGATGATGTTAATGAACATCTTTTCTCCTTTAATTTAATAACACCTGACTTGATGAAGCCCCTTCTGAATTGTCTATAATGATCCAGCAGTTTTCCTTTTGCAGAAACTTTTTGTAGTGGGCTAAAGCTTGCAAAAGGAATAAAATATACAAATGAACTTTCTTTTTTTTTTATTAAAGATTTGATGAATTTCATAAGCCAGCTGAGAAAACCGCGAACTAGAATTTTTTTTTTCGGCATCAGATTTTAACTCGTGTTCTTATATAATGTGACACAACCTCACCCGAGCTGCATTATTCAACAAACTCTTTTCTTCATACTGCAGCAGAAGTCCTTTGCTTTCATTACAAGAATTCAGGATTTCATACAGGTCCTGAAATACAAAACATTAATAATAGGGGTTAAAGAATGAAATTGCCGTTTTTTTCTTTTGTACATATAACTTAACAACTTTTATAATATTAGAAATATATAATTTCTTTAATATTGCGTTACATTAAGACCGTATCGAGCAACTTTTGATAATTTAATAACCACGATATTTGATTATTTACATAGAAAAAACGAATCCCGAATGTTACGACTATTTTTGTTTCCAGAATTTCGTACTTTATTAGTTGTAACTTAGTGAAAATATTTTTTTTCTCTTAACGAATGTGTCATTTAGTAGTTAAAATGTCCATAAATACGTTTGTAAAATTTTGTAAACTTACATAATATTAGTCGTTAAATAAATTACAAAAACGTTAGTATGGAAAAAAAATAATTACAAAAATCTCCATACAAAACGGCAATTTGATACTTTAACCCCTAATATTAATTTTATTAACCAAAAAAATAATAATCTTTTTCAAGTTTATAATACAAATCAATAAAAAAAAGCTTACACCATGGTTTGGAACTCCATCACAATCAGGTGTAGCAGAAATTGCCGATGTCTCTATCACTTCTGGAATAGTCTCTGGTTCAGTGATATTAGCTACTTGGAGTGTATATTCATACAGCATAATATTTGCATCATTGTTTTATTTGACTGAAACAAAGGGAAATGTGATGTAAAGCAATAATGTTAACCTGAAGTTAGTGTATATATTCTTTGCCTGAAGGTTATTATCACATAATTTACGCCAAAACAATGTAGGCAAATTAAATGATTCAGAAATAATAACACGACTGCTGCCCAAAAAAGGAGTGTATTGTGTTTAGGGTTAATGTATGTATTCTGTCCACTTTTAGAGTGAGTTTCTTTATTCTACCATAACTTTTGAAAGGCTTAACGGATTTTAATGAAGTAGGTATTGTTAGAAACCTTATATCTCCCCAAGTAACAACTATACAGGGTGGATTTTTGAGAAGGTACATTAAAGGCAGGTACCTTAACCATCATAGTTACAGGAAAACGTTCTTGGCGGGGCCGTGCAATTGGCCGCCGCGTGCCCGTAAAGTTGGCACCGGTGACATTGCGCTGGGACGCAATTTTGAAAGGCCGCAGATGACAATTTCTTTGGCCTTGTAAAGCTCTTGCGCGGTTTACTGCAACGGCACAGAATATATAATAGCCGGCGAACGTCGTCGCGCTGCTGTGGGGCGACCGACGTGGAACGGCACGGAATATATAATAGCCGGCGAACGTCGCGCCGCCGAGGGGCGACCGACGTGGGAGCAACCGGTGCAAATTCTTCCAACGAGCAAATATCCATACTTACTTATAGAACACTGCGCAACTGGCTACGGGCCGTTGCAAAAAATGGACCGCTGCGCTGTCCGTTGCCGTTAACAAGAGGCCTATCCACAGCCATTTGCCATAGCCACCATCATATTAGTGCGCGTGAGATTTACATTACAAAAAAGAAGAAAAATGTACCGTATCTGCATTGAACTTGAATCTTTTCTTTCTGGTGGCTTATCGCCTCTCGTGCTCTACTTGTGTTAGGACGTGGGGAATCAGGCCCACTGGAATAGTTAGATGATGTTAATGAACATCTTTTCTCCTTTAATTTAATAACACCTGACTTGATGAAGCCCCTTCTGAATTGTCTATAATGATCCAGCAGTTTTCCTTTTGCAGAAACTTTTTGTAGTGGGCTAAAGCTTGCAAAAGGAATAAAATATACAAATGAACTTTCTTTTTTTTTTATTAAAGATTTGATGAATTTCATAAGCCAGCTGAGAAAACCGCGAACTAGAATTTTTTTTTTCGGCATCAGATTTTAACTCGTGTTCTTATATAATGTGACACAACCTCACCCGAGCTGCATTATTCAACAAACTCTTTTCTTCATACTGCAGCAGAAGTCCTTTGCTTTCATTACAAGAATTCAGGATTTCATACAGGTCCTGAAATACAAAACATTAATAATAGGGGTTAAAGAATGAAATTGCCGTTTTTTTCTTTTGTACATATAACTTAACAACTTTTATAATATTAGAAATATATAATTTCTTTAATATTGCGTTACATTAAGACCGTATCGAGCAACTTTTGATAATTTAATAACCACGATATTTGATTATTTACATAGAAAAAACGAATCCCGAATGTTACGACTATTTTTGTTTCCAGAATTTCGTACTTTATTAGTTGTAACTTAGTGAAAATATTTTTTTTCTCTTAACGAATGTGTCATTTAGTAGTTAAAATGTCCATAAATACGTTTGTAAAATTTTGTAAACTTACATAATATTAGTCGTTAAATAAATTACAAAAACGTTAGTATGGAAAAAAAATAATTACAAAAATCTCCATACAAAACGGCAATTTGATACTTTAACCCCTAATATTAATTTTATTAACCAAAAAAATAATAATCTTTTTCAAGTTTATAATACAAATCAATAAAAAAAAGCTTACACCATGGTTTGGAACTCCATCACAATCAGGTGTAGCAGAAATTGCCGATGTCTCTATCACTTCTGGAATAGTCACTGGTTCAGTGATATTAGCTACTTGGAGTGTATATTCATACAGCATAATATTTGCATCATTGTTTTATTTGACTGAAACAAAGGGAAATGTGATGTAAAGCAATAATGTTAACCTGAAGTTAGTGTATATATTCTTTGCCTGAAGGTTATTATCACATAATTTACGCCAAAACAATGTAGGCAAATTAAATGATTCAGAAATAATAACACGACTGCTGCCCAAAAAAGGAGTGTATTGTGTTTAGGGTTAATGTATGTATTCTGTCCACTTTTAGAGTGAGTTTCTTTATTCTACCATAACTTTTGAAAGGCTTAACGGATTTTAATGAAGTAGGTATTGTTAGAAACCTTATATCTCCCCAAGTAACACAACTATACAGGGTGGATTTTTGAGAAGGTACATTAAAGGCAGGTACCTTAACCATCATAGTTACAGGAAAACGTTCTTGGCGGGGCCGTGCAATTGGCCGCCGCGTGCCCGTAAAGTTGGCACCGGTGACATTGCGCTGGGACGCAATTTTGAAAGGCCGCAGATGACAATTTCTTTGGCCTTGTAAAGCTCTTGCGCGGTTTACTGCAACGGCACAGAATATATAATAGCCGGCGAACGTCGTCGCGCTGCTGTGGGGCGACCGACGTGGAACGGCACGGAATATATAATAGCCGGCGAACGTCGCGCCGCCGAGGGGCGACCGACGTGGGAGCAACCGGTGCAAATTCTTCCAACGAGCAAATATCCATACTTACTTATAGAACACTGCGCAACTGGCTACGGGCCGTTGCAAAAAATGGACCGCTGCGCTGTCCGTTGCCGTTAACAAGAGGCCTATCCACAGCCATTTGCCATAGCCACCATCATATTAGTGCGCGTGAGATTTACATTACAAAAAAGAAGAAAAATGTACCGTATCTGCATTGAACTTGAATCTTTTCTTTCTGGTGGCTTATCGCCTCTCGTGCTCTACTTGTGTTAGGACGTGGGGAATCAGGCCCACTGGAATAGTTAGATGATGTTAATGAACATCTTTTCTCCTTTAATTTAATAACACCTGACTTGATGAAGCCCCTTCTGAATTGTCTATAATGATCCAGCAGTTTTCCTTTTGCAGAAACTTTTTGTAGTGGGCTAAAGCTTGCAAAAGGAATAAAATATACAAATGAACTTTCTTTTTTTTTATTAAAGATTTGATGAATTTCATAAGCCAGCTGAGAAAACCGCGAACTAGAATTTTTTTTTTCGGCATCAGATTTTAACTCGTGTTCTTATATAATGTGACACAACCTTACCCGAGCTGCATTATTCAACAAACTCTTCTTCATACTGCAGCAGAAGTCCTTTGCCTTCATTACAAGAATTCAGGATTTCATACAGGTCCTGAAATACAAAACATCAATATTAATTTAATTTACCAAAAAAATAATACAATCTTTTTCAAGTTTATAACACAACACAAATCAATAAAAAAACTTACACCATGGTTTGGATTGGAACTCCATCACAATCAGGTGTAGCAGAAATTGCCGATGTCTCTATCACTTCTGGAATAGTCACTGGTTCAGTGATATTAGCTACCTGGAGTGTATATTCATACAGCATAATATTTGCATCATTGTTTTATTTGACTGAAAGAAAGGGAAATGTGATGTAAAGCAATAATGTAAACCTGAAGTTACTGTATATATTCTTTGCCTGCAGGTTATTATTACATAATTTACCCCAAAACAATGTAGGTAAATTAAATGATTCAGAAATAATAACACGACTGCCGAAAAAAGGAGTGTATTGTGTTTAGGGTTAATGTATGCATTCTGTCTACTTTTAGAGTGAGTTTCTTTATTCTACCATAACTTTTGAAAGGCTTAACGGATTTTAATGAAGGAGGTATTGTTAGAAACCTTATATCACCCCAAGTAACACAAGTAACACAACTATACAGGGTGGATTTTTGAGACGGTACATTAAGGGCAGGTACCTTAACCATCATAGTTACAGGAAAACGTTCTTAGGAGACCATTCATAACTTTTTAAGATATTCTGAACTGCATTTTGGATACACATTTTGGATAAAATTTACGCAAATGCAAAAATACCGAAAAAAAATGTAGTTTCCTGTTTCATGTAGGGATCAAATGACTCTATGGGACCATTTAAGGTATGAGTACTAGAAATGACAGAAATCGCCATAAACTTTTCCCATACATTTCGGTAAGAGGAGGGTCGAATTTCTACATTGGCCAAACTTTATTGTTTTGGATAGGGCTGCCTGAAATTGAGTGACACTGATGATTGCCGCTACTGTAAACAGGAAAGGGAAACACCCAGGCACCTTTAATGTGACTGCGGGCCTCTTATCCACAAACGCAGTATCTCCATCTGGGTCGATACATTATGCGCCCAGAGGAGATTAAAACTCTTAAAGCTAGGAGTATTCTAGACTTCTTGGAAGCCTCCAGGCTAAAAGAGTTACTATAACCAGGTGGCGAGTCACAATAGATCTTTTAGGTCGCAGTGACTACATCTCTTAAGGGAGATGCATAGCCCCTTACATTCAAATAATAATAAGCACCTCTATGTTGATAGCCACGGCCAGGACGGCGTTGCCATCTTCCTCTACCTCTAGGCTTACCTCGCATATTCATCATCACCTGTCCAGTCGGCTGGGATGCCTCTTCATCCTCTGCAGCTCGGATGGGATCTTTCAGCTCCTGGTAGTCTCTAGCTGAGATGATTGTTCCCAATCGTCTATTTCGCAGCCCGTCTGAAAACCGTTTTATTGCAAATTTTTTATTGATCGCTCTCAAAATTTCACATGCTGTATCATTTGAATCAGCTTGAGAGATAGTTAATTCTACAAAAATATCCTCTTAACTTGTTTCCAAATGCTGATACCGTTAAATAATTTTAAGATAAATTGTTCAATTGGAACAACAATCAATTTGCTGATTTTTTGTCAGTAAAAATTTTCTAAAGTCCGATATCAAATTATTCACTGGTTCGTATGTCGATTTTAGTTTTAATCTTGCCGTTTTTGATAGACGTGTTTTAATAACGAAGTTAATCAGCAAATTCTTGTCTTTCGGTTTAGTTAAACTAGAATTATACTATACATATCTATACCTTGTATAATATTTTCGGTGGTCTCCTCCTTGCCATCTATTACTGGAATCAACGAGCTTGCAGTTTTTAAGTCAAAACCTGCCATGCTTTCTGATGAATTAGACCCACTGTAACTTAATATTATACGATAAGTATTATCTGTTTTCTTATACAAACTTTTTACTATTAATCCCGAATACTCGGTAATTAACTGTTTTAAATCAGCTTTCTCTAAATATAGTTTATAAATTTTATATATTTCAATACTTTTCTTAATTTTATTTTTTCCAAGAACTTCTGACCTTCGTGCTGGTCCTAATTTCCTAAGACTTACCCTTATTTATGTTCTAAATCGGTCAGGAAATTATTTAATTATATTTCCGTTTAATAACAACACAGTGCACATGATTAAACACTAGGCACTTAACTACACTTATAGTTTCTAAATATAGCCCATTTTAATTCATAGTCTCTTTGCACCGAAACCGTATTTTTTCACTTTAAATTAACTTACACGCGCACCTTTTTATTTTTATGTGTTATATAATTAAGAGAAGATTAAAGAACACTTAAACACAAGGTTGAGGGGTGGGGTGGAGCATGCACAAATTAACGAAGAATCACTCAGGGTCACGGGCAGCATCAGGCGTTTTCGTCATCTCGCTCTCGTCTACCAGACAGTCGAAGTCGCATTCTCCTAATGAACTTAGATTCTATGTTTCCTTCCGCATCCAGTTTTTCTGCTTATTTTTCACCTTCACATACAAAATCACGAGAGCCACAATCAATATTACCACAAGGATAGTGGTCAAAATTAAGTTATTAAAGTGGATGTGAGATTCCACATCCGTAGTCGAGGCTCCGTTGGTACCTTCCGCAGCATTCTGTGCTATGATCACTTCTTTGTCTTCGGTTTTCGAATCAAATTTTTCCATTGTGGAAGTTCGCAAAATTCCAATACTGGGACCGTACTCTGAAACGCTAATCCGAAACTTCGGTTAGCCCCACCCCTTTCACTCGATTTTGTTCCGACTAGAGAGTGAGAGGGACGGGTATACCGAAGTTTCGGGTTTTGCGTTTTAGGACCGTACTCTGAAACGCTAATCCGAAACTTCGGTTAGCCCCACCCCTTTCTCTCGATTTTGTTCCGACTAGAGAGTGAGTGGGACGGGTATACCGAAGTTTCGGGTTTTGCGTTTTAGAGTAGGCTCTCTGTTCCGATAATGTTCGAAGCACAACGTGTTTGCACTTAGCCGGTCACAGTTATAATATTATAGCAATTAATGCTCCTAACTCGTAGCACTGAGGCACAAACAATGCGCTGAATTGCGATATTCGCCCGCTCCGGGCTAGTTCGTGGAACACGGTCGCGGCGCGGGCGCCTGGCGCAGGGTCGCCATGTGACGCGGGAAGCGGTTCAAGTAAACAACTGATCGGTGCAACGTCTTTATTGAGACTTTCTTAATTATTTATGCATATTAAATACTAAGCTACTCTCACACTACAGAATGTATGTCCTGGTTCTAGATATTTTATAGTATCTGAGCGTGCTTCAATTAAATCACTGTTGACAACATTAACAAAAAACTAAAATAGTGTCCAGTTCTTGTTTTGTGACGAACAATTGTCTACCCAAAAAATTGGAGGTGCGAAGTTAGAACTTAGAGTTGGTTGGTAACAGGAAAGCATCTTTATTATTTAAGGCCTTTGCATTTGCCTTAAGTAATAGAGCTGTACTCGCATTAGCTCGCACAGCTGCAAAATGGCAGCCCTGATGCCTGCGACTTCGGCGTTCCTCACTGTCTCTCTCTCTACGCGCCCTGCTTCTGACGTCTGTAGCAGGTCGTACTCTTCTAGGTCTGGGACGCGTAGATCGTAAGGCTGCAAAACAACATTCTAATAAGTTCCAAAATTATGTACACACTACTATCGTGAATACTTATTATAATTTTTTGTGATACACAGTAACTTTCTTGTTATTTTAATTGTCACCGTAGTTTCAAAGTGTGTGCATCACAGTGGGCGTCACAGATCGATTTTGTATGGAGAAGTCGAACTAAAGCGACGGTCCTACCTTCTCGCTGCGTACACCCAGCATAAGTACTTACAACTTCTGGTAATCACAGTTTCTTGTGATTGACCCGCAAGCTGGTCCTCGGCGTACTCCCCAACCTCTTCGGGAGAAGGCAAGACCGGGCTCTGCGGTTGGCTTCTCTGACTGAAGGTCGATGGTACCGGTTCATTAGCCTGAAACTAAATACATTAATAATAAAGCTGGATTTCATTAAAATAAATGTTTGAACATTATCAAAGTTTAGAAATAGGGAATCCAAACAATGATGACGTATTTACCTCAGGAAAAGCTCGCGTTCTGGCTGTAGTTTGGCGGTTTCCGAACCCATCTCCCATTATGGAGAGAACTTTTAATTCCCGTTGGGAGAGTTGGGATGCCACCGATGGACCACCTCCAGTCATAGAAGACGACCTCTGAGAATCAGCAGCAGATTTTTTGGCCAGATGCTTTTTATCAAACCATACCTATTCAAAGTAAAAGAAGGTGTTAAGTAGATATTTTAGTCTGTCGGTCACTTATCACTGATAAACAGCATACTTTAATAATTAGGTACCTTTTGCCACTGCTGAATCGTCTTTGTGCAACCACCCATGGAATAGAGTGTGTCGCACAACTCTTCCCACAGCCTCTTTGCCTGGACCTTTCCTTCTATACTCCTCAATCTCCCGCAAGATCTTTATGTTTATCGAGGAAATCGAGGAGTACAGTGATTTGCTGAGGCGTAGCCGAACCCGAATTTGGAGCCATTTTATACTGAAAAGATGTGGTGTAACTAAATAATAGGAACTATTACGAGAATATGAGTTAAATAAGAATTTTGCGTGCAAAACATAAATATTAATACTTACTTTCTTACGTAACACCGTTTAACACCAAATTATGCACAAAATATTTTAAAGTGACGGCTCAGCTAATATCATACTACGGATAAGTTACGTTGTCATACGACACATTTAAACAACCGTAAACAACGTTTGCATTTAGTATAGTGCGATAAGCACATCGGGGTCGGTGATTCTCTCTCTTTCGAACAAATTTTTCATACGACTGTCCATTTTGACACCTAATTTTATATAGCAAGTGACTCCTCTGTCACCGGAATAGACAGGAAAGGAAGATGAGTATAGTCCCACAGACTATAGACATCTTAAATTGGGCGGTTACCAGTCATAGAAAGGGCTCTTTTAGCGTCACTGTGGTTTTCGACATCAACTTGAATTTTAATTGCTCATTTATCAGTTTCTGGGTTATTAAGCATAGTAAACCATTCCTAATTAAATAAATTCTTAAAATTACTAAAACAACGTTTTAATTTAAAGTTAATATAAAAACCGATTATTTACCGTAAATGACATTGAAAGAACCTACGTTATGTTTGTTCGTTCCATTCGTTCACGAAAATTGCCTATGGATTCGAGCTTCTCGTGCGCTCGAAAATGTTCAAGAGTAGCGGCAGAAACGAAACTTTGTTTAAATTTCTTTCCTTTCCGAAATTTCGTTTCGGAGAACAAGAGTAGGGCTCCAGATGACACAAATCAAGTGCCATCGTCCCCGGTAAGGGGAGAAAAGAGGATATGTCTCGTTATTTGTGAAATACTTACTACATGCATCTATGTGTATCTTTTAAATCAAACTGCTTAGTTAGTATACAATAATCAGTTTTTATTGTGAATGTCGCGATATCAACTTGTGTCATAGATCTCAACCTGAAATAGACTTTTTATAAATATATCTTTTAGAATTTGAACATATCCCCGGTAAGGGGAGAAAATTTCATAATTTTCTCCCCGGGGACGATGGCACTTGATTTGTGTCATCTGGCCCGGTAAACATATCACCGGGTCAGTTAAAACTTTTTTTCCCATGTGTCTCGGCGCCGGGCCAAGTCACCGGGCCAGATGGGATACACTCATCGAAAGGGGGTAAAAATCCCACGCCCACGTCTACAGGGGTCTAAAATGCAGATAAATTAAATATAACTTACTTCCTGCTGTTTTAAACTGTCGATGTATTTTTTTAATTTCAGCCTCGGTCCAATCTTCGGTTATAATTCTCGAAGTTCAGTTTCTCCAATAATTTTTATTGTATCTTCATCGATATCATTTTCTGAATAAATTTGAAACAATTTATAGTAATCAATTTATAGTTAGGTAATAATCCTAGTATAAGTGTTGTGACCGATCGGTCCTAGCCACAATAGATTGTCTATTGTGTCCGTTATTCCAGGGCTAACCAAATTATCATTTTTTGAAACCATTTATCACATTAAAACATACCAATGAATACTGAAAGCAGGGCATCCAAGCCCAAAGATTATAAGAATTATAAGATTTTTTTTTCTTAATCTGATTTTTGTTTCTCTTGATTGGCGGGCTCATCGCGCTTTGAAGATTGATGATTTTTCCGTTGGTGCAGAGGGACGACAGCACATACCGCAACACATGATTATATATGGAAATAGCAGGATCAACCCTATTATACCCCCGAGCATCGGGATTAAATGCGAATTGAAAACAAAAGCTAGCCATCCACTCAACGAGCAGTCGTATTGTTTACCATATCTATAATTGGTCTAATTTTGAATATGCGATCTGTTTTATCTGCAGGTTCATTGTTGATAAAATGCAGACACTGCAGCTCATGTAAGCTCTGTCTGTGTCTTTCTGTGAAAGCTCTGTCCCATTATTTTATCTTTGCTCCAATAATAGGATCGTTTTTAAAAGCCTAGCAAGACCTATGTAAAATATGCCCAAGAAATTGTTTGATTTCATATTATGTCTGTCGGTTTCCAAGCATGAGATCTCGATAACGGTTTATCGTTTCTTGATTCAATACATTGTGCGGGAAAAAAGTTTGTCTCTTTCGCAATCAGTTCAAAAACTTCTTAAGGAACTAAAAGACTGTAAAAAGCTCCTGGACCTACGGTTTTCAATAAATCAGCATATTCTTTTTTCAATCCTGTAGCCTTTGTAAATGGTATTACAGTTTGCTGTCGTTTCGGCCGTAACCAATTTTTCGAAACGCTATCTGCAGCGGTTATAATGGTCTTATCTTGAACCAAATCTGTTTCTCTCTCACTGTCATTTGGGATGATCAGTCGTCTAGTCCTAGTTGTTCTGTATAATTTTCTGAGGGAACCGTCATTCTCATTCCTTGAACCCATTCGGGATGAAGAGAGAGAGAACAACTTGTGCGACATCCGCATCCGCATGAAAGTCCGTATAAATTATTGCAAATGCGTAAGCGGATGCGGATATCAAAATTGATGCAAAAAATACGCAAATGCGGATGCGGATGCGAATATTCGCTACATCTGATCCGTATGGGGCAGAGTCGAAGCGAAGCGACGCGTCTATTTTTCAACTAGAACGCGCGTCTTCGGTGTTGTGTTATGGCATTTTTGTTAATGAAACGAAAATTCAAATGTCATAAACTAGAGAGGCGACGGATACCCTCAAATATAATGCTAGACCCAGAAGGAATAAGAACTTAAGTCAAAGTCGTTTAAAAACAAAAATCATACAGGATGCGGTTTTGACGAGTAGTGAAAAAAAATTGTACAGCGGTAATAATTTATATTTTTTAAAATTACATTTTAAGCTAGTTACAAATAAAAATATACTTAATTATGCTATTTTGATTACTTTCTTCAAAATTTTTTTAATTTTTTATTTTATTTTAAAGTATAGACCTATAGTTCCCTAAATGTATAAAATACAAAAAACTACGTACTATTTTTATTTAACAATGTATGATAAACAAAAAACTTAACAATAAAAACTGTTGTTGTGGTAACACTATAAATAACAGAATTATCTTTAATTATAATAAAATCTCATTACCTGTCACAAATAAACTAACATAATATAAATTATAAATAAATATAACAATTAATTAATCAAATAAATTTCTAATAAGTACTTCATTTTCATCAATTAACATAAACTAAATTTAAATCTATATATATAAAAAAACTATATTTAACAATAATAACATGCTGAGAAATCCGCCCGTGTGAACACACTCGCTGACCGCTGCGCTGTTAATATTTGCTGTACTAGGAATCGAGAGATTAATGTAGGTAGCATAAAAAAAAAGTTATTAAATAAAAATAAAACTTTTATTGTTAGCTGATGTCAGTCTGTGTAATAGTTCAGTTAAAATGATTTCTGTTATTTATCTTTCTGTCTGTCCATTATGTTATTTTGTTTGTAGTTAATACCTAAGTATTAATATTACATAATATGAGTATTTGCAGACGAATGTCAGTGTCTGGTAAAACCTACCCTGGTTTATATGACACTGTTAAGTTAGTACCATTTGTTGTAATTTTTCGTGTACTTAATTAAATAAAATAAAAATAAATAAAAAATAAAACTAAACGAATTTAAATAGGTAAGTACTTAAAAAAAAATAAGAATTCGTAAGCAACTTTTTATAATAAAATATATGACTTAAGTGTATTTGTTTACTAATTTTTGAGACTTACAATTAAAAATATACACATTTATTAAAATCATATCATCAAAGTCTCAGAATAATTTACCATCGAATTCAGGTCCAAACATCCTATCTACTAATCTTTGAAGCTCAGCTGGTGCATTAGTAAGACCAAACGGCATTCTAACGAATTCAAATAGTCCTTTTCCCGGAACGGCAAAAGCAGTCTTTTCACGAGAAGATTCCTCCAAAAGAAATTTGTAAAAATGCTTTTGAAAGATCAATAGCAGTAATATAAGGAGCACCGCGAAGGCTATCTAAAATTTTTGATGTATAAGGCAAAGGGTGTGAATCTTTAACAGTTATGGAATTTAAACGACGAGAATCTAATCAAAGTCTCGGACTACCATCTTTTTTCGTTACAATAACAATAGGGGAACACCAAGGAGATTTAGAAGGTTGAATAATTACCTCACTAAGTAAAGTATCAATTTCATCACTTACTATTTTTTCCATAGCGCGGCTCAACCAACACTTTTGCTTAAAAGGTTCACCAACAACATTAGTTTTATGTTCAGCTAAATAAAGGAGGTTTGGGTCAGCTAAAGAGGTTTAGGTCTTACCTAAACCTCTCTTTTCATAAAAAATATATTCAAACAGTTTAATTGTTTCAACCAATAATTTATTTTCGGAAGGTGCAAGCTCAGCGGCTGCTGTAACTGTACAAGTTCCAACTCTAACATTTTTATCTTTAACAAAAGTAATATTTTTCCAAAGATTCTTACCAAGGTCAAATTTCAACCAGAAGTCAAATCACAAAATAACAGAATACTCTACCGTAGGAATGATCAAAAAATTTATAACTTTGTAAACTGGGGTGAATAACAACACTTTTGCCAGTTTCGAGAATAATATCTTTGTTATTTCTTGGTCTACACTTAAAGTTGCCAATTAATTATGTGAGTTAAGAGTTCCTCTATCGTTGTTAGAAATCCCAGATAGAATTGAATGTAAGTTTACCGTTTAAACAGACAAAATATGCCTTGTTGCGAATTACCTCTCATGTGGGGTCCATAACAACGAATAGTGGGGGGAAACACAACAACTTAAATTAATAATAAATAAGAATTATGAAATTACAGTTACGTTAAATACGTTTTAAGCGACATAGGTATGCAACCAATAAAAAACAAGATAAAAATCTTTATTTTTTATTCAAAAATCAATGTTAATTCTTACATAACAAGAACAATTTTAAATTAAATTAAAAGGAACACAATGCAAGATCGTAATTTTCTTAAACATGAACATCTAAATTTCTTTGGAGACAATTAATCAATAATCTTTAGTTTAATCAGAAGATAGGCTATCTTCGTAAGCACTACATTTAATAGGATTATAATCCTCATCTGCAGCACTGTCATCACTGACGACTTGTAAACAGCGCAGACAAATGAACTCTACTGGCAGAGCATCGCCAGCGCATTTATTGCAGATTTGTTTTCGGCCTTATACATATTTTTAACTAAGCATAGCAAACTTACATTATTATTTTTAGAACAAAATAATAACCCTATCAGTAGTTGTGAATGACCCCATGAGTTGTTGTGAATGAACCCATTAGTCGTTGTTATTCACCCCGTTTTAGTATAAAAAAGTAACCTAAAATTAAAAATTCTGATAACTTGAAGAACATTTCTTAAATGCATTACCTTTATGTTATTTAATGTCCATAAACAATAATAACACAACATGTAGATAGATAGACGTAATTACAGGACTGTTTCTCATAAATATTTGCAGAGTTTCAACAAGTAGTTGGGTTTTAAATGCAAAGTTGTCAACAAGTAAAACACCTGTCAAAATGAAGCATTGCCAACATAAAAATCTGAAGTGCGTTCGGAAACACACACACGTTTTTTTTTGGAAAGAGCGCTGTTTTAAATTGTAAATTATAAACTGTTTTTTTTTCTCGGAAATGTTGTAATTCACGCCATAGTTGCAAGACACCCCAGTTTACGGTACTATTATCACAAGTAATAGGAATATCAATAGTGGCTATAGCTTTCTGTGCTGAACCGTCAGCGGTATAAGTATAATTTGAAAGAATTTCGAAAATGTTTTAATTTTAACGCTAATTTTAAAAATTCGCGATGACTATTGAAATAATTTCGGAAAATGTTTTAATATTAAACCCTTATTTTAAAAATCTTTATTACGTCCCAAAATACGTCTATTCAAACCACTGTCCAATAAACCAGAAAATTTACGATTACCAACACTAAACTGTAGAAACGGTCTCGAATAATTATTTTTAACAAAGAGAATAGAAGCGGCCTTATAAACACCAAAGAACGAAGTTTTTAAATACTCTAACCAATCAGAAAATTCCTTTCTATAAGTAGCTTTGTCAGTGTGACGACGCAGCCTAGCCGAAAGCTTGAAATAGGCTCAAGACGACACTCTGGGAATGCGAGTCGAATTTAGGTAGATTCTCGCTCGTATGAGGAATGTGATGGTTCTTGTGGCTAGACAACTAGAGGTACTTACCCGACTGATCTGATTGTCTGCGCCACCGTATCCTTTAACCTCAGGAGTGGTAGTCTCTTGGGACCTCTCGTGGTGGCTGAAGAAGGAAGGCGCCACCTCGTGTTCCTCCACAAAGTGGGTGCAGCTGGTATTTGCTTACGGGATTTCGTTTGCACACGATTGTAACGTTCCAACACTTTAATTAGAATAGTTCTATGAATGATCACTCGGATTTCCTTCGATTATAAAGTTTTCACACGCCCGATACAGAGCGAAGCGCGCCGGTCTTCCTCACTTTTCGCCATATTGGCCGACCAGACAGGTATGCTCTTTCGAGCCCTCTGATTGGCTAATCCACTAGAACCATATCGAACGGGCGGGAATATAGAATTTGAATTTAGATTGATTTTATTTGAACGGTTAGTGAACATACCGCCCACCAAAATACAGCTGGTATTTTCCGGTTGGTTAAGTGGAATTGATACATAAACTGAAGTAGAATTGATACATAAAATGATACATTAAAGTTATATTAACGACTAACGACTACTAGTTTTGCTTAAAATACTAGATACATAACTAAAATATATAATTAGAACAGTAGATTAGTTGGTACTGGGTTCTATGGGAAGAGGACACAGCTTGACTAATGGACGCTTTATTAAGCTGTCTCTAGTTTGAATAGTTGCCACGCGGACGATGCCGTCGAGGCCCGGGTGTAAATCGGTAACTCTTCCCAAAGACCAGTGCAATGGGGGTCGATTGTCATCTTTGATGATGACGATAGAATTGATTGATAATGGTTTTGAAGCCTTTGTCCACTTTGCACGTTGCGTTAGGGAATGTAGATATTCGTTTTTCCAGCGAAGCCAAAAGTTTTGTACAAACGATTGGATAAGCTGCCAACGGCTAAGACGATATAGTTTGATATTAGAATAATCCGCGTCAGGCACAGCTGTTAAGGGTTCCAAGGTCAAGAAGTGACCTGGAGTTAGCACCTTTAAATCGTTTGGATCTGCACTCAACGGATACAACGGTCGCGAGTTTAAAACAGCTTCGATTTGAATAAATAACGTACAAAGCTCTTCGAACGTTAGCACTTGATTGCCTACAATGCGATAAAGGTGAGTTTTCGCAGCTTTGATTTGTATTTCCCATACGCCTCCAAAATGAGGTGCAGAGGGTGGGTTGAAATCGAATTGAATGGATTGAGTTTGCGAAGCCTCCGCTAGAGATGATAGGTAGTTACTGGCACCGATAAAGTTTGTCCCACAATCAGCATGGATTACATTACACCGACCGCGCCGACCAACGAATCTGCGCAATGCTGCGATAAAACCTTCGGTAGAGAGAGTCGACACGACCTCAAGGTGGACTGCTTTAGTAGCTAGGCACACGAAAAGACACAGATAGGCCTTCTCAATTTTGGCACCGCGATGATGGCTAACTTTGATGCAAAATGGTCCACCGAAGTCTACACCGACCACCGAAAAGGGCTTGACTTGATTAACACGATAGGATGGTAGATCACCCATATACGGTTGTAGCGGCTTGGGATTGGTCCAGTAACAACGTATGCATTTTGACAAACACTGGCGAATAGCTCGTTTTGCTGACAATACCCAAAATCGTTGTAGAATAAGATAATGAGTCGTATTCTGACCAGTATGGCAATGCTGACGATGAACGGATTCGATTAGTTTTGACGTAAAGGGATGCGAGCAGGGTAAGAGTGCGGGATGTTTTTGTTCGTATTCAATCCCAGCGTGGGAGATCCGACCGCCCACCCTGAGGATACCCTCGTCGTCCAGAAATGGATTAAGCTTTCGAAAATGTTTGGGCAATTGTTTTTTAGATTTGAGTTGTTGAATAACTTCAGCGAACTCAGTCGATTGAACATGTTTAACGATTAATATTAACGATTTATAATTTTCGATATCAGTGGGGATCGCACTGAGATTACGATTCCTTGCATTGGGAAGCAATCGCCGCATATAAGAAACAATACGAATTATTTTATCAATTGAAGAATACCGCTTCAACAGATGATCGATTGGTGATAACGATAGGTTCGCTGCGTTGTTATCAGTAATTAACACGACTGGTCGACGCTCTTCAGCGCACACCAACTCTTTCACGTCGGTAGAAACAGAAGATATTGAATAAATTGGCCACTGATCGGGTGATTTTGACAACCAAGTTGGTCCTGACCACCACAATGAATTGTGAAGTAGGTCACGTGGCAGTTGCCCTCGTGAGCACACGTCAGCGGGGTTATCCGCGGATGCGACGTGGTGCCACAATTCCACCGGAACGGTATCTTGGATGAGACTAACCCGATTGGCTACAAAAGTGTTCCAACGCGAAGAATGCGAACGAAGCCATGACAGAACTACCGTCGAGTCAGACCACAAATGAATCGAATCAATGGATAGATTTAGGTTATAGATGTCAAGAATGAATTTAACGAGGTTAGCGAGAACCACCGCAGCACTCAGCTCCAAGCGTGGTAACGAAAGTTTCTTGATGGGCGCAACCCGTGCTTTAGCGCATAGCGGTATGATTCGGACTGACCCGTCATTCAGTAGGATGCGTACATAAAGTATTGCCCCGTAAGCGAGTTCGGAACTGTCACAAAATCCGTGCAGTTCGTACGCTTGTACGGATGGCGATGTGAGGCAACGTGATACTCTCACCTCCTGCAGCACTGGTAGTTGATCACAAAAGGTCCTCCAGACTTTGGCGATCTCCTCGGGCGGGTCTTCATCCCACGAGACACCAAGGAGCCAAAGCTGTTGGAGCAAGGTTTTAGCCTTAATAGTGACAGGCGATAGAAAGCCTAAAGGGTCGAAAACCTTTGCGATCTCGCTAAGTATGTTTCTCTTTGTACAAGAGCGATTAGATGGTTTGACATCGAACAGAAACGCATCGGATGCTGGATCCCATTTGAGCCCAAGCACTTTGATAGTAGATGGTTGATCATCTGAGAATGTTTTAGGATCAAGAAGACACTCCTCCTTTGAAAGATTTGACAACAGCCGAGGTTCGTTACTGGCCCATTTTCGGAGTTCAAAATGGCCAAGTTTAAGTAAATTAATGATCTGTGACTTAGCCTCTAGCGCCAAGTCTAGAGTAGCACAGCCGGATGTGACGTCATCAACGTAGATTGCCGTTGTCAGTATTTGCTTAGCTAGAGGAAAGGCGGCACCTTCATCCTCAGCCAACTGTTGAATGGTTCTGCAAGCTAAATACGGTGCCGATGAAACACCATATGTGACGGTTTTCAATCTGAATTCTTGCAAAGTTTGATTTGGTCCGGTTCTCCAAAGAATTCTTTGATAATCGCGTTGATCATCCGCGACAAGAATTTGCCTATACATCTGACGTATGTCAGCAATAAAGACAATAGCGTGTAAACGAAAGCGAAGAAGCACGGCCATGATATTGGATTGAAGTTTAGGTCCCGTTAGCAACGTATCATTTAAAGATTTGCCTTGAGCGTCCTTGGCTGACGCGTCAAAGACAACCCGTAGTTTGGTTGTTGCGCTGTCAGGTCGTAAAATACAATGATGCGGTATATAATACTTCCCCTGATTCACTTCTTTAGCGTTAACTGGTTTCATGTGACCGGATTGAAGATAATCGTCCATGAATTCCCGGTATTGACGGTGTAGATCAGGATCGCGTAAGAGGCGACGTTCAATCGCATGAAAACGGCGCACTGCGATGTCGCGAGAGCTCTCGAATAAAGGTTCAGCGCCATCCTTAAATGGAAGTCTGACGATGTATCTACCCGTCGAATCACGGTCGACTTCAGACGTGTAAGCCTGTTCGCAAGCTACTTCCTCAGGTGTTAAGGTGGAAGCTTGAGGAACGTCATCTATCTCCCAAAACCGTTGAACGAGAGAACATAACTCGTCGTCCGGTTTCGAAGAAAATTGTAACAGCGATGACGAGACGAGTGACGTGCGACCGAGCAATAACCAGCCGAAAACGGAATTGAAGGCGACCGGTTGATTCACAGCACCCTTCACGCGTTGATTTAAAAGCGAATCAGCAAAAATATCCGCACCTAATAGAATATCGATAGATCCTGGTACATCAAAGCCAGGATCGGCTAACGGTAACGATTGAATATGTGACCATCCCACGGTATTGAGTTTAGCTATTGGTTGGTCACCGCATATATTTGAAATAACGTGCATGTCTACGTTAAACAACGATCGATTGTTAGATGCAATAGAACAAGTCACTAAGCCGATAGTGCTGGCCGCAACGCCTCCTAAACCGTTGATATTGATTTCGGATTTGATTGGCTTAAGATTTAAGCGTTGTGCAGCGTTCTTAGTAATAAAATTGTTCTGACTGCCGGTGTCGAATAAAGCACGGAAAGTATGGTAACTTCCGTCTGTACCTTGAATTTGAACGATGGCTGTGGCGAGCAGCACAGTAGAATGTGGAGGAGTAGATTTAGAAAACGAAGTCGAATGGGAGCCTTTAGTTACTAACGACACTGACTGAGAGCCAGATTCGTTGGTTTGATTCTCGTTGTTAGCGGCGCGATCCTTATGAAGCAACGTATGGTGTTTGTGTTTACACTTCAGACATCGAAATGCGGATATGCAATCTTTTATTTGATGTGATGGCTTAAGACAATTAAAACACCATTTCTTCTCGATAGCAATAGACATACGGTCATCTACGGATTTAGCTAGAAAAGATTGACACTGAGTGATCGAATGATTACTAGTACAAAATGAACACCTTATAATAATCGTATTTTTATTATTTTGAATTTTGTTCGATTTTGTTGAATTATCCGCAACAAGGGTATGCGACGCGTTAGTACGCTTTGAATAACTATGACTTGATGCATTAGATATGTCCTTGACTGGACGTGGCACTTTGTTGGAAGTAGAACCAGAAAAATGATTATCTCGTATAAGCGCTTCACACTTCGAATGTAAAAACTGTTTTAAATGTAAGTAGGTGGGAAGTTCAGTGTTGCTACACTTCTCTTCAAATTCACGTCTTAATTTGGAGTCTAATTTTGATAAAATATGATAAGCCATGACAAAATCCCACTGTTCAACTGGAAGTTTTAATTTTCTCAAAATACTTAAGTTTTCATCAATACAATCCAACGTTTTACGAAAATCATTTGCGTTTTGAAAGTTAAAATGAATGTTTAAAATGTCCTTCCAACAAGAAAATGCCAATTCGCGCTTGTCTTGATAACGCGCTACTAACGCTGCATAAGCATCTAAGTAATGATCACCAGTTACTGGAAAAGTTCGAATTAGAGTTAAAGGATCACCGCTCAGCGATGATATGAGATAATGAAATTTCTCAATATCTTTAAGATCAGGGCATTCGTGAATAAGTGCGTTGTACGTATCAATAAACTCAGGCCATTGTTTAATATTACCGCAAAATGAAGGTAACTTAATTCGAGGTAATTTTACATGAGAGAATGATGATGATGACGGTTGAGAAGTAATATTAGATTGATAATTAGTTTCACATAAGTTTGTATTTGGTTTATTTAAACTACGATAAATAGATAAAACTTTAAAATAAGTATCATCAAAACGAGTTCGAATTTCATCATCATCATCACCTTGACCATCATCAGTCGTCTCCAAAAGATCGATAATTGCGAAATGCGCGCTCTCAAAATCCGATATATATTTATCGAGTTGATCGCAATATGAAAAAAATAGATCTTGTTGACTATCATCGGTACGCGCTAATTCACCGACATCGAATGCCTTCACCAAACGATTTAATGCTAAGGTACGTTTTCTACGCAATACGGGTAAATCAGTTACTGTATAACATTGAGAATGTGTTTGTTTTGATTTAGTTCTACTGGCCGAACTAAGCTTACGCATTGTCCGTTTTGGATTAAACGACATTTTCGTATAACAATTAAAACCACCGCTAGAATAAAGTTAATAAGTTAAATAGAATGTTTACGTATCTATCTATAGCTGTAGTTCAACTACGGATAGCCGGTTATAGCTAATTATTAAGAAATTGCACATGTAAACAACTGCCGGCCGTAGCGGTGAGTCAGCTGTTTGCTACTATCTCACACAGTACGGCTACGTACGAAATAACTGAATAGATTGAAAAGATGACACTAACTTGTTTACGATTACCAACGTTAGATTTAGATTGAACATAAATCACTACAGCCGATTGGATATCATATGAACACCGAATTGAATAGAATAGATTGTTCATACAATGATCTGAAGCGAAATATAATCACCGCATACGAATTATTAGTTGAATAATAAACAAATTACGTGTTATCTGTGCAGCAATGTTTACGTTATGGCGTGCTAAGGAGTCGATTTGATTGAACGAATGGAAAATGAAACTGTGATCGCGAATGAGATGGCGAATGACAGTTTATGATGAGTGAGTGACCGGTTGTATGAACTGTTTTACCGACAAACCTAACGCAATGCAATGCAAACTGGCGAAACGCTTTCAAATTGTTGCTTGTTGCTTTCAATCCTACCTTCTTTTAAAAGAAAAAATGAAAGTCGCGTATGAAATGAATGACGAATTATTGCGAAAATATGATTATATTTATAAGCGTTAGGTTAAAAATCACTGTTAAACGATAGGATTATGCGTATTTAATGTTGAAATAACGAAATTAGCGATAATTGATACGAAAAATACCAGCTATATGTCGAGATTTTAGAAACAAATTATGAGTTTAAAGGCGATATCCCGGGTTTCGGCACCAAAAAGATGTGACGACGCAGCCTAGCCGAAAGCTTGAAATAGGCTCAAGACGACACTCTGGGAATGCGAGTCGAATTTAGGTAGATTCTCGCTCGTATGAGGAATGTGATGGTTCTTGTGGCTAGACAACTAGAGGTACTTACCCGACTGATCTGATTGTCTGCGCCACCGTATCCTTTAACCTCAGGAGTGGTAGTCTCTTGGGACCTCTCGTGGTGGCTGAAGAAGGAAGGCGCCACCTCGTGTTCCTCCACAAAGTGGGTGCAGCTGGTATTTGCTTACGGGATTTCGTTTGCACACGATTGTAACGTTCCAACACTTTAATTAGAATAGTTCTATGAATGATCACTCGGATTTCCTTCGATTATAAAGTTTTCACACGCCCGATACAGAGCGAAGCGCGCCGGTCTTCCTCACTTTTCGCCATATTGGCCGACCAGACAGGTATGCTCTTTCGAGCCCTCTGATTGGCTAATCCACTAGAACCATATCGAACGGGCGGGAATATAGAATTTGAATTTAGATTGATTTTATTTGAACGGTTAGTGAACAGTCAGGTTTGTTACTATATGCGTGATTGACAATTTCACACATCCTATCGACCATAGAGTACTATAATACATTGGGAATAGAGAGCCCACTATCGACAATTTCCTGCAAACACTTAATGTCATTTGATAGCGCCATCTCCATTTTGTTTCCGACAACTATATTCTGCGCGTGTGTGCGTGTGTATATAACTATCCACACCTACATTAATCATTCAGGGCCTATTATACTTTTCTGAATTTAGGCATCTAAATGAATTAGTATCTGAATGCAAAAAATCTAATAGCATTCCTTTCTAAATGCTATTAGATTTTTTGAATTCAGATACTAATTCATTTAGATGCCTAAATTCAGAAAAGTATAAATAGGCCCTTATTTAAGTACTTGTTTCTATTTGATAAGTTATGCTTCATACTTTTAAGCTATGAAATCATTTAAGATTTCCTAGCTTAAAAGTATGTAATACTATTTTAAATACTTTTAACAAATGGAAGAACAAGTCAATAGTTAAAAAGTATCAAAATCTTGACATGTATTCTAGGAAAACTAATAAATTAAACATAATAATTATTTAAAAAAATGTATTTATTTATGTTTGTCTTTATATCTTTGTGCCGCTAATTTTGTTTCGTCATCACCATGATATGTGATTTTGCCTGATAAAATCCGGTTAATGGAACGGCACCAACTATAAATAAGGACATTTATTACTGTATTTTCAAAATACTCTTTTAATGAAATTTTATGTCTTACTAAACTTGATTGTAATATCTGAATTTTTCTTCTACTTGTCCTCATTCTGTTCAAAAGCAGAGATGGTACAGACAGCCGATGATCTTCTGCAAAAATAATATACGTTATGTTAGTTCCAAAATATACTGCAAATTCGGGATAAGAATACATAATATTATAACAGCTGTCGGCTACTAATTAACTTCTTCTGTCAACACTGCTTCTGTCAAGGACAGGCGTATCGTATCACTTGCAATCAGGCGAGCGACCTGCTCGTAAAGTCACTTCATAAAAATTAAAAGAAATTAGACTAAAGTACCTATTTCCTCAGTTTAATTACTTACTTGTTAAAATATTAAGCAAACATGTAATGATAAAGAGCTCTATTGTATTATATAGTAGTTAGCGCATTCCATCATCACAATGTTAACATTTTACTATCTTGAGTTAACACATTTAGCCGTTGGTGCCGGCTGAATTAGCAGTTGTTAGCATCCTACACACAACTCGTACCAAGCCCGTGTGGAAATTGGTATCCCATACTTGAGCATTAAAATTGTTACTTACTTTTCTTCTTTTCCATGGTCTTATTTTGAAGCTGGCAGTAATTATGTTCAAAATTTTCTTTTCTGAAAATAGATTAAGCTGACTGTTATTTACTTTTTGCCAAATAAATACAACATTTTATCTGGGCGACGATTCAGCAAACATTAAGTCCTAATCGTGTCTAAATCGTGTTGAAATTGTAGTGCTTTTTACACACTTGTTACAAGAATTATGACATTATGATGTGATGTGAATCTAGTCTGTGGTGTGACCCTCAGTAGTAGGTATTGTGAAAAAAGTACACATTTCTTGTAACTAGCACTAAAAGGCACTACAGTTGAAACACGATTGCGACATGATTATGCCTTAACGTTAGCAGAATCGACGCCCTGGTTTCTATTTACTCCCTCATCAACAACGGGGGTAATATTAACCCCTTACATAATAAATAATCTACTATGTATTAGAATAATTTAAGATACCTAGGTACATAGTTATATTTTATTAGATTTATGTACCTGCCACTGCAGATGTTGACCGTACGCCATCGATAATTCTTGGTTCACGTGCAAATGTCTCTCGTTTTGAAAATTGAACTTCATCAGCCTTATCTGAAAAAACAATAACGACTAGTTATATATTAAATAAATATAGACATCACAACAAGGCATTAAAGAAATAGTACTCAATGTTATTTTATTTGACATGTGTTGCAATGTCTTTTTATTGTAATACAATTATCTCATTTATCTAAATTATTATTTTAAGAGCTTTATGTACCTGTCATTGCAGATGTTGTTGGTATGCAATCGGTAATTCTTGATCCAGGTGCAAATGTCACTTGTTTTGAAAATTGCACTTCATCAGCCTTATCTGAAAAAAAAACAATAACGAATACTTATATATTAAATAAATATAGACATCACAACAAGGCATATATAAAGAAATAGTACTCAATATAATTTTATTTTATTTGACATGACGCAATGTAATAAAATTTTCTCATTTATCTAAATTCTCTTAACCGCCTCTGTGGTCTAGTGTTTCACAACACCGACTTCTGATCCAGAGGTCCCGGGTTCGATTTCCAGCGGGGGTACATATTGTAAATGGTTTGGTTGGTGGTAGGACTTGTTCTTAGACCGCCTGGCTAACTACCACCATCTTATCTAAGTCTGACGCCATAACAATGATGTTTTCAGCATTATTGTGTTCCGGCAGTTAAAAATAAGATAGCCAGTTCCTCAGTGAGGATTCCGGGAGTAGTGCGCTTCCACCTTCAGCCTTATCACCACTTAACATCAGATGAGATGAAGGCTAAGTGCTACACCGTATAAGATAAAAAAAAATAAAAGCTTTATGTACCTGTCATTGTAGATGTTGTTGGTATGCAATCGATAATTCTTGATTCAGGTGCAAATGTCACTTGTTTTGAAAATTGAGCTTCATCAGCCTTATCTGAAAAAACAATAACGCATAATTATATATTAAATAAATAAATATAGACCTCACAACAAGGCATATTTAAAGAAATAGTACTCAATGTTATTTTATTTGACATTTTGTGTTGTTATGTCTTTTTATTATACCTAACACAATTATCTCATTTATCTTAAATAACAACAAAATCACATACTTTGCTCTGATACCAAAGTAGCTAAATCACTTGTGCTGTGGAATTGAGGACTATGAAGGCCCCAAGTACGCAGCCCCAGTTAGAAAACATATTTGTTTTATACATTGGCTCGTCCAGTGATTGAACTGGATCTTCTGAGTTACATTACACCACCAAAGAGGTTGTATAATAATAAATAGGGAACAATGCTAAATATGATGAGTATTTTTATGATACTACCTTTGTCAATAGTACTAATATACTACCTAGTAATATAATAAATGCTTCAAACTTTTTTATTAGTATCGACTTAAATTTTAAGTGTTCAATTTACTGTTAGTTAACTAAGAAATTGCCTTTTTTTACTTGAGCGTCATAATTTGGAGAGTTATAGGTAGGAGGTATTGGTGGCTGAACTACTTTATCAAGTAGTACCTGTTACTGTCGTAACAGGTCACTTTTACTTTACAAAGAAAAAGCTCTTTTTCTTTACAAAGAAAAAGCTCTTTTTCTTTCCCAATTTTACTCTGGGTGATTTTTAACTTAGGAGGTATTAATTAGTAACCACCACAACCAACAAATTGTTAATAAAGAAATTTTGTTATGATACTTACTGGTAAGATAAAGTGATGGAACTGATAGATGATTTACACGTTTGTTGCGGTTTTTGTCTTGTTCAGTAAAATGGTCATCACAAACAACTTTCCTGCTATAAAAATCAATATCCTCTTGAATATCCAACTTGCCACCAGTTTTTTGTACCCGAGCCTTAAACTGATCAGGATACTTCACTGGATTTGGAAATCTGTGCACCGAGCCACCGACACATCTGCAAAATGACAAATTTTATTGATTTTATTTAGGTATTATTAAGAATTGTGGTTTAGTAAAATGGGTTATTTTGTCAATAAGTATTACACATAGGTACTAATAAATCAGATTTTGCTCATAATAACTAGCAACATATAATAATTAATTTTATCTAAATTAAATACATAAAACGCTTGCCAAAAGGTAGACTAGTGGATGAAAATTTTCCCGCCTTATAACTTCCAAAATTCATTAAGGTGGTCTATTATTTGAAATAGGTACATGATACAAAAAGTCTAAGTATTAGGTAAGAAAATTATAGTGTTTTCTGGTCAACTACATATTGAAAGCAGTTAAAAAATTGGATGAAATTAGTACTCTTTTTAATACAAATTTTAAATTATGCAGAACTTATTGAAATTGAAAACTTAAAGCATGTAGACTCACTTGCGTCGTATGGATATCCCGATATACACCGTTGAGGCATGATGATAAACAGCATCAAATCACAACCGAACTTAAAATCTAGTGTCTTTTCGCAAAAATACATACAGCACAGCACAAATAAGCGTTCAAATCGCAAGTAAACAATCGCACTGGAAACGCGGATGACACGAAAGTTCAACTCACACAAAGTTTCGTAAATTATTCACACTTTACGGCGGAGGAGAGAACTCAACTCAACGCAGATCGATAGCACGTAAACACAAATCGATAGATAAATAATTTTAAACTTAACGAAAACTACTTCAAACAAGTTCGCAAGTAGCCGCCATTTGTCAAAAGCAAAAGCCATTGCTGTGTTGCTATCAACCGCCATCTCATGATATTTTCATATTTTAAAATGAAATATTATGTGATTATAGCTAAATGTATTATTAATTATAAAACAATTAAAACTTTTAATTGCAATTCATTCATATTTTCTAACTTTATTTTTATTAAAATGGCAATGTATTCATTTGGGTTCGGAAACAAAACAGAGATGTCGCTGTTTTGAAAGAAACTACCAAAAAATCCTTTGTATTGTATTGAAGTGTCCTACCCCTGCTATCGACTCATCCTTAGTTTCACCAGAAACTGGAGATCGATGCGACCGAATCAGTTTTTTGAACTAGTAGAACTATTTTTAGCCAAAGCACACGCCTCACAATCTTTAGTAGTGACCCCCAACTTCTTACACTTAAAACAAATTATACCTGGAATTTTAGAACAATTTTTAAATGAGTGGCCTACCTCTTCACACTTCAAACAAGTAATAGTGCTCTGAACAGCACTGGAAAAACTTTTCTCAAACTTAACATTTTTGGCAGGTACCTTAAACGGCTTTCTGTCCACCAGTGGCTCCAACTCTTTCCCAAAAGCTGTAAAAAAGTCCAAAGAAATATCTTTCCCCAAAACATAGGGTGTATAAATAAGCAACATATTATGTTTAATTGTATTTTTATCAAGACATAACAAGTTAGACATATCTAGACTTTCGGTAATGAAGTCAGGAAGTGACTCATTATATTTCTTTTTCCAAGTACGCAAGTCATGTTCCAATCACACCTGTCAAAACGTTTTAATAAAGCAACCTTTAAATCTTCCCAAGAACTAATAAAAAATCTATTTGCTCTAAACCATTTAGCAGCAGTTCCAGAAAGAAGTTCCGAAAAAGTTCCAACCAATACAGATTCATCAAAATTCCTAAAAAGTAAATAGTCTTCAACCTGACCTATGAATTCCCGGACACAAGTTTTACCTTCAAACAAAATTCCGCTACGCTTACTTAGTAGAACACTTCGGTAATTTTTTTCTAATAGTATAATTAATCATAATAAACGACGAAGAATGAGCAGGCTTCTCCTTTTATCAAACTGATCATACTCCACGTCATCACCAGTACATGTACCAGCTGATTTAAGAGTGTAACGGGACGTCCTCGTTGGCCAGCGGTACACTAGCCGGAACGTCGGAAGTCACCGCCCAGTATTCAACTAGTAGATGTTGTAGTAATAAAAGATTGTTTCTTCACTTGGAGAGTTTTATTGAATATGGTAAATTAGAAATATGAAAGAATATGAAGTATAGGAACTGTCACTATAATTAATTATTGGCTATTTAATACAATTATCACATTTCACTTATAAATTTTGGTACGTTAGCTCGCACGTGAGCTCTGTTCAGCTTGGTGGTTTTGGTAGGACTGTCCAAATGCTGAATAGGGCACGTGGAGCGAAGAATTTGAATTTAAATTTGGAAAGAACAGGATAGGATTAGATAAAATTGATGGCCAGTATGTAGAACTTGATGGCCAGTATGTAGAACTATAGAGTTTCCAGCCATTATTGAGTTTTTAACCATCAATAATGACTGGTATGAAACGACATCGTTACAATACCGGGGCGGCCGGCGCAAAAAAAATCTCTCAGGATTTTTTTTTTACTAACAATAAGGTAATGTTAAATATGTCGTTTCGCATTTAAATTAATTAAAAAGTAAGTAGGTAGTTACAAACAAGTAAACAATAATAAAAATAAAATTAAATAAATGTGAGTTAAAGTTACTGAATTTATCTATACTGTGGAGAAAATATTACTAAACTAAATATGGTTCAAATGGATATATATTACAATATGGAAATGAGTGTTTAAGATAGTTTCATCAGCTCATGCAATCATCATTCAAACAACTAACATACATCCGCAAACAAAGTCTTGATTAAAAATTTAATAACTTAATCGAGACAGAAACATACGAGAGGAGTATTATATAATGGAATACTTCTCAAGAAACTACCTTAACAATAGTGTAGGCTTATTGTAGTCACTACCCGCTAATAGATGTAGCATAAGGCTTATTTTAATGTGTTGCTAGAACCGCACAGTGATAACTATAATACAAGTGTTAAGAAGCTAAATGTAGCCACGTATCATACGATACAGATGCGTTAAATAGACGCAACACAAAATTGTGTTATATAACACCCAAAGTAGGTGGTTTGGTTAAATAAGTTTAATCGAGGCTTATTTTTTCGTGTTATTAACCGCACGTTTCATGAAAAAAGGTAAGTATGAGCATGTAAAATATTGGTTAGTGAATTAGGCTTATTTTTAAGTGTCTTCGACCGCACTACTCCGGAAATAAAATGATTAAGTAAATTATGGTAAAAGTAACAAATGTGTTACGTAAGTATTTAAAATTAAGTAGGTGATAATAAATTAATTAGAGCCAGCGTGTTTTATATTATCATGCAATGACTCGTTTAATATACATTTATTACATTTTATATAGATAGATAGATAGATGAACACTTTATTGACCACACAGAAATACAATACAAAGTAGGTACATCAGAAAAGGGTAAAAATTATGTGGGCAAAGGCGGTCTTATCGCTAAGAGCGATTTCTTCCAGACAACCTTGGAGACATAGGAAAAATATAAAGAGCGAGAGGTAGTGTACAAGCAAAAGGCAAAAATATACGAAGTTTATTACTGCTATTAGGTTAAATAAATATAACTACATAAACTACTTACTAATAAAATATATGTAACTATATATTCTATATATAACTATAATATATAAATATTATATATATATGTAACTATGTTATTTATATATATTAATAAAATAAAAATAAAAACAATATACTACATAACCATAAGGTAGTTGCAAGCTAGGATTTCGTGAGTAGATGAGAATGCAGATTGGTCTTGAAAGTGGCGAGTGACTTTGAATGGCGGATCTCATACGGAAGGTCATTCCAGAGGCTGACTGACTTAACTGTAAAGGAGTCTTTGAAGTATCCAGAGCGGGTGAGGGGACTTTGCAGCAGGTTGTCAGTCTTCGACCTATGTTGACGACTGTGCTCAGCTCCAAGTAATTGAAAACGTTCCTTAAGGTAAGGTGGGGTACGAGGGTCATACAGGACATTGGACAAAAGTGTAAGTACGTGCTCCTCGCGTCGTAGTCTTATTGGAAGCCACCCCAATTCGGTCCTGAATTTGGAGACATGATCGAACTTGCGCAAGCCAAAAATGAAACGTATGCAAAGATTCTGCAGACGCTGAAGTTTGTCCAGAAGATTTTCATTGAGGTCAATGGCACACACGTCAGCATAATCTAGAATTGGTAGGTACATATAATACATTTTATACAGATATATTTCCACAGTATAGATAAAATAATGAAATTATGTGAATTAGAATGATTAAATTATCCAAAATAAAAGATCTAAATTGAAAAAGTATTTAAAAATAGTCCTAAGGTGGGTAAAAAAGCAAGTGGTAGGGGTAAAGATGTGAAATATCTATAGTAATTTTAGCAGAAAAAGTACGGTATACAACCTTTTCTTAGTTTGAAAGAAAATTGTTCGAATAAAATAAAATAATGTGACAACGTCTGACAATGTCAACATGGAAAAAATAGTGACATTTACGTTGAAGACAAAATTATTACAGTAGGTATTACATTTCAAATAATTATATGCAAATAACATTGGAGAAAATAAACTATATGGTAAGTACGTAGAATAATTGTATAGTAGTGTAATTTATGTAAAAAATTGAAAGTTTAATGTATGTAATGTTTGTAAGTATACTTAGCTAGCGTAATCTTGTAGTCGGCTTCGAAAGCCTAAGAAATACGAGCTAAGAGCGTAGTATCTTGAGTAAGGATATTCTCCGAAGCCAAGGGTGTGTTAACCACCGAGATTTGGAATAACCGATGGTTTAAACTCCAAAACCTCGAATGGTTATGTAGCTGTCGGTTAGACAAGCCGTAGAGTAGGTGATGTCTGTAGGGCTGTAGTGTAAATAACGTAAAGGGTACTGGAAGTATTTTTGGAATATTATGTAGATATGGGTAATTAGTTTATGGATGTAATGCCTTCGCTACTACCGCATCGGGAACCGATTACATTTGTAACCAGCAATAGTAGCGTCGATCGTTTTATTGTCTGTAGTATGAGTGTTATTGTGCTTGGAGTATATTAAATTGTGAAATCGTATGGTATAGTGTGTTGAAATGGGGATGGCTGAAAGAATACAATTTATTAAAAGTAAAACATAGAAAATGGAAAGTGGGGAAAATTAGTACACAAACACAACACGAAAGTCTAGACACAAAAGTAATTAATTTTCTTTTTTCAGGTAAAGGAAATCACTCCGAAGTCCGAGCAAAGATCCACCTTCTTCGATTCTTCCTTTGCTGAAGAGCCAGTGCAGTGTGACGGTACTTTCATCATAAAGCCAATGCGCCGATACCTTCGCCGGAGTCATTGCGACGGGATTTCCTTAGATCCTTTGTTGACCGGAGAGCCATTGCGACGGGACGGGTGTTCAATTCGTAGCCGGAGAGTCATTGCAACACCGTGCAGTATTTAATCGTAGAAGATGTTGTAGTAATAAATAATTGTTTCTTCACTTGGAGAGTTTTATTGAATATGGTAAATTAGAAATATGAAAGAATATGAAGAATAGGAACTGTCACTATAATTAATTATTGGCTATTTAATACAATTATCACATTTCACTTATAAATTTTGGTACGTTAGCTCGCACGTGAGCTCTGTTCAGCTTGGTGGTTTTGGTAGGACTGTCCAAATGCTGAATAGGGCACGTGGAGCGAAGAATTTGAATTTAAATTTGGAAAGAACAGGATAGGATTAGATAAAATTGATGGCCAGTATGTAGAACTTGATGGCCAGTATGTAGAACTATAGAGTTTCCAGCCATTATTGAGTTTTTAACCATCAATAATGACTGGTATGAAACGACATCGTTACAAGAGTAACACTGTCACCAGGCAAAATATTGTCAACAGGCGGACACGGAATTGCATTATCCATTTTAAAGTTAAAAGTTAAAGTTAATTAAATGATCAAATTTATTTTAGTTATTCAACTGAACTATTATTTTAAATATCAAAATCGGAGCTTTATATATATAACCTCTTATGAGATACAACTTAACACATAAAACCCGTTTCTGTATAGTTAAGTTAAACAAAAACAAAATAAAGACTAATTGTTAAGGTTAACAATAGCTTATCCAAGTGTTAAAGAATAATGTATTCTTTACGAACAAAACCATTAAATTAATTTTAAATTAAATTATCAAAGAAATATTCTTTACAAACAAACAAACAAATTGTGCATTGACTCAATTGTTATCAATATTAAAGTCAAAGTCTAAAGTCATAACAAATTGTGGAAATTTTCATCAACAAAATTACAAAATACACGGGTGCTGTATCCAACAAAATAACAAGCTTTACAAAACAACAAATAAAGGCTTGTCTCTAAGTTGACCTTCCTATCTTTGGAGTCAAGTCTTTTTGGAGATGAGATTTGTTTAAATCAATTCCATTTGTGTGATCGGGATGATTAAATAGTGAGTTAATTTAACTCTATATTAATAATTGCCTGATACTAATGTATTTTTTTTTATACCAGTACCTAACTTATTGTTTTGATGTTCACTCTTAAATTTGCTGTTTTTTGCAATAAAGATTAAATAAATAAACATAGCACATACGCAACTAATATTTATTATTTATTTAAGGCAGCATGATGAACAAAGCACGTTTGGTTAACAGCATGAATGGGTAAGATTTACGAGTATGTGACATAATTACAATACAACACCATGCTCCTTGCGCCACAAAATAAATCACAGCTCAGTTGTTTTTAGTCCTATTTTAATAAAACTGACTTCTATATAGCTTATAAATACCATAACTTGAGAGGTTTCTCAGTAAAAAAAGAATATTTTTGAAATCGCTGTAAAAAACATATTTTGTTAAATATTTTTTTAAATGTAATAGATACCTTTAGGTGTCTGAGAATAAATTAAAGAACATTTAATAAGCTTTCAAACGACACCATACACAAGCAAATAGACTTAATAGGTGCGATGTAAAAACAAAAAACAAAAACCGTCGGGTCGGCGGCCATCTTTATGAGGTCACTGCTATCCCCTCCACCACTAAAAACATTACAACAAGCCGTTTCGTGATCTACACATCGCCCTGAACACATCCATACCTGTTGTTTGTATACAGAAGAAATACCGACGATATTTTTCAAAAGCTGGTCGTGGCCGGCCTACAAAGCGGTCCCTCTCGCAAGAGATAATGAAATAAATATAATATTATGCATTGTTATGCATTATCGGGCCACCGGCGGCAACATGCCATGCCCTCCTAACGAAATCGTACATAATATAATGGGAAGCCTTTCTAAAGGCTTTTCAAGCAATTTCTCCTATGAAAAGCATAGGATTAAGCAAGATTTTGCCATACTCCAAAAATTAGCAGCCATCCGAACGAGGCCAAGAAAATTAGTGACGTTGACAAGCTGTCAATCTAAACGTCAAACCTATGAACATTTTTCTTAATTAAGGCAAAGGACAACTATCTTACAGCCAAACTCCACATTGATAAAGACGCAAAATTGTTCGTTGTAGAAACTTAAATGATTGAAAATGAAATATTAGAAAAAAACGACCCATCCTCCAAGTAGCTCCGCCGGGAATCGAACCCGGGACCTTTTACTGTCCGGGCGAAGGCTCTGACCGTTGTGCTACGGAGTCATCAGCGGTCAGAGTACTCGCCCGGACAGTGAATTGTCGCACGTTTGCGTACGTGTCAAGATACTTTGTTTAAAGTATCACGGTCACTTTTTACTGTTACAAAAGCTGATTCAATACGGTGTTAAAGTTCTTTTAAGTTACTTATTTCATAGCCAGTTTGGCCGTACACCATGTCTTTAACTCGACCCCAGAAAAAAAAGTCCAAAGGGGTTAAATCGGGTGACCGTGCAGGCCACGCCACTGGTCCTCCGCGCCCTATCCACCTATCACCGTATTTCGAGTCCAGGTACCTCCGGACTCGCTGAGCATAGTGGGCTGGAGCACCATCGTGCTGGAAAAACATTTCTCTCAGCTGCGCCAACGGAACGTCTTCCAGCATCGTTTCCACCTATGTCTCCAGTAAGGTGATGTACTTCTCTGCGTTCAATCGGTCCAGGAACACTGGGCAAAGTTCTTGGTCTCCCAAAATACCGTCCCACATGTTCACACTGAAGCTTCTTTGAAAATGGTCAGGTCAGGGCACACCAAACGAGGGTTCTCCGTGCTCCAGTAGTGCCAGTTGTGGATGTTAAACATCCCAACTCGCGTGAATGTTGACTCGTCCGTCCACAAAATTGCCGTCGCTCCAAACGCAGCCACTGTCAAAACTCTACGCGAGCTGCGTAGTCAGGAGCACTGAGTTCCTGAACTCGCGTAAAATGGTAGGGGTGGAGTTTTTTTTTTTTTTATTCATTTACAATGCAATTCTGTAAGTATAGGAAAAATGTGATAGTAAAAAACGACCCCTCTAAGTATCCTGTAAGTATCCCGCCTGAAAGCTACTTATAGGGCTCGTGGTTTTTTTCTATTACATTTGTTTTTTTTACTATCACATTTTTCCAATGGTAGGGGTGGTTTTCCTCCTCCCGGAGAACACACATCAGGTACTGGCTCACCCCAAAAACTCAGGCGCCGTCTCTGATACTAGCCATTCCGTGGTTTTGGAAGAATTCCAATATGGCCTCCTCAACATTTGCAGACGCTCTGGGTCTACCAGCGTCAACCACAGGTGGATCAAACCGGCCATGTTCCCGAAAACGGTATACCGCGTTCAGCACTCCAAACCTCTCTTCGTAGAGTCGCACAGCACCACTCACTACTTCTCCATTCTCGCGATAGCATAGTACCATCTCGAGGTACTGCTGATTTGTGTACCGACGAGACATTATTAAAAGCGAAGATAAATGTGTATGAATGTTACTAATTATAATTTTACGATGCACACACCAAAATCGATAATCGTAAAGGTGCGTCCACACTTGTAACATTTTGGCGTGTCCGAACACCGTGTCGTTATCATGCATCGCTAGTTTTGTTGAGCATTCGCTATGGTAATACTGTTTCAAAGAGACAATGTATTATAAAGACACGGTGTTCGGACACGCCAAAATGTTACAAATGTGGACACACCTTAATAATAAATTCACATCGAAATAGAACCGCTCATAGTTTGCGGCAGCCTAAAGGGCTTATTACACTTGGCTAAATTCAGCATCTAGTTAAATTAAGCATACATTGCTTTCTTTGAGCTCCTTTGTAGCAAGTGATGCAATCAAAAGCAATGTATGCTTAATTAGATGCTGGATTTAGCCAAGTGTAATAAGCCCTTAAGTCAGCGGCTAACGATTGAACGTCGCACGCGCCTTTGATCAAATGCCGCCAATGGGTTTTGTGCGTTTTAACTATGCCAACACAGACCGCCGCTTGCGTCACCTGCCGAAATCACAGCTGGAATGTCGTAGGTATAGTCAAGGAGTTGTGTATTTTACTTTACTATGATTAACTAAGATTAAATAAACAATCATTGCGGTGCTTACCTTACTAATTGTTAATATGGTTGGTTCTCAAATGAATGTTCACACTTTGTAGACTTATTATCGTGCCTATGTTTGATGTCAGCTACATGTTCTTTAACGCGCATCCCTATGCTTCTCTTTGTTTGCCCTATGTAGGAGAGCCCACAGTCACAATCTAGTTTGTAAACGCCTGCAACTTGAAAGATGATATTACACTTGACTGGTGGTAAGAATTGGTTTATCTTCTTCGGCGGCCTGAAGTAAGTATTAATCGAAGCACGCTTCAGAATCCTTCCAATCTTGTCAGTGACACCTTTCACATATGGTAGAATGGCAGGTTGACGTTCTACCGTCGCTGCTTTGGTGCGTTTTCTGTGATGCTTGCGGTACTGGCAATTTGTTACTTCGCAGTACTTGCTCGACGTGCCGAAGCTCGGCACTCAGGTGTTCCTCATCACAGATGCCGCGAGCTCTCTGAAACAAAGATTTCCCTACGGTAGCTAACTGTAAAGGGTAAGGATAATAAATATCTAAATGGTGACTATTTAGATATTTATCTGTATGTGTTGCTTTTCGATACACACTGTGGCTCAAAGTTTGGTCAGGATTCCTGATAACAAGTACATCTAGGAAGGCTAGTTTATTACTTGCCTCCAACTCCATAGTGAATTTAATATTTGGGTGAAGGTAGTACTTTAAAAGTGTCATCTACGTACCGTTTGTAGAACCGGGGATACACAGCTAGTGTTGAAGCCAGCGCCTTCTCCTCAAAATCCTCCATAAATAAGTCTGCGACTATTGGGGATGCCGGAGAACCCATTGCTACTCCATCAACTTGTAAGTATAATTCATCATTCCACAGAAGATAGCCAGTTGTTAAACAATGTTCCAAAAGTTCTGCATATTCCAAAGGCAAATCATTATCTTCTAGTTTCTTCCTAGCGATATTGATGCAGTCCTTTACTGGTAGGCATGTGAATAAGGATTGGACATCAAAACTGACCATGATTTCGTCATCTGCGAGATGTAGATGTTGTATCTCACTGATGAATTGGTAGGAATCCTTCACAAAGGCTGTTGTGTTGCCTCTTAGTGGCGAGAGGGTTTGCGCTACGTGTCGGGCTAGTTTGTAAGTTGGTGAATCAATATGGCTGACTATAGGACGCAGCGAAGCATCAGGTTTGTGTATCTTCGGCAATCCATACAGTTTTGGCGGTTTAGGGCAGGCAGGAATGAGTAAGTTGATGTCGAAATTCAACCATTCTGAATGTTCTTTGATGAGGTTACTAGTCTTATTAAGGATCTTCATCTGATAAAAGTTGGAGTATTTATTCGTTATAATCTGACGTATCCATTACTACCGTCGCATTACCTTTATCTGCACGGAGAATAGTTAGCTCTGGCCTGTTTCGCAAGTTTTTGAAGGCCGTAAATTCGTCTCGAGGGACGTTGGGTTTCGGTATTTCACTATGCCGTAACACAGATTAAATGTCCTGACGTATAGCTTCACTATCCTCCTTTTTGATGTTGTTTTTTAATAAGCAATCCTCCACGTTACAAATAATGTCCTCGAACGGTATTCTACCAGGTGTTACCGCAAAGTTTAGACCCTTGGATAAAACTTTTAAAGTTGGTTCGTCCAATGTTTGTTTTATAGATTGACAACTGCACGGGTTTCGTTTACTCTATGGTCTGTGGTTGCGTTTCGATACGGATTTTGTTTAGAGTTTAGTTTTTGAAATTTGTCTGTTTCCATTTGTTGTACTCGGATATTCACGTTTATTTATTGTTTGAATGCAATGACTAAAGTCCTCCATGTTAAGTTGTATTTTTAACTCATTGGACAAATCATTTATTTCTTGACTAATTTTTTGTAAATTCGGAATAATATTCTCTGATCAAACTCAATAATAGCTTTTTGCTTGCCTGTTGTAAGATCTTAGCGCTCCCGCGTATGTCATGTTTTGGAGAAATACGGACACAAGACGGGATGAGATCATGATCACGACATCTCTTCAAGAAGATTATGGATGTTTTTCTTCTTGCGCGCTTGATTACCAGACCTTCCAAATGGCGCAATTTGTTGGCGACTGCCAGTCCGTACTGGTTCACATAAACACATCATAGAATTTATAAATTATTGTAATATCCAAAATTGCTATGCCGTCCTGTGCCAGCTTGAAAAACAACTTGGCATATTGCATTTTTGACATAAGCTAATGTTACTGCATAATATTTGCGCAATTCAGTAGATACACGAGTATACTGTCCGAAAGTGATGTAAGAATCTGTGTCTGGTTGTGGTGGCTGTGCACATTGATGCAGAAGTTGGAAAGCTTCTGAAAGAGTTTCATCTGATATGTCATCTGCATTATTAGAAGTATTTTTCTTTTTTTTTCGTTCGTTTGCCTGTTGTTTGGACATTGGATTGTACACTCTGATCATTCTGTTCACTACTCTGATCTGTGTGGTAGTTGGCTCTTTCCGGTTGAGTGCCACTACTAACAATGTTACTGTTCTCGTTTTCGCTCATTGTAGCATTTACTTTAGGTTCACGTTCAGTCGTATCAGATTCTTCCTGTTACAACATTATTATTATTACTACTTATTTTTATTTTTAGTAATATTATTGAGGATCTCACGGCATCTTTATTTTCAGGTGCCGTCAACTGAAGAAGAGTGGCGTACAGTTTCTCTCAGCAATTCGAGAATAAATGGAATTTCCCACATGTGATAGGAGCGATGGACGGCAAACATGTCGATTTGCAATCGCGTTTTAATAGTGGCAACGACTTTAGATAATGACAAATTATTTCCTAGAAAAATGGAAAATGAAGTATTTAGAAAAAATCGACCCGTCTCAAACTAGCTCCGATGGGACACGAACCCACGACCTTTCGCTTTCCGGGCGACTGCTCTAACCACTGAGCTACGGAGTCGTTACGAGAAGCGTCGAATTTATCCAATACTTCTTACACGCTGTATAGTCAGCGTTAATTTCATCAATGTGGAGATATTACTACCCACACATCGGAGCTAGTTGTGAGACGGGTCGATTTTTTCTAAATACTTCATTTTCCATTTTTCTATTATAAAAATTGCATTGTGAATGCAAAAAAATTAAAATAAATTATTTCCTAGTATTGTTCTTTTTGCATAAGTAGATGCAAATTATAAGTTCCTGTATGGGAATGTTGGGACTAAAGGCAGAATATCGGATGGAGGCGTGTTCAAAATCACAAATTTATATAAAAACGTAAAAAAAAAACTAAACATTCCACTACCGAAAATATTACAAATACCCTTTAAAATTGAGGTAGTCAAGTTTTGAGAGCGAAACAAAAGCTTTTTAAAGTTACTTTATTAATACAAAATGTTGTCGATATTGAGGCACTAAAACTAGTGAGAAATACGTCCGACCGATTCGGAGGTCTGAAATAATCTGGTTACAATATTCAATATTTTAAATACGTCTAAAGAGCTAAACAAAATGCGTCCGCTTGGTTACTAGGAACTCGAGGAGCGACACGAGAGTATACTTTGTAAGCCCCTTTAGTTGCAAAGTAAGCCCTCGTAATCTTACACAGAGGGGTGAGAGGGAACCATAACTCCTCCATCCCCAGATGGAAAATTATCGGAATGTTCATTTGTGGATTTCCGATAATTTTTCATAAAAGTCATCTTTATGATTTTAAAGTATAAAAGTTATTATAAAGAAAGTTAGAATAAAAAAATTAAAATTATATAAAATAGCACATGAAAATCAGTTTTCTTCTTATTCAAACCACTGGTTAACACTTCACTATTTCTTACATGGTGTAACATGTACTTTACTTCATCCAAATTGATTTCTTTCATGTTCAGTGCACTTGCACCGGATAGCGTTGCCTTTTGTGGTATTTTAGGTAGATTTATTACAGGTACTGCAGCTATACGATTCTTTTCTGTAAAAACCTGATGTTGTCTAATTAGTAATCCACCTATCTTCACTTCACAGAGTTTTTCCATAGTAAGTATGTAAGTTCCAGAGATTGAATACTTATGTACTTCGTCATCACCCTTTCCCTTAAGGTTTCCTGAAGTTTGGTAGGTAATATCCAATTTTCTGGCTTTATGCGTTGTGTCTGCTGAGTGCAGACACATGCGGCTGTGGGCTGAGGGTATGAGTGAGAAGTAGTGAGGATAAATGAGGACTTACATGTGATGAGGTGCCGGTGACTTCTTGAGGTTGATGGGCTTGCGGGTGAATGCTGGCCGGTGATTTGGTGATGATGGTGACCGACGACGGGACGGGGTAATACATATATAAATAGGAATAGATGAGCCACAGACCAATCCTGTCAAATCTATAGCCCTAAGTTTGCAGGCCCTGTCGTGTAGGTGTCGCTAGTTTCTTAGAATGAGGTATATTAACTACTCAACACACTAGATGGCGCTAGTTTCGTTGTATTTATATAGCTCTACGCTAGATGGCGCTGGTTTCTATGAATAGAGATTTCATTTTGGATGTAAAGGAGAAGTGTATAAAAAATGCAATAATTCAAACCAAATTGATAAAAGTGATCAGATTACTATCACAATGGAAAGACATTTATCAATGTGGTCTTATATTACATTTTTTATACAAAATTTATAACAAGAAACAAAGTAGCTGGTAAATAAATATATTTATTTCAAAACAATGACAATGCTAATACAATATTTGTTTGAGTATTTCTTTGTCTAATTTATAGTAATTGTTTATAGGAATGCCTAAATTATATATGTATAGTCAAGTCTCAAAGTAACACATTTCATATTAAATTATACAACTTTAGAACAGAATTTCAAACAAAAAGAACTTCTTTACAGAATATTAAGTAAAAAGAAAATTAGTAGGTATGTACAGTTTTTCAACACATCAGTTTTACAAATGGCATTAGGTTCTATCTCATTAGGACACCATGTTGTTGCGCTTGTACCATACTTTTAGGTGAGGCACCAAATTGATTTGATTCACCGGGTACATACTTATTAGAAACACAACACAACAGAAGACCTATCTGATATTTTTTTATTCACATAGTATATAAGTTTCACCATTACTTTCCATTCTCCCATTTAGGACATCATTTAACTGACTTGAAAAACGCGCTAAAAAATTCTCATCAGCTCTAATAGAAGCAACGGCATTTACAAATAAATATGTCGCTGCTGGACATAGAAATGTACAATTTATATGACAGATTATTTATTCCCATACTGAAATATTGGAATATTTTCACATACTTAATACGTTATGATTATTATGGTGGTTACATACTAACAAAGCCAGAAGGGATACAACTTTTTGAGAAAAATATTGATTCTTCCATCTAAACGAACAATCCAACGCCTTTTATCTGTCCATAAATTATCTAGAACCAGGCATTAATAAAAATGTCATGAAACACTTAGAAAACAACGTAAAACATCACTCTACTGAGAAAAGACTTTACACTCTTTTATTTGATGAAGTGGCGTTGTCTCCTGGATTATATTATAATCAATACGAAATAATTGGATTTGAAAATTCCGGAACTACGAAGACTACAAGCATTGCTGATCATGCATTGGTAAAGATGATCAAAGGTATTAAAACAAAAAAGAAACAACCAATCATGTTTACTTTTTGCAAAAGTACAACAAGAAAATATGAACTGAAAAAAATACTACCGGAAACAATACGAGAGCTTGAAAAGGTTGGCATCATCATTATAGCCACCATATGCGACCAAGCCACATCAAATGTCGGTGCTATAAAACTCCTACAGAACGAGACGAAAGAAAAATATTTACGAGAGGGCAAGGATTATTCGTCGAATGCCTTTGAAGTTGACAATTTGAAAATAAAATTAAAGGTAGTCAGGAATAATTTTATAACAAAGAATATTAATTAACAACGCAATAAAACCAAATATGCAAAATGGAAACATTTAAACATGTTATTAAATGGAGATAAAGGGGAACATGAAATCAGAATCCTAAATAAACTAACGCAGTATCATGTGGACCCAAATAAATTGACGACAATGAAAGTTAAATATGCAGCCCAAGTTTTTAGTCAGCGAGTCTCTGCTGTCATGCGATTCCTTGCAAGTAAGTTAAACTAGGTCTAAATTAGAATGATTGAAGAAAAAAACCGCTTTAAATTTCGTGTACTGTGCATATTTCTAGAGTAAGCATATTATTATTGTTTTTGTTTCAGGACATAAAACAATAATAATATGCTTACTACCAACAGAATGTGAGAATACTGCCGATCTCCTTACGGCCGATTTCAATAACCTATCCTAATTAAGAGATAGGCTTACTAAAGATTTGTCGCCTAGATATTTCTGTTAAAAGACGGGAAATAATAACAGTTGCCTAGTAACAGATTCATAGTAGGCCAATCTCAGAGATAGATTATTGAAATCGGCCATAAGTATATTTGACAAATTATTCGACTCATTTTATGGACACTCTTACCACGATGCAGCAAAAGTTCTCAAGGGGTGTCTCAAGAACAATTCTGCACATTTCCAGTTCTGGGATGAAGTAATCTCAATACTAAATTCAATCAAATTTGAAAAAATCATTAGAAATAGAGATGGCACGTCAACGTTTACAATAAAATATGAACAAATGCCGTCTACCCAGAACATACTTTTAAAGAGACGTTGAAACATTGAAATGAATAATTTGGTTGGTTCATGGTTGGGCGACAACAAAATTGTATTTGTACCTCACGTGGCAACTGGTTTTGCAACTAATTTTTGCCATTTGAGGTACCAATAAATAGTAATAATAACTAAAGCTTAAAACTTGGTACAAGAACATACATACATTTAAGGTGCATAGATAAATTAACAATTTGAGTTAACACGTTATCCTTATCACTTCACTACATAGTATAAAACAAAGTCGCTTTCTCTGTTCCTATGTCCCTTTGTATGCTTAAATCTTTGAAACTACGCAACGGATTTTGATGCGTTTTTTTTAATAGATAGAGTGATTCAAGAGGAAGGTTGTACACGGTGAATGAATGTACTTTTTATCCCGATATTCCCACGGGAACGGGAACCACGCGGGTGAAACCGCGGGCGGCCGCTAGTAAATTAATAAGTAGTTCAGTCACAATCAATATGTTTTGTGTCCTCATATAACTTATTTCCAATGAATGAGATAGAGCCTTTTGATTCACCGTGTACATACTTATTAAAAAGAAACATAACAAAAGACCTACTCTAGGTTAGTATCCTGTGTCCCATTTTAATGTAATGTATTTTTTTTATTATTCACTTAGACTTTAATATACATAAGTTCATATGAATTGTTGAAAAAATATTCCATCTCCCACTGGGAGATCATTATAAGTATTAACTGAAAAGAAAAACGGGCGAAAAATACTCATCAGCTCTAATAGAAACACCAGATTTTACTAATAAACATGTCGTTCCTGAACATTACAATTAAATTAAAGATTTTTTCAAGAGCTTCATTTTAACACGAACTTTATTAAAAAAGAATATGCCTTTTGAGCTATTTTCGCATACATATACGATTCCTGCCAGAGTTATTATATTGATTTATAAATTAATATGTAATATTACAAAAATAGAAAAAGTCAATCATGCTAATTAAAAATCAACTAATTAATATCAACGTATTTTCGTTTTCTATGTATTTTATTATAACTGAATGCTTGTAATTTAACCTTATAATTTTCATCGAAATCAACTATTTTCCCGCTTAAAATTCTATTGACACCCGTGCACCAACTATTGACAATTACTTTAATTGATAAATTAATGATATAATCAATTAATGCCAATCTATGTTTTTTTACATTTGATTACAGAGAAATCACACCTATAATTTATAAAGAAAATAATTTTATCCTTTAGATTTTTTATTTGAGGAGAATCTCGCAAGCATGTAACAATCATAAAATAAATTTCATTAAGTAATTTCACAAAATCATCAAATAATGATTTTTTAGTATAATCAATCATATAATTAAATGAATCGATTTCAGTTACTGATTTCATTAAATCATTGATACAATTTTTACAATTTCTGAATATTTTAGTTTTGCTTTTTTTAATTATACAGGGTGCATTTTTAACCACTCTCCAAATTTTTTCCAGGCTTTAGGTATCATTAACAGATCACATTTATGAAAAAAAAATAGGTAGGTAAAATTTGCACATTAAAATGATAACGATTAAATAATTATGTATTCAATTCGGTTCGGTCGTGAGTGAAAAGGTAGTATGAAATGGTGCGTTGTTGTTATAATTTACATGTTGAGTGAAATAAAAGTCGTGTTTATGTCGAGGAAGCAGAAAACCTAGCAGCATTTGAAAAAGTGAAAAGTGACACTGTAGATACCTACTGTAGTGCGCGAAAAGTTAAAGGAAAATTTAAAAAAACGTGCAAGTCTGCTTGACGAGAAACGGTATGCACTTTGAACAATTCTTAAAGCTATTCGTAGTAAGCAGGTGTTAAAGGTTAGGTATGGTAAATTACGCTGTTTGATAAATGATTTTTCTTAGAATTCCTAACGAAAAATGCATATGAAATTGACCAGCCGCAACGAACTTCAAATGTTCACAAACCCGTAGGTACCTACATTCGCGCGGCAGCGAGCGCAGCACAAGTACACATGATCAGCTGTTCCGGTCAACCACCGCTTAGTTTAAATAGGCACCGTTAAATTTACGAGTAATTCAAGATATTGTATTGTGGTACTAACATTAGATCCTAATGGATTAAATTAGGAATGCGTTTTTTTAACGATTTCGTTTCTTTAACTTATGTAATCGCTACATACCTAGTTACTTCGTATTATTTTTTACTAGGTGATCAATACAAAACAATTGCATATCCTTTTAATCAATTTGATACTAATTAACATTCCATCTGAGCAGGAATCCCGAAAAATCTAAGTTTTCTTATTACGTTTACTTTTCACATTCACAATGCAATTTTTATTATTTAAAATTTTAAAATTAACTATTAGAAAAAAAAGTGATCCGTCTCACAATCACAACTAGCTCCGATGTGACTCCAACTTACGACCTTTCACTATCCGGGCGAATGCTCTTACCACTGAGCAACTGAGTAACGACTCCGTATCTTTTACCTGATCCTTAGAACAAAGAAATGTACTGTAACTGGCGCCAAAATCACCCCAATGTTATCTGACACGGACTTTGTATCCGAGGGCATCGGCGTAGCACTTAGCCTTCATCATCATCACACCTGATGTTAAGTGGTGATAAGGCTGAAGTGAAGGTGGAAGCATTACTCCCGAAATCTTCAATCACTGTGGAACTGGCTATCTTATCTAACTGCCTGAACACAATAATGCTAAAAACATCATTGTTAGTGCATCAGACTTAGATGGTGGTAGCTAACTAGCTAGCCAGGCGGACTTTGAACAAGCCCTACCACCAACCAAATCGAATACAATGTACCACCACAAGGAAGTGAACCCGAGACCTCTGGGTCTGATGCCGGTGGTTTGTACCACCACTACACCACAGAGGTGGTTAAAGCGAACTCTTGTGACCTTTTATGACCCGTCTCGGCCACTAGGGCGCGGGGTGGGCGCGGGGAGGGTATGCGGTCTGTCGCTCGAGCGCGCTCGGCTGTCGTCGTCGGCGGGTCGGTCGGTCGGGTGCGTGCGGGGCGCGGGGAATATACCAGGCCAGGCTATCAATGAACTTACTGCGGGTGTATGTTTACTTAGCGCAAGCGGGTGGGGCGTTGCGCAGTGACCAAAAACGTAGGTCTTTTAGGGATAACTTTGTGATGACTCAACTTAAAAATTTTGTACTAGGCGACACTAAAAGAAAATATAGGTATTTCATCATTTTGCCTAAAGATTACCATATTCAAATTTGGAGAGTGATTTTAAATACTTCCTGTATAGCCCGCTACATATTTTTTGGCCTCCTCATGCACAATCGAATTATTAGATCCAATTTCATTCATGGTAGCGATTAGAGAATCAATTTCACATGCATAATCAGGTTGATCTAAGGAATCACACTTTTCTGATAATAAAAATTTCATTGATTGTAATGGTTGATAATCATCTTTTTCACAATTAGCTCCAATCGAGTGGGATGAATTCATATTATTAATCAACAATGTTTTATAGGCATTCATAAATTGCATGCATGTAGGGTTGATGTTTCTAACACCATGGCTTCTGATACAGCAAAAGAAATTCTCTTGAGGATCTTGATTGAAATTTCTTGTGATCAGGTTATTAATTTTAAATTTTTCATTTAAATATTTCCACATCTCTTTAAAAGTATTTATATTATGTATCCAGTTCTGGGTAGACGGCACTTTTTCATATTTAATTGTTGATGTGCCATCTCTATTTTTAATATTTTTTTCAAATTCGATTGAATTGAGTATTGGGATTACTTCATCCCAGAACTGGAAATGTGCAGAATTGTTCTTGAGACACCCCTTGAGAACTTTTGCTGCATCATGATAGGAGTGGCCATTAAATGAATCAAATAATTTGTCAAAGATACTTAGGAGATCGGCAGTATCCTCACATTCTGGTGGTAGTATTTTACGTCCTGAAACAAAAATAATATTAATATGCTTACTTTAGAAATATATAGGGGAAACTGGGGACACTTGATCCCCCACTTTGATTTTATGATCTCATGTGTACATTTTTTAACATATATAACACCTGTTTTGACTAAACGATGCATAATTTAACCAAGTACTATCTGTGTATGTGTAATTAGGATTATACCACATTTGTAAAAGTTATTGAAATGAAACTGGTAAAACGGGTTTGCACCAAGTGTCCCGTATGTAAGGGAGAATGATCCTCTTAAGTTGGACGACTTGATCCGGGGCGGATCAAGTCTCCCATAATAAGGGAGACATGGTTTAGTTTCATAAATAGGTGAGGATCATGTATTCCATAGTCAGGGACACATGGGTCATTATTGGACATAGAAGTAAATGGCTATTTATCAAGTGTTAGTTTTATTTTCTCTCCCAAAAATAATCTAAAATTTACAACTAAACTTAAGGTAATGAATAACCGTTCATAATCAGTAATAAGACGATTAAAAAATTTAACTTTTATAACAGTATCGGATCATGTCTCCCATAGGAAGAAATACAATAGTGTTAGGGTGCAATTAAATTAAAGTTTTGTTTAACACTGTTCTTTATAGCCTAAATATCTACGTTATTAAATCGATCAGTCCTGATTACAAGTTTATTACTAACTAATATTGTAATCAGCTGAACCATGTGTCCCACAATGTAAGGGATACACGATCCACCTATGGATCAAGTCTTTCATAGTAAGGGAGACATGGTTGTGTCCCATAGTCAGAGATACATGGGGTGATTCAATAAAACTAAATAGTTGTTAATTAACTGAAGTTTTATTTTGTCTCTTAATCTGATAATCAGTTCTTCTTATCTTAATTATAACTAAGCAACAAATATATATATTTGTACTTTTAATTATCGTTTTTATAATCAGTCTTATGTAACTCTGTTTCATTATACATATCCTTAAGTTATCATATTTTGGGATTTACCTATCACAACGAGAATGTGATGAGGCAGCAAAGTAAACAACCTACGTAATAGGCATAAAAAATCTTAGTTAAAAAAAATCAACAAATTAACAAAATTAAGACTCTTATCCTTAGGTGTCTATTAGAGATCGTTTTGAGTGTCATTATATTATAATAAGTTTTAAGGAATTTCGTAAATGTAATAAAAAAAAATTCCTATGACTGTCTCTTTCTACATTTACATTTGAATGTGATAAAAAAAAGTAATTATGAAAAGAAATATTAAAAACATATTAACCATTACAAATTTCTAAAATAAGAGGCTCATAATCTACTTAGAGATTATTTATAGTGGCTTTAACGTAATATAATCAGTTTTAATAGATGTACGTAATCTTGGAAGACTAAAAATAAAGTAACATTGTCAAAAACAAAACAGATCTTTTTCTTTAAAAATTCTATTTATTTATATCATAATTTTTGAGTGATTTCGGAAATTCAAATGTACCTACACGTCTTGACGTAGATTTAAAATGAGGAGCAGGGAGCCTTTTTACCACTTGATATTTCCCAATTAAGCTTATATCATTTTTTTCGGGCCATTTAAACCTCTTTTCATCAATTTTTTTAGCAAACTTGACATCTAAGCTTGCAACATATTCATTTATAACCTGGCCTACATAGCGGTGTACTAAGTTCTTTTCTGATGTCATGTTGACCACAACCCAATCTCCTGTGTGAACATCCTCGTCATCTCCGTCGACACTTTCCTCAGACTCACTTTTTTCAGGTTCTTCATCATCTACAGCATAATCAGATACTACTGGTGATGGAGGGATTTGTATATTTTCCTCATCTGAACTCGTTTTCACGATATTTCGTTTTTGTATCTTTGTTTTTGGTTTTTTTTTCGTTTCATCTCGTTTGTTTAGATTTCTTTTTGCAATTTTAGCCACTTGCTTTTTTTTCTTCTCCTCCCTTTCATTACTTTCCTTTCCAATAGCCTCTTTTTCAGGCGTGTCAGTTAAAATTTTTGTGGATCCTTTTTTCCTTCCTTTTTTATTAATATTTTTTCTGGGCCCTGCTTTGGGATGCGGTTTTATCATTTCTGGGCTGAAATAATGGTTTAAGGAAACTGCATTATCAAAGGAGACTGGGCAAAACACTATGGAGCTTGGACCAAGAAAAAAAAACTGGCGGCCACTTCTAGAAGTAGCCTCTATTTAATGGTAGTGATATGTGCTTACATTTTTTTTAAACCTTACTTCGCTGTTATGGATAGTTTCAGAGTTACAACTTTTCTAAATATTTTGAGTTTCACTAAAAATATGTTAAAAATAATAGAAATACATTGTTTTAACTGTTTTTTTTGTCTATATGTGGACTCAAGTAACTCTTAAGGTGCGGTCACATTCGCCTGATGTCACGTGTTAGGTTTTCATAGTAAATGTATGCACTAGAAGCACACTTATCTTATAACACGTCCATATAGATACGGCGTGTTAACACGTGGCGTAAGACAGATGTGACCGCACCCTTAAGATTTCTTATAAGGGCTTATACGCACTAGCGATTGACCGCCTAGGCGGTTCGTTTGAGCGGTCCAACCGCTTAACGCGGTTTCATCGCGGCTGACCGCTATGGCGGCCAATCGCGAAAAAACCGCGATGATAACGCGTTAAGCGGTTGGACCAGAGCGGCCCGCGTACCTCATAAACAAAATGGACGCCGTCGAGATAGCTTGTGTTATTTATTATTACTCCCGAAAACAACGAAAGAAAAATAAAAAAAGATACTGGATTCATCCTTTACTAGAAACACGTAATGAATTTGGCCAGTTCGCAAGTTGTTTTCAAGAACTGAAGAAGCACCAAGATAAATTCTTTGGTTATGTTAGAATGAGTGTTTCGTCATTTGAAGAATTACTAACAGTTTTATATGTCACCATCAAAGGACAAGATACTAAATTTCGTGACTGTATCCAACCCGAAGAGAAATTAGTTATAACGTTAAGGTATGTATTTTAAATAAAAAATGTTTTTGCTAGCTATTATGTTTTAATTTGAATCGCAATGTGTATTCATAACCACAAAGAACAATAAAAGTAGGAAACTATAACTATTACTGAGAATTATTATCATTAAAAAGATCTAAATAATCAGATTCTTGAGACATATGTGTATTCTGTGAATATGTTGATTCAGGAGAAGTTACAGATTCTCCTTCATTCCATGTTCCACGATGTGTAGGTGGAACTGAGGGCGGTGGTGGTGGTGGTGGGTTATTATTTCTAGCAAATGATGGTGTCTGATATCCTTGATGTGGCCCTTGGTTGTAGTTAAATGGTCGCACGTAATCACAGTAGTTGTATCCAGACGTTTGGGCTTCAGTAATGACTTGCATTATTTTAGCTTTTGTACGTAGGCGTATATGTTCAGGCACTTTTTTTATTTCACTAACCAACGACAAAAAGAACAGTCTATCTTCATCTTCTTCGGCCTTTCTGAACTCGACATTCTTATTTAAGACGTTAATCAATTCAACTCCTATATCATCTTCTTTTTTTTTCTTTTTATTTCGTTTTGGCGGTGGTGGTATGACTGGGTCAGTGACATTTTCTGTTTCATTTCCATCATTTTCTTGCCTTGGCATATTTGAATCAGTTTCATTGATGGATACTGTGTCTTTCAAAAACATTAAATTATTGTAAAATATGTATTGAGTCTTTTTCTTAGCTGCTGACCCACTCCTGCTAACATTGTCCTTTAGAGCTTTCACAAAATTATCCCTGATGTTTTTCCATTTTTTTTGTAATTCTTTTCCTAGAACAATACAACAAACAAGTTAATGATATAGTCATAAAGTAATAGAAGTATAATATAGGTACATATCTAAATTGAATTAAATAATGCATGTAGTAATTATAAAATTTTTGTTTCAGATATTTTGCAACAGGTTGTACATTTGCGGAACTACATTATACATTCAAAATTGGAGTAAGCACTGTAGCAGAAATCGTACGAGAAGTTTGTTTTGCAATTTGGTTTTGTCTGAAAGATATTTGTTTGCCTCAACCAAAAAAAGACGCTTGGAAAAAAATTGCGAATGATTTTTTTCAAAGAGCTAATTTTCCTAACTGCTTAGGTGCTGTCGATGGCAAGCACATACGATGTATAGCACCTAATAACAGTGGCTCAATGTGCTTTAATTATAAAAGTTTTTTCTCTTTGGTTTTATTAGCAGTATGCGACAGTAATTTCAAATTTGTTATGGTTGATATTGGAGCTTTTGGTAAATTCAGCGACTCATCAATATTTCAAAATTCTGTTTTCTACGAAAGAATGCAAAAAAACCAATTGGATATTCCAGAGCCACAGCCTATTTCACAAAACAGCGAGACATGTATGCCATACGTTTTTGTAGGCGACGAGGCATTTGCATTATCTACGAATATGATGCGCCCATACGCAAAAAAAGATTTGGATGAAACTAAAAGAACGTTCAATTACAGGCTTTCTAGAGCAAGAAGATATGTAGAATGCAGTTTTGGAATTTATGCAAACAAGTGGCGTATATTTCATAGACCTCTAAATGTTCACTTTGATCTAGCAAAAGATATTATAAAAGCTACTTGTGTACTACATAATTTTGTAAGAGACCGAGATGGTTATTGTTACGACGACTCACTCAGTTGCCCTTTGACAGAAAACTTAACACAGGAAGGGTTAAGAAGGAACGCTAAAACTGCGTTGAGATACAGAGAATTGTTTGCCCAATATTTTATGACTGATGGGAAATTAGAATGGCAAAGAAATATGATTTAATTGAAAATAGACGTATTTATTATGTTTTAAGATGTTGAATGTATGTGTAGTTTCGTTTATATAAATATAATAATAATAATTATAATAAATACTTACCAAGACTTCTTTTTTCCTCTGTTGTCATCTCATCTTTTCCAAAAATGTCTACTAATTCTTCCCATTGTTTCCGTTTTAAATCTCTATTCCTATATATTGCTCCTTGACAATTCCAAATTGATTCTCGTTGTTGAATTTCAACAATGAATTTCTCTGTGTCGAAGTTCATGACTGCGACTCACGTACTAACTCATCGGCGGCTCGCCGCAAACTGAAATCGCAAGTGCGTACAAGCAAGATGGCGGCCAGCCGCGGAGCGGGCCGCAGCTCTCCATTCAACCGCCGCGGTTGAAACTTTGGGGCGGTCAAGTGCGTACAATCACAGGCGGTTGCATATTAAACTGGGAAAGCGGCAGACCGCGCGGTTAGCCGCCCCCGCGGTTGACAGCTAGTGCGCAAGGGGCCTAAGTTAACTTATCCAAGTTCACATAATACAGGCTTCTGCCATTTTTTTGTTCTTTGTATTAGATCACTGATTTCCTGTTTTTAAGCGTTTGTAAACATTTACCTTATCAATCTTATATCATTACCGAAATTAAAATATTTTTAATAAAAAAAAATAACATTATCTTCTCAACTATCCACATCTGAGAGATATGCTCATAAGAAAAAATGAAGCACATATTCATAACTTTCATTTAGAATTAGATTCTTAAGTGGCCGCACACTTTTATTTTTCAACCTTTGGTCCAGAGATTCCCAGTCTCCTTTTTCAGAAGTAGCTGATGGTCGGATAATTGCAAATAAATTATTACATGGAGCTTTCGAAGATGAAGGTTATATTTTATTAACGACTTTGGGATGTGGTTTAATCACTTCAGAGGTATAAGTTGATTGCCTAAAGGAACCTGCGTTATCCATTTTTTCAGAAGTAGCAGATGGACGGATAATCGGAGATGAATCATTACATGGAGCTTTCGAAAAAGAAGGTAAAATTTTATCAACAACAAGTAAGGCTTGCTGAGCCAGGGTTGGAATTTTGGAGGTTTTGTCGGTAAGTTCAAAATCATCAGATGGAGCTGAAACTATCACAGTCGCAAGGGAGCTTTTGTTTGCAAGTGAGCGTGCTGGAATGAAAGTTGAAGATGATTCTCTTTGTCTTGTACATAACTGTGGCATATTAACTTCAACATCATCAGCTTTAGGTCCGTCTGTTACCAGTGGCATATCAACTTCAACATTATCAGCTTCTGGTCCGTCTGTTACCAGTGGCATATCAACTTCAACATCATCAGCTTCGGGTCCGTCTGTTACCTGTGGCATGTCAACTTCAACATCATCAGCTTCAGATCCATCTGTTACCTGTGGCATGTCAACCTCAACACCATCAGCTTCGGGTCTGTCAGTCACGTACGATGATAGATATTCATCATCAGTGAATATTTCTGAGTTAAAGGGGTAAATACCCGTGACTTTAAAACTTTTTTGTATGTTCCTTGTCGTCATTGCCATGGGATACGCAGTTCCTAATAATTCAGCTATTTCATATATGGTGATAGGTCGGCTTGGGTGGTTCGTCATCCAGATGTCACACGCCGTATCGTAGTATGATTTTAGCGCGCCAAACAAAATCCGATCTAATGGCTGTAACTTTTGAGAGGTGTGTGGGGGAATTGTCAGTAAGTGAATCCCGTTCTCTTTGGCATAATTAATGGAATCTACCGTAATGTGGCTTTCAAGATTATCGAGAATCATCAAAGTGGGATTGTCCTTGGAACATTTGACGAAGTTTTTAAAGTGTTTCAAAAATAATAAAAAATTAGCTCCCGTCATCCAACCAGACGGGTGTGGGGCACCAGAGGCCCCAGTAGGGGCATTGTTCAGCATCCTAATTTGCCAATTTTTTCTTGGAAATATGAAAAAAGGTGGTACATGATTGCCAACTGCGTTTATGGCCGAACAACACGTTACTAGCTCACCTCTTTCGGCTGATGTCACTTTTGACACTTGCTTAATCCCTCTGGTAGCAACAATTTTTTTTGGTTTATGGACTGTTGTGGTGCCAGTCTCATCAACGTTATATATTTCCTCAGGTTTAAAGTGGAATCTGTCATACAAACTCTTCAAATTGTCAAAAAACTTACTAACGTTGTGGCGGTTAAAGCTTGTTGCCCTAGATAGGCTGGTCGCCTCCGGTTTTCTTAGCGAAAGCTCTTTGTGCCTGGACATGAAACCATGAAACCAGTCATATGTAGCTTCTTCTTTTTCTAACCACTTAGCATGGATATCTTTTTCGTTTTGGAAGGCAAATTGATAGGCGAGCTTTCTTACATTTTTTGGTGTAAGGCCATGATAAAGTTTACTTGCTTTTTCGATGTATGCTGACAAATCATTTTCTTCTTTATCGCAAAAAAATTGCGATTGTCTATAATTGGGTTCATTAGCAATTTCTGTTTCGCTTTCTTGTTGCTTTCTCGCGTACCTTTTTAGAGTCATCACTGGAACACCATATTCTTTTGCAGATCCTCTTATACTTTTACGACCAAGTACTGCTGCTACTGCATTTTTTAATATTTTTTTATCGAGTTTATTTCTTTTTTTTGCTTCCGGGCTTAGTTTTATAAATTTGTGGCATTGTGGTTATCTGTAAGGAATTAATTTAAGTATAATTTATCGTTTGATCAAAATTTTAAACGTTAAAAACAACCGACTTCAACCGCCAGCGTTACAATATTGCAAAGAAAATTCTAGTTTTTGGTAATTTTCTAAAAAAGTACTGAACCGATTTTGATAAAATTTATACGGGACCACCTCGAAAGTATACCCTTTCAAACAAAGACAGAATTTTCGAAATCGGTGAACATACAAAAAAAAAACATACAGACGAACATAGAACCTCCTCCTTTTTTGAAGTCGGTAAAAATAAGTCCAGTTTATAATGTTATCAAATCTTAGTTTTTAAGTACCTAACCAAAATTACAGACGGCATAAATCAATGTTCAGGAAAATAGCTTCAAATAATCTAAGAAAAAGAGGTTCTGTTAATAAATCAAATATTGTGTACATAATTTTGTTTGATAGTATGCTAAGGAAGAAATGATCCCCTTAAGGGAGACTTGATCCTAGGATCAAGTCTCCCATAAAAAAATGTACCAAGTCTCCTTTATAGTATCAGGTTAGAAATAATTTCGCAAGCTAATTTATACTTTAGATAAACGTTATTTTTCAATCAAAATGCATCGCTAATCAATTATCTTACATAATAAAACTGTTTCTTTTGCAAATAATTCCTTTTTGTAATAAATAAAAGCCTGCAAAAACTCACCAAAATGATTTTGCTCCGTCATAGAATCTAAAAAGACCTGTCACTTTGAAACGTCAAATAGTTGACACATCCGACTGTGAAAAAAAGTTCGCCCGTACCATAGACAAAAAGTGTTGCTAGCATTAATAAGCATAGCTTTGGTATAATTTCCGTAAATTGAATTTACCATGTGTCCCACAGGGATCTAGTGTCCCCAGTTTCCCTACAGTAAAGGAAATTTAAAGCGAGTTTTATTTTTATTATGCAAAGAAAGACCTTGTTTAACTTACTTGCAAGGAACCGCATGACAGCAGACACTCGCTGACTAAAAACTTGGGCTGCATATTTAACTTTCATTTTCGGCAATTTATTTGGGTCCACGTGATACTCCGTTAATTTATTTAGGATTCTGATTTCATCTTCCCCTTTATCTTCATTTAATAACATGTTTAAATGTTCCCATTTCGCATGTTCCCGTTCCCGTGGGAATATCGGGATAAAAAGTACATATAAACCTTCCTCTTGAATCACTCTATCTATTAAAAAAAAACGCATCAAAATCCGTTGCGTAGTTTCAAAGATTTAAGCATACAAAGGGACATAGGGACAGAGAAAGCGACTTTGTTTTATACTATGTAGTGATTCTGATTTCATCTTCCCCTTTATCTTCATTTAATAACATGTTTAAATGTTCCCATTTCGCATATTTGGTTTTATTGCCTTGTTTAAATTTAATATTCTTTGTTATAAAATTATTCCTGACTTCCTTTAATAAATGTGGAGTATCAAATAATGGGAAAATTTTCAAATTGTCAACTTCAAAGGCGTTCGACGAATAGTCCTTGCCCTCTCGTAAATATTTTTCTTTTGTCTCATTCTGAAGAAGTGTTATAGCACCGACATTTGATGTGGCTTGGTCGCATATGGTGGCTATAATGATGATGCCAACCTTTTCAAGCTCTCGTATTGTTTCCGTTATTATTTTTTTCAATTCATATTTTCTTGTTGTACTTTTGCAAAAAGTAAACATGATTGGTTGTTTCTTTTTACCCGTCTGCGGCGAAGCCAAAAAAGGGTTATGTATTTGACCTGCATGTATGTGTGTCCGTTTCTATGTTCCCTCGTAACTTCTAAACGGATGAACCGATTTTAATAAATGATACGTCGTCAGATTCGTCTTAACGGGCCGAGTGACAATGGGACATCAAAATTAACAAAAAAACAAAATGGCGGCTTTTAGACGATATATTCTGTGCATTGTAAAAAAAATATTTTTTAATCCCATCGAGTGGGGTATCAAAATGAGGAGGTTACAAAGACGATGACGAAAATATAAATAAGTGATATGTTTTGAACTAATTTCGACTAATAAGTGCTAATTGTTTGTATGGGAAAAATAAAATCTGTTGTTTTTACTATTTTCCACGCAGTTTCTTCATAAAAACCTTCCCGCGTGCTTTATAGAACATATGAAAAAAAAATTTGTCGAATTGGTCTAACCGTTCTCGAGTTTTGCGCTTATAAACATTCATTTTTGAATTATATAGATATTGTTTTCATTGGTCACAGCTAGATGGCGCTGATAGTCGATTAGAACGCGCTAACGTTTGGCAAACATAAAATACTGTTAACTGAGTGTATTTAAAATTTTATTAAATAATTGATGAAATAACATGAATTGTTGTGATACAATAATGTTGGATGCGAATTGCGATGTTTAAATAAAATATCTGTTTTTAGGTATATATATTATGACGTGATATCAGTGATATTCAAAATTTTAAATCGTTTTCATTGATGATAGTTGTTAAGTTAGTCAAGAAGAAAAGAAGTTTTATTTTCTTTGGTTTATTATAATATAATAGGAGTTGTTTAGAATTTTGATTTAGAAAAAAGTTTTATTTTTGGTTTATTTATTAGGAGGCGATAATAATGGGAGTTGTTTAGAATTTTGGTTTTTTTTTTCGTGAAGTTAGTTTTGAATTAACCATCACTAATTTCATACGTTAAGTATTATTGGATAAAATATGGCACGTCTGCGAGGTCTTGCTCATGTACACACGGCAGCACATCAGACTATACATGTTGACCTTGAGACCGCCTTTTTGCCCTACGTAATAAAAGCTGTTATCGCAGTTCAACTGTTTAACTTGATGTGCTGCCGTGTGTACATAGAACATTTAACTAAAAAGCTTAAAATAAAAAAACGAATTTAAAAAACTAAAAAAAACCGTCTGCGGTGCAAAAAACTAAAAAGAAAAAAACAAGCAAAAAAAAAGATCGATTGTGAATTGAATATGTTCTTAGTTCTTACTAGTAAATTGTATGCAGCGTTATATATATTAGGTACTTAATACAAATTTTAAGTAAGAGAATTCTTGGAAGCAGCACAATCGATCTTTTTTTTGCTTGTTTTTTTCTTTTTAGTTTTTTGTTTGTTTTAATACCTTTGATCATCATTACCAATGCATGATCAGCAATGCTTGTAGTCTTCGTAGTTCCGGAATTTTCAAATCCAATTATTTCGTTTTGATCATAATATAATCCAGGAGACAACACCACTTCATCAAATAAAAGAGTATAAAGTCTTTTCTCAGTAGAGTGATGTTTTACGTTGTTTTCTAAGTGTTTCATGACATTTTTATTAATGCCTGGTTCTAATCTAAAGACAGATAAAAGGCGTTGGATTGTTCGTTTAGATGGAAGAATCAATAGTTTTCTTAAAAAGTTGTATCCCTTCTGGCTTTGTTTTAAAATGGATGCTGCAATAATTTTTTCTTCCAAAGAAAATTTCCTTCTCCTAGGTTTTTTTTTAAACTTTAATTGCATTTCCATAAAGGTTTTTAAAGGCAACGGCATGGAATTAAACATTTTCATATTTTTTTTACTTTTACACATCTTTTTGGCTGCTTTTATTTGCGACTTCTTGAATTTTGTAGAAATTTTCTGAAACCTTTTCTCCAGGCGTTGAATCGTTTTTCTGTAATAGTTTTCTTTAGTCCGGCCTGAAATGGGAATAAATAAATAGTAAGTAAAAGTTAACAAGATTCTTAAGAAAAATGAATTTATTATAGCTTACTAAATTAATTACCACCAGAGCTACTAGGGATGCCGGTCGATGTATTCTTTTTTTTCTGATATTTCTTTTTCAATATATTCAGTAAATGCAATGAAAGTAGAAATCGATACTAATATTATAAAAGAGGAATGATTTGTATGCATGTATGTATGGTATGTATGTATGTAATGAATAAACTCAAAAACTACTGGACCAATATCAAAAATTCTTTCACTTTAAGAATGCTAAATTATCCCTGATTAACATAAGCTATATTTAATTCCGATATTCCCACAAAAACGGGTACCACGTCGGTAAAACCGCAAGGATCCGCTAGTAGTCAATAAAATTGTTGTAATGTAATAAAATTTAAAAGAATAGGCATCACCTGATTAATTAAGTTTACTTAAAATAATGATACAAACCTAACGGCAATTTTTGCTGTGATGAATTATTGGAAGCTTCCATAATTTCAACATTTGTCTCTGCACCAGAGGTACCTTCTGCCTCTGTGCCATCTGCAGGTAGAGGCAGATGTGCTGCAGATGTGCTGGGCATCGCACCCACCAGCTGAACAGGTGCAGTAGAATTTGCACCTATAATGAAAAACAGTAATTTTGTTACTAATGTAGGCTAACGAGCGAGGGTGTCCGCAAATCCCGAAAATACCGTTATACCGAAAATGGTAAAACGGAAAACGGTATCCGAATTTGTGGTCACCCTTTCATAAGCAGTCTCTGCTACCACCGAGCTAAATTAAGGTCACTCGGAAACCTGTTAAAACTAATCTATCCTAATTACCAATAATACATTAAATTGATCACTTACCTAGTCCACAAGCGTGACCGCCTGGAAGGCGCCGGTTCCAGGGATAGGTATTGGGAGTTTGGAACAAAGGATATCACCGGAACCTTCGCGATTTGGAGCTGGCCCCTGGTTTCCAGGAGTCCACTCCTTAGTAGCACTGAACCAGCAGCAATCTCGCCGCGAGTCCAAATATTATTTGTACTATGCCGCCATTCCGTACAAATACCTTCACAATATCACTTTTAACAATCCAAACATTTAATATAACAAAATCACTCGGAGCGACCGGCGCGTCCTTATTACATAATCAGAACCGCACAAATTGTTCTCTCGCGCCCTGCGGGAGTATTATGTTAACTAATTCCAATTATTTCAACATTCAAGCACTTAGAATATAACAAAGCTTTCCTGTGCGCCGGCACATTACATAACCTCTAAAAACACGCCGCACGAATCACGACTTCCAAGTAAGTCAGTGACAGCCCACGTCAGCTGTCAAACCCGTGAGGTTGTCACATTGACATCGTCTGCCATAGACAAGATTACGACTTCAAATAGTGATGTTTTATTATGAACATCCCCCCGTCCCGGTCTGAGAAGCAGACCGCTAGCTTACAGTCTGTTGGTTTGCAGACGATGAATATCATCCGCAAACTAGTTCTGCTGAACGGAGCGCACCCAAAATAACAGAGCGGCCTTACGCTCACCAGCTGTCAATGGACCAGAGCGCCGTTCGCCTGGTTTGTGTTTAGAGTTAAATATAAAGCGCTGGATGCAAGCCGTCACTCCGACTAGCTTGTCAAGAGAGCTGAAGCGCGCAAGCAGCTCGTGATCTATATCTGGAACTGCTATATGAGCAGGCACCTTTTGTGGCTTGAGACCGGGCAAAGCATGATGTCCCAAAGCCACTGGCATCTTGGGCCAAGTGTGAGGAGGCTCTTTGAGCCAGCTGGGGGACCACCAGAGCCCATGAGCAGAAAGAGCGTGAGCAGACATTCCCCTGCTTGCACAATCTGCAGGGTTCAGGCCTGTGGGAACGTGTCTCCACGTGAAGTTGGTCGGGCAGGACTTTATCTTAGCCACTCGATTGGCCTCGAAAATCTGGAGCCGATGAGGGGGCGTGTTGAGCCACGCCAGCACTATCGTGCTGTCTGACCAACAAGTATGTGGGCTTATAGTGAGGTGAGCCGACAATTCAGCTGACACTCGTGTCATGAGCTGTGACAAAAGAGCTGCAGCTGATAGCTCCAGCTTGGGGATCGTGAGCTTATTCTTAATTGGAGCCACCTTTGACTTGGCAATGACCAGGTGTACATTAACCAATCCATTGGCATCGAGCTCATGGAGATAAACGACAGCGCCAAAGCCGGCTTCTGACGCGTCCGCGAACCCGTGAAGCGAGTAAGTGGACGTAGACTTGTATTTACAAATGTGCCGAGGTAATCGAAGAGCTGAGAGCTGAGGAAGATCCTCTGAGATGTGTTGCCACTCTGTGTGGACTTCATCTGGGGTGGGCTCGACCCATCCCAGTTTCATGAGCCATAACTTCTGTAAGAGAAGCTTTGCGCGGAAGATGACTGGGGTAACCCAGCCATTAGGGTCATAAAGGTATGCGACTGTGCTGAGAATGGAGCGTTTGGTAACTTGAGTGAGTGAGGGGAGAGAGATGCGATACGTGAACTCATCCGATTGAGGAATCCATTGTATGCCTAGGACCTTGATGGTATTCGACTCTGGGCTGAGGTCAAAATCTTTAGGCATGTCGCATTGGTCATCTGGGAACCGTTCAAGGAGCTGAGGAGAGTTTGAGGTCCATTTACTGAGCTGAAAGCCACCCAGAGCTAGTAAATTAATCAGCTCTGTTTGAAGTGCCTGAGCTGACTCCACAGAGTCATGACCAGTGAGGATATCGTCGACGAAAATTGATCGGCGTATGATGTGAGCAGCATGGGGGTAGCGATGACCTTCATCATCAGCCAACTGCAGCAGGGTGCGGATGGCGTGGTACGGGCTAGACCGTAACCCGTATGTGACGGTATTGAGCGAGTATGTGAGCAGGGGCCGGTCAGGTGACGACCGCCAGAGAATGAGCTGATACTGTCTTTGGTCTGGGTGGATGAGTATGTTTCCTACGGGATGTGTCCTAAAAGACATAATAATGTCAACAATATCTTGTTGGAGAGCTGGACCTGTGTGAAGGCAATCATTTAGGCTGACGCCATTTAGCTTTTACTACTACCGTCAAATACAGTACGTAGCTTATCTGATCCCGTCTTGAAAATGCTATGATGGGGGATGTAGTAATGAGGCTTATTCGCGAAAGTACTTGGGTGAGTACGTGAACATGGGACACATGGCACCAGTGTATGAGGTTGGGGTTCCTCTGACTCCCAGAACCTCTCAAGGTTCTTACATATTTCATGAGTAGAAACGTCGGGTTCTGGATGTCAGCTTATAATGTGAGCTGAGTTCGACTGGTTTGCCGGTGTTGCACATAGGTCCTGAATGGGGCCTATCAATGTGAAGTCAATAATCGTGCCGAAGGCTATGGGCTTCCCCCGGCCTAACTAAAAGAATTAATTGGTACTTATTTAATTTGTTTGGAATAGGTTACAATTTTTATATTTTTTATGTCTCATGCCTGATGTATGGGATAGTATTGTGGCAATAAATTGCTTGTCATTCCAAAAACTTTGTTTTATTTTTGTAAGTAAACATAATGATTTTGCAGGATTCGTAAAAAACTAATCCGTATAATTCTAGTCTAAAACGCAGTTTTATGAAAAGTTTTAATAATTAACTGCTTTTAAGATATGCACAGTTGTATTAAAAGTTGTTAAAAAATAAGGGAAGTGAAGTTAAGCGATACATACTTGGCTAAAAGGCGGCTACGTGTAGTAAGCCGCTTTATTGTTAAGGTTCAGCTGCTAAAAACTGCTTTGTAGCTATGTTAACGTTGACAACTTCCTGTCTCAAAAAATACTTTTGGCAGTTATCGATAAATCCATAACTATAAAAGCAGTTATGAAGCTTTAGGCGCCATTAAGTTCTGCACACTTGTAACGATCTTTAAAATTTTACAAGGTTAGAAAGGAAAATATGTATTTAGTTACATGAATATTAATATTTAACAAAATCAACCAATTTCATGGGAAAGTAGAAAAAAAATCCTTTCTTTTGGTATATGGCAACATGACTAAATGTTTATAAAAAATGAGAAGCATCGATTTAAAAAATTTGCCGCTTTATTCGGCTCTAACTCAAAACTTGTTTTTGTCATTTAGCGGCCTTTAAGATTATAGACGGCAGTACCACACTCCTTGCAAGCCCGCGTGGATCTGCATTCGTTCTCATAGTGAGGACCTAAGCAGCGTTGGCAACGGTTGCGAGCCTGAATGAAATCCCAACGACCTTGGATGGGTTGATTGTTGTACTGTGGGCAGGCGATCAGCTTGTGCCCTCTGTCACCACAGTATGGGCAGCGCATGTTATTGGGGGTGGGAGCAGATCGAAGTGGAGAGTGAGCTGGAGAGTGAGCAGCTCGAGCTGAAGGCTGAGCCGAGTAAAAAGGGGTATGAGCGGATTGAGCGGAAGGCTGGGGTGAATAAACGGGGGTGTGAGCGGTTTGGGTGTAGAGCTGAGCTGAGTAAACGGGCCTGTGAGCCAGGACCGGGCTACGGTACATTGGCTGACTGCCAACGGGTGCTGTGGGCCTAAATTGTTGAGGCACGGGCTGTCGAGGCGGGCCTCGCGGAAAGGCCATGGGAGACTGCCTACGGTATGGGCTAGTCTTTGCCGAGGGCTGATGGGCTTGTGAAGGACCTGGGTTGGACCACTCGGTCTCTACACAGCGCGCGAGGAACGCGATTAAATTCTTGAGTGTGGGCAGAGTCTGGCGCGATACGTACTTTCGCTCGAAAAGCGTCCGGAGCTCACCCTGAAGTTTTCGCACCACTATGGATACGAAAACATAGTCACAATCTTTCATAGGCAGATCCAGATTGTTTAGTGCCGATTGAGCTGAGATGAGCGGAGTGAGGAAGAGTGTGCGGATATCAGAGCGGGCATTAATTTGTGGCAACCCCATAATGATGTCCACAAAGCGGTCGATGAGGACGCGGCGATTCTCGTAGCTCTGGTTAGAATCTCCATAGCTACGGGGTAGTTATCACCGGTGAGCTGAAGGTGAGCAATCATACTACGCGCCTCACCTGATAGGCATGAGAGCAGGTAGTGGAGCTTCATAGCATCGGAAATATTGGACATTTCGTCCGTCAGGCTCCTGAAGATGGCTATAAAGGATGGCCAGTCTTCAACCTTTGAGCTGAATTTGGGTAAAGCTATTTTGGGCAGAACATTTGGGGATGTGGGAGAAGCCGACGAAGCCTCTGAGGCAGCTTGAGTCACACTCAACTGCTTAAACGCCACCAAGACCTGATCATAGTCCGCTAGAGCAATGTCGTAATTCTTGGTATACATCGTCTCCGACTCATCCGAGAGGTCGTCATCGTCCAAAATCTCGTGATAAATATTTTCCAATTTGGACTTGTGCTCCTCCAGCTTCGGGTAGCGAGCAGTAATGTCGGTATTACTGTACTTCCGGGTGTCCTTGGCAATCACCGCTGAGGCAATTTCCTTCAGCAGTGCGATTGCTGTAGCTGCCTCCCGGAAAATGGCAGCTTGAGATTTGGTCGGCATGTTTTTATTTTTCAAAAAGTAATAATAAATAAATATGAATGAAGTGAGCGGATGTAATTGAGCGGTCGGCAGCTTAACCGTACCCAAAAAAACTTAAATATATTAGAGCTGAAACTTAATTAGCAAACTCAACTTGATTGAGTAGCTATTTATTAGCAAAAATGAGAAAAAAAAAATTTTTTTTGACACCTTGTATAATCACTAATGTGCCGACACGGTCGTATAATTACCTACTAAGTATACGTTAGAAAATTAACCCTTATTAACAAAAAAGTCGAGTGAGAAAAAATCAAATTCATCACCCTGTATATCGGAAAATGTGCTGAAACCCTTTACAGATACTATATGCAATACGTATAAAAATGTGTATCTGACCCGAAAGAACAAAAGAGAATTTTTTTTTTGTGAAAAGTTTTAATTAAACACCCTGTATATAAAGGGAGTGAGCCGAAGTTACCATAAAACGGGGTAAATTAGTCCAATCTTCACTTTCAACTGGAATTTACCCCTACTTCCGTAACAGTTAGAGTATCTCCAAGTATACGAAAGAAAAATCAGCTGATCCATACAAAAGTGCAAAAATATAATGCATGGAGCAGCTGGTTTTTTTTCGCGATTTCAGTGTTGGTTCCATAGTAGAAGTTTTTTGATTTCATGAGTAGAATAACCCTCTAAATTATTCGGGGTGATAAAAAAATACCGTGTATAGTGACAGCCCTAGCTAAAATTCCGATTTGCCTCCCGCACGAACCTATTATCCCCGTTAGGGGTAAATTGGTATCCAATAGGGATTTTGTTGAATTTCTCGAAATATAACAATAAATTGGCATTTTAAAGACACATAAGACTTAAAAGAGCTTATCACACATACGAAAGTAAAGAAAAATAAACTAAAACTATTAAATATAAACTATTAAAATTGGTAATCAATACTCCATTAACAGACTAATTTCGTAGGTAACAAAAAAAAGGCAACATAAACTTAAATAAAATGTCTTCTTTAAAATTCTACTTTACTTATGCTCTTAAAAAGTGTTTAATTAAAATAATCATTGTAAAATATTTTAATAACTGCCTTATTACTAAAATATAGCATTATAAATCTTTAATCAGTCTATTCATATTAATTTGGTCTCCTCTTTGGAATCATATCTTTAGCTAGCTGTATCTATAAACTAGTTACTTATTATTTTTTTATTTTTTTGCGTTCACAAAGCAGTTTTTATGATTGAAAAATTTAAAATGAAGTATTAAAAAGAATTCAATCAATAAACTGTTAAAATTGGTTGGTATTCAATACTCTATCACAAGACAAATATCGTAGGTAGCAAAAAATTGTTAACAGAAACTTAAAAATACTTTTCTTTAAGGACTGTCTACACACATCAGTGCCTTGGCCGGCCGTGACAGGGACGTGGCCGTGGCACCCGTGTCCGTATATAGCTTCAGTTGGGTACAAAAACGCTATATATGCGTACAGTCTTTTGCAACATCTCGTCATTCATGTCTTTTAACAAAGAAATTACAAAAGACAAATAAAAACATCGCATACCGATATTTTTTTTGAGCCCTCCTGACGGATCACGTCCGGGTCACGGTCATACCTCAGCACTTCACGGCGTCGGTCACGGCACTGAAGTGCCGTCGCCGGGCCGTGTCCGGGCACTGAAGCTTCGCCGCTCGTAATTGGTGGATAGATCACGGCCCGGCCGGGGCACTGATGTATGTGGACAGTCCTTTAAAATCAACTTAATAAAATGATCTAATAATTAGGCAGAAATAAACTTAATTATCTTCTAAAATTTTTAAAATTTCTTCTGCGTCTTTGTCGACACTCAGGATTCTTTCCCTCTTTGGACGGGCTGAGTTGATTCTTACTCTATCAGATAGCATAGAATTTCTATTAATCTTCTTCAAAGGCAATGGCAATTTAAGTTTTATATCTGATATGATTTTAATTTCTGGCTTTATTTGAAGACTTTTATTTTCTTTTTCGTGATCTTGTTTATTTTTATTCTGGTTCGTTTGGTCTTCATCTACAGTTTTTACAATTATTTCTTGGCAATCAAAATTGTCTTCAAAAATAATTGGCATGGTTTCAATGGAATAATCAAAAGGTTCAGAAAACACTTCAGCAGGGTCGTTTAATGGATCAGGCACGTCATGTATATTATTGCCCTTTATCTCTATGCTTTCCCCACATTTCCCCCGTCGAACCAGCCTGATGAAGATCTGTTATATCTAGCATTATGCGGCCCCCTCGTTGTCCATGAATCGTATAAATGAGTTGCCTTATAGACAACATAAGGTGGCAGAAACTCACCATCCGCTGTAGCTGACATCATTAAAGATATTGACCCTTTCGAGTGATTGACTACACGCTCTGGGTACTTGCATCCTCGTCTTACAATTACTTTCTTGCGACCGGGATCATCCGTCAAATTTGTCTCATCATAGTTGATTATATTTTGGGTTGGGACGTTCTCCAAAGACTTTCCCAACTCAGTAAAATATTGTTTTATTATGTCTGATGACACTGCCGCCCTTGATCTCTTAATATTCTGGCATATTCTTTGAGAGATTTTGTCGGCATGTCGTTTCAAAAACCCATTTACATAGTCGATGCCGGGGATGTTATTTTTGAATACTTTGTTCTTAATATTAATTGAGTCTAAATACATTTTTATTATGTACTTAAGGTCTGTTGTATCTAACGGGTAGCCCCAATCGCCACAGATATTTAAATTGTCTACTATATAGAGCTCTTCTTGTTTGGTTAGTGCTGTTGGCCTACCGTGTGGTTTCATTAGTCGGTTTTTATGGCGGCATAATACTGATTTTGAAATGTTATACTTTACAGCTATAACACTCAAACTGTTATTTGTTAAAGACATCTCGTCCAGGGCTTGTTTTATGACTAGATCGTCATATTTTTTGTAGCGCTTAGCACCTGGTTTGGCTATGTAGTTGCGAGGCATTCTGAAAAACATTGAAACATTATCATTTTTGATGATATATCGTTGCTCTATTTGTTTTTTATAGCCTATCTAAATGACAAAAAAGAACAAACAAGAAAAAGGGCAAACGAGAAAAAATTTCTGACTGCAGTTTCAGATTGGTGTCCGAAATAAAAGTAGAAATAAAAAATAAAATCACGTTATTTTATAGCTTAGTTTAGTTCTATTTTGATTATTATACCCTAAGCATAAGGGCGTTTTCAGATGGACGCGTGGTACCGCACGGTTCTTAGTGCCGCGCGTACTATCCGTGCCGCGCGGCACCGCGCGGTCATGTGAACGATGTAATACAGTTTAGTGTACATTGCAACGCTTACACCTTTATTAAATTTTATTACAATTAGGGCGTTTTCAGATGGCCGCGCGGTACCGCGCGGTTCGTAGTGCCGCGCGTACTATCCGTGCCGAGCGGCACCGCGCGTACTATCCGTTCCGCGCGGCACCGCGCGTACTATCCGTGCCGCGCGGCACCGCGCGGTCATGTGAACGATGTAATACAGTTTAGTGTACTTTGAACCGCGCGGCACTACGAACCGCGCGGCACTACGAACCGCGCGATACCGCGCGGCCATCTGAAAACGCCCTAATTGTAATAAAATTTAATAAAGATGTAAGCGTTGCAATGTACCTACCTGAAACAAATAATATTGTGTCAACTATTGAAGAAAATATTTTACAGTTTATAAAGAAGTGTAAATAATAACATTATTCGCATTATTCCGATATGAAATTTTCGTAAGTAGGTACCTACTTAAATTCATTATTCTAATCATAGAGGTTTGGCAACCCTATTTGGGTATCCCAATTTACCTCATACTGAGCCCAAATAACCCCCAAGTTGTTCCAATTATACCTGTTCATGTGCCAATTTTCCCCCTTCACGTTCCTTTTATCCCCAAAATAACCTATAAAATGAATGTTCGACTAAAACTAATAATTCTAATGAAATAACGTATTTATTTACTTACCTTTACGTTTTTTCAAACCACTATCCACTATTATTATCAAAATTAATCTTTTAAAACACTTTCTCTCACTCTAAATAGTCAAAAACCTAAATCGAAAAAGCACAATATTCACATGTGAGGAGGACTACTTCTATTTCAACGTTTTTTTAGTGAAACCTGATTGGCTGGCTCAAATGCTCAGTGTAGCCAGCAGTAAAAAATATAAGCTAGTTGTAGAAAAAGAAAGTGTGGATCAGTCTTAATTAATACTAACGCTACAGAAAGGTTTAGAAAAACAGATTTTTATTCCCCCCGCCCCGCCATTCCTATTTTCCCCGTTTTACGGTACTAAGAGAAGAAAAAAAAGAAAAAAAACTTGTTAAACAAAGTTACGAAAAGATTCCCTACTGCACTATCTCTGCACTGTGTCTACTTACTTTCACTGTGACACCAAAGACAAATATTGTAAATAAAACTACTTTAATAAATTAATGTGAAATATACGCCCGATCGTTCTGTCGGGACGGAACTTGTGTATTGGGCTACGATGACGAACTAATGATTTTGCCATCCACAAACAAACAACAAAAAAAATGTGCAGATAAGCCGAACGGGTAGGTACGTAAGTAATCTCACGCTAGCCGTTGAGTGAGTGAGGATACTTATAGGTAGGTAACACTATACACACTACCTTTCATATCTACCTACAATGTTTCGACAAATAACTGTATTCACTGTATTTCAATAGGTAGGCTCGAAGGAACAGAAAATATGTCTGCTGAGTGCAAACACATGCGGCTGTGGGCTGAGGGTATGAGTGAGGAGTAGTGAGGATAAATGAGGACTTACATGTGATGAGGTGCCGGCGACTTCTTGAGGTTGATGGGCTTGCGGGTGAATGCTGGCCGGTGATTTGGTGATGATGGTGACCGACGGGACGGGGTATGCGCACTAACACTTGTCACGGATCACCCCGGCCGGGGTCTGTTTATGAGCTGATGAAAGTTTATGATGGGCGACGCACCAAGATGGCGTCTGGGATCGCGTGGTTTGGTTTCGCGCACTCCGGTGCGTCACACGTATAGCGTTCGCAACGTCTAAACAGGAAGTCTCGCACGGCAGCGCGCGCGCGGCGAAAGTGCCTCGAGTGAGTGAGTTGAATCAATGAGCGTTAGCGTTATCAGTCTTACGCAATATTTGGTGATTTTTCTCGGCCTCCCCCTCCCCCTTTGGGCCTCACGTAATTAATGGACAGCCCCTACATAAATATTTTTCTATATTTCCACCAAATTTTGGTTTTATATGTAGATACAAATAATAAACCTCAATAACTTCTTACCGCGGGTATTACCTGGAGTCCTGAAATACAGGACCGGCATAGTTTAGGCTCCAGTCCGCCTAAATAACACATGTGACTAAAATAAGGTAAAACTATGTACATATTGTAAACAATCTATTTTAGTGGAAATAAATATTTTTTTCATTTCATTTCATCTTATCCTCTATCTACGGGGTAGCACTTAGTCTTCATCACACCTGATGTTAAGTGGTGATAGAGCTGAATGTTAAAGCACCCTACTCCCGCAATCCTCATTCACTGAGGAGGGACCACTATGTTTACCCGAGACAGACAGCCTAGTAAGGTAAGTCCAACTTCGACGAAGAGATCTCATGTCGAATCCAGCTCGGATGGGCAGCGTTCTGGAAGTTGCGGCATATATTCGCGTCTGAAATACGTCAATGTCTCAAGAGAAAAGCCTCTGACCAGTGTGTGTTGCCAGTAATGACTTATGGGAGTAAAACGTTTATTTATTTATTATTTATTTATTTATTTAACACTTTATTTTAACACCACAGTACATAAAAAAAGAAAAAGAAAACAATTTTAATTAACTTTAACAGCATTAAAAGGGCGGTCTTATCGCTCAAAGCGATCTCTTCCAGACAACTTGATGGTATGGAGATATTGACAGGACAAGAAGCGGGGTGTAGTGGCACAGTTGAAGAAATTATAAATGTGAAGTTATAAACATACATAAATACCTATAATGATAAACATACACAAATTACATATAAGTTATATATATATATACCAGCGTCGTTCGGCTGACATGATGATGATGATGATGATGATACCAATAAACAATATATAAATATATCAATGTCTGCAAACCGATGAAGAGCAAGCACAGAGTTTTAAGGAGAAGAAGGAATTTAAATAGATAGGTAATGTTTTTTTAGTTCCTTCTTAAACACGTTCAAAGACTGAGCCCGTCTAATTGGAACTGGAAGTGAGTTCCAAAGACGAATGGCCTGAACGGTGAAGGAACAGCCATAGAAGGAAGTCTCATGCATAGGTGTAATGAGACTCAGATTTTCCGATGACCTAAGAGCAAGGGAGGTGGATAACGGAAATTAAATCGTTCTTTGAGATAGTGCGGATAACATGGGTTAAACAATATGTTGTAAAGAAGAGATAGTATGTGGGTATTCCGGCGAAGTCTAATGGGCAGCCACTTGAGCTTTAAACGAAAGAAGGAAACATGATCATATTTGCGTAAGCCAAGTATAAATCTAATACAGAAGTTTTGGAGTCGCTCAAGTTTATTTAGCTGGTCCTCTGTGAGATCAGGATAACAGACGTCGGCATAATCAAGTATGGGAAGTAAGAGAGATTGCGCTAGCGCAATTTTAGTGGCAGTAGGGAGGAAATTGCGCAGTCTTCTCAGAGAGGCCGCTGACGCGTACAACTTACGGCTAACTGTTTGGAGCTGCGGCACCCAACTTAAAGTACTGTCCAAAATTAATCCCAGATTCTTAACAGAGCGACTATAAGGAATGCAGGGCTGCCAGATTGTATATTTTTATACATTTCTTGTATAATTTGAAGGTCTTATGTATCTTCTATGTATAATCAGCCTCCATGTATAATTTTGTACATATAATTTTTTTGGGCATGAAGTTTTTGTGAAAGCCTTGAAACGAAACGCAGTTTCATAAAGCGTTGACGTTGACAAATTTGCACTCTATCTACCATCTATGGTGCGCGCGTTATAAAACTCAAACGTGAAAAGCAACAATATGCAATGTCCTCTTTCTTTTCTATACACAAGAAAGGGAAAGGGATAACCTGATGAGATTTCTAATGCTGAGGCCACATTAGCGGGCTAAGGTGAATCATCGGGTGAAGGGTCAACGCGATAAGTGTGGACGGCAACGTGTAGTACTTACATCACGACAAGACGATGTTATCGGGGCACTGTCCTTAGCGTATCTAAGGGATTTGTCGCGACAATATTCACTTGGGTGGCTACACCTACCTACGTCACTTCAGTGACATCCACTTTGAAGCGGGACAAACGTGCTTTGCTACTTTGTATGGAAATGAAATATGATAATGATAAAATAAAGCAAGATACTTTAAATAAAAAAAAGTATAAAATTTAATAAAATAGAATTAATTGTAGTAAAATCAAATAAATATAATTATAAGGGATTTCCGATGAGTATTATTATTATGTTTTGTAGCAGACTATGTGAAAGAAAGAAGCAGGTGCAGGTGTAACTAATGATGAATCTTATTAGGGTTCCGTAGGAGTACCTACCCTTTGGGTAAAGGGTAAAAACAGGAACCTATTACTAAGACTCCGCCGTCCGTCTGTCTGTCATCAGACTGTATCTCATGAAACGTGATAGCTAGACAGTTGAATTTTGCACTGATGATGTATTTCGGTTGCCGCTATAACAACAAATTATAAAAACAGAATAAAATATATATTTAATTGGGGCTCCATTACAACAAACGCGATCTTTTTGTCGCTTTTTTGCTCGATATTAATAATGGCAACAGGTAGACGCTTCAAATATTCACAGAATATTTAGTTGTATATTAACTTTAAAAAAAGTAAAATACCTAAATAAATATCGCTCGCAGTCTCGCACTTCGCTGGTTTGTCGTGATAGCCGGTAGCCCGTAGATTTAGCGCACCAACGCGACACGAATCTTCGCCCGCCTAGTGTAAACAAGAACATCGCGTATGCCCAACAACGATAATTTTAGCGCGCCACCCAGCATAATAATCAATCGATGTATGCAATCATCATTGTGAAAATCAAATAAAAGGTGAAAAACAAATATCTTATTTCACTAACAGTTATTGGACTCGTTATTTTTAAGTTCATGTATAATGAGGCGTGATTTTGTATAATTCCAGAAACCTAGCCGTATAATTTAAAATTTTCAACTGGCAGCCCTGAAGGAATGTCGATTCCTCCAAGATTAACCTGAGGGATCAAAGAAAGGTCGATTTTCGTTATAGAACTACCAACAACAATAGCCTGTGTTTTTGTGTGATTAACAAGAAGGCCGAAGGCTTTGGTCCAGTCGTCAATGCGACTTAAATCCGTTGAAATGTTAAGCACAGCTTCATGCAGCTTAGAAGCATTGGCTTGGCAATACAGCTGAAGGTCGTCTGCATACAGATGGTAGGATGAAGTAAGGTTCTGAGAAATGGTATTTATAAAGATAGAAAATAAGAGAGGAGAAAGAACGCCACTTTGCGGGACGCCGGCACTAGTCTTGCGCCATGAAGAGAATTCTTCATCAAGACCCCCCTTCCCCTTCCCCCTCGGATCTCAGACAGAGTGCACGCGTTAGAAATCCACGTTAAAATTATTTAATACAAAATAAATGAAATTTTGTCTTGTAAAAATTCGGTGACAAAATAGGAGTGCATAACAGAACAGGAGGTTACGCTGTGATACATCGGCGCTCCAAGCCCCGCCGCCCACCGTTCCGCATCATTGCGTCGTAGCATCCCCAACACCTCGGCCGTAGCAAGCTACTACGAGCGCCTACGAAACCGCTACGGACACAGCTACGGGTGAGATACCTCTACGAACTTTCTGTTGCCCTGGTACTTTTTACTACAAAACTTGTTAAGATGTCACACAAGCGCACATCGCCAAAGACGCCCGCTAGTCCAGCTACAGAGGAGGCGGGAAATATAAATTTATACTCACTTCCTACTATAACGCAATCTGGATCTACGCCGAACCTGTCTACTATCGATGTTGAACACGAGAACATTACTACTCGGCTAAAACGAAAACGCGAAGATGATACATATAACTTACAAGAAATCCGTGCTTTAGTGACAGCGTCGGCAGCGCAAACCGAGGCTAAATTCGTAGCTTTGCAGGCGACGTTATCGGAAATACTCGCCCAAAATATTGAAATAAACAAAAACATATCTTTTATCTCAAAACAGTATGATGACATTATTATTAAAATAGATAAATTGGAATCGGACCGCAAAGCAGATCGCGTTACTATACAACGTCTTGAAGATACAGTGGAAAACTTGGAACGCCAGTTGTGCTCAACCAAGATTGAAATCAAGAACATTCCAAAGAAACAAGGAGAAACAGCTGACGACCTCTGCACCACTGTAAAGGAAATGGGTATTATTCTTGGCGTCCCCATTCAGCAAAATGACATTAAGGATATATACCGCGTGAGTAAGAGAGATGAAACCTCGCTGATTGTGGCTGACTTCAACAGTGTCTCTGTCAAAAAGAACATAATTCAAAAAGCACGTCAATTTAACAGCAAAAACAGAGACAACAGGCTTAACACGACCCACTTAAAAACTCAAGGCCCAACTAAACCTGTGTATGTGTCAGAGAAGCTTGCTCCAAAAACCCAGCACGTCTACTATCTAGCCCGCAAGTTTGCTCATGATAACAACATTAAATATTGCTGGATTTCGTCAGGCAGAGTGTTTCTTCGACAGGACGATGGTAAAAGGCATATAGTAATAAACTCTGAAGCCGATCTCATAAATATACGTAAAGAACAATGACTGAATTTCTGTAAACATTACTTCGTAAGTAATTATGTTATTATATATATTTTTGTAATAACTTCACTCATACTTTGTTCGTTTGTAAATTACATAACTTTATACACATCTCACATACTAATACATCATACCTGCCATAAACGTCAACTACATATAAGCAGTGTACTTAACAAGAGTATCTTAAACCTACACTTATTACATATTATATAAATTACAATTGTCATACCCGTACCACATAAACACACTATTTGTCTAACACACTATGTACTCATACACTTACTCACCAAGCACATTTCACCTATAAACAACCCACACATTAAAAAGTTTGCAAGATATAAATTATTTAAAAAGGAACTCCACTTTTGTAAGCAGTTATATGCATATAAAAAGTTATTATACACCCCCTGGTTTAAAACAAATAATGAAAGTTTTGTGACTAACATTGTTACGTCTTGTACGCTGCCGCCGGTGATTAACTTATACTCTTTAGAACATATAACTTGGCCACCTCAATCTTTTCTAATTAAAAGTGCTTGACATACAAAATATTGTTAATGATATAGACTCCTATTCGGTTTCGAAATCGCTGATCTGTTCACCTGAAGAGCTAAAAATACATATAGCTCAGACAAAAACACCAATAACAGTTATCCATGTAAATATTAGAAGTATTAATCACAACTTTGACGCTCTCTCAGTGCTTTTACATAGAACTGGTACCAACTTTGATGCAATTATTTTATCAGAGTGCTGGTTATCAAAAGTATGTGACGTACCCGAGATAGAAGGATATATATCATACTCATCTGGCTTCCGTAATCAAAATGAAGGTGTCGTCATATATGTAAAATCTAACATAGAACACAGTGTTTTTGAACCTGAGTTTCAGGAAGCTAACTGCCTTATCATGACACTTGGTCCTGAAACTGCAGTAGTAGCTGTATATCGATCTCCATCTTACAAATCAACTGATCAGTTTTCTGTACACCTTGATCGAGTATTGACTACGCTTTCATCTTTTAAAACTGTGGCACTGATTGGCGATTTAAACATTAATATAACTGCTACTGACCCAAATAATCAAACAATATCAGATAAATATTTGGAATTAACATCTTCACATGGTCTTTTACCGGCTCATGTTTTTCCCACCCGCTTACAAAATTGCCTAGATCATGTGATGCTAAAAACCAATCAGAGCGCTACCACTTTTGTTTTCGATACTCTCATAACTGATCATGCTCCTTTAGTTTTTTGCTCACACACTGCATTGGACACCCAAAAAAACACCTCAAACTATCTTCGTATTGACTACCCTGCTGTTGCAAAAGAGTTAATGAATGCTGATTTTAACCCCATATATGCTGCTGCTGATGCTAACATTGCCACTGAAACATTCATAAACATCATTTCAAATGCTATAAATAAACACACTAAGACTACAAATATACCATATAGAAAACGCTGCATTAAGCCCTGGATAACTCCTGGGCTTCTGAAGTGTATTCGAAACCGTGACAAACTTCATAAAAGAGCGAAAGCATTCCCGAATAACCAAATTCTCCAAGTGACTTATTTAAGGTATAGAAACTTTACTAACAATTTACTTAAAAAACTAAAAATACAGTATGAAGTAAGTGAACTCGAGAAGTACAAAAACGATCCAAAAGGTACATGGAAAACTATTAAAAAAATTACAGGATTAAAATCAACACCCATTCCACCGGTGGAACTACTAAAACTAACCAACTCACCTAAGCATTCTGTTGACGCTGTTAATACCTTTTTTGCTGAAATAGGATCCAATTTGGCTACTGAAATTCAAAAAAACAGTCCAATTCAACCATCAATAAATGGTGTTAATGAAATCCTGAAACAGGATAACTCTATGGTACTGCTTGACACTGATGAGACTGAAATTAATAACATTTTAACTGGACTCAGAAACGACTGTGCTGTGGGAGATGACAATATCCCCGCTATAGTGTTAAAACAAGCCAAAAATATTGTTGTGCCCCATATAACATATCTGTGTAATCTCTGTATGACTATGGGTACATTTCCTAACTCATTGAAAAGAGCTTTGGTTAGCCCTGTATACAAGGCTGGGGACAGAGACAGTGTTACAAACTACAGACCAATATCGGTGCTCACTGCGGTTTCAAAAATACTTGAAAGGGTGCTAAACAGTAGACTTGTTAGCTATTTAACAAAGAACAACATCATTGCTAAAAACCAATTTGGATTCACTAAAGGCAAGTCTACTGAAGATGCGGTTCTGGAACTTACAGAAACAGTAGTGAGACACCTTGATAAAGGTTCTAAGATGATTGGTATCTTTCTAGATCTATCTAAAGCATTTGATACTGTCTCTGTTCCCATACTGATTTCAAAAATGGAGGCCTATGGAGTCAGGGGTCTTGTTTTGGAAATTTTCAGAAGTTACCTTACAAATCGCTCACAAAAAGTTAAAATTTCCGGTGTCTGCAGTGATTCCACAGATATCCAGTTTGGCGTACCTCAGGGCAGTGTTCTTGGTCCCACGCTTTTCCTTATATATATAAATAATCTTTGCACTAAAACCTTACCAAACTGTAAAATTATAACTTACGCTGATGACACAGCTCTGCTCGTACATGGTAACAGCTGGAACCAGGTGCACGGCTTTGCTGAGGATGCTCTTAGAGAGGTTATGCTGTGGCTTAAATCTAATTTACTTTCGCTTAACGTATCTAAAACCAAATTTATACCTTTCGCATTACGTGGTAGTAACATTCCTGACAAAACAACATTCTGTATAAAAGTCCATACATGTGTTTCAGAAAATTGTAACTGCATGCAAATTGAGCTAGCACGTGAAATAAAATATCTGGGTGTAATACTGGACGTCACTCTGGGTTGGCACACACAAATAAATAACACTATATCCCGTGTAAGAAAACTGATTCCTATATTTAAGAAATTAAGACAGTCTGCTAACATAGATACCCTAAGAACAGTTTACCTTACACTTGCTCAGTCAGTCATTCAATACTGTATAGCAGCGTGGGGTGGATGTGGTAAGACCCTTATGATCCGTTTAGAACGAGCTCAAAGAGTAATTCTGAAGGTGATTCTACGAAAGCCTCCATGGTTCAGTACTGCTGAGTTATATAGGGAGTTCCCAGTTATGACAGTCAGACAACTGTTTTTGTTGCAAGTTGCAGTCCGTAAACACGCTAGCTTACCTTTTTTGCCAGAAAAGTTGACCCAAAGAACAAAAATGTGTGCCCAATGGAAACTCACAAGACCTCACTAGCATCAAGACAATTTTACATATTAAGTACTCATATATATATAATATAATGAATAAAAAACTAGATATTTATAATTTGACACGCCTTCAAGCTAGACATAAAGTATACAAGTGGTTGTTAACACTATCGTACACTGAAACAGAGGAACTATTTTTAAAGAATCAATAACTCAAAATACTCACACTCAAAATACTCACACCCCAAAACACACACACACACATACACACGCACAGAACACACATACACACACACTACACCACATACACACACACTACACCACATACACACACCACACTACACACACACACCACACACACGTGCACACACACATCCATACATCTGTCAATTAAATTAAATTCTTTATATTTTAATGTAGTTCTTTAATATGTACTCGACAAATCTCTCAAACTGTAACGGAAGGCGTTGATAGCTGTTACACAGTGTATACTAGTTCAGCTATTAACGGCCCATCTATTTTTGTACTCGTTTGTCATATTACATTAACTTGTTTCCTTGTACTTTACTAGAAATAAAGATGATTATGATTATGATTATGATTATGATTAAGACGAACCCTTTGCCTGCGCCCGTACAGATAACTGTGAAACCACTCAATTACCGTTGGAGATATGTTAAGAGAGCGTAGTAGAGCCAGGAGGATGTCAAAGTTTACCGTGTTGAAGGCATTTTTGAAGTCAACCAATGTTAGTACCGTTAGGAGGCCCTTTTCCATACCCAGACGAATGTCGTCTGTAATTTTTACAAGCGAGGTGGCAGTGCTGTGGCCAGGGCGGTAACCGGATAGGAAAGGATTGAACAGGTTGTGACAGGCGAGAAACTTACTGAGTTGGCAATTTATGAGTCGTTCCAGTACCTTGGATAGGAATGGGAGGATGGAGATGGGACGGAAATCGGAGACGGATTTAGGGTTGGATATTTTAGGTAACGGGATAATTTGAGCATCTTTCCAAGCAGAAGGGAAGACTCCCTTGCTAAGAGAATGATTAAGAATAAAGGAAAGCGCTGGAAGGATAGTGTCAAGGATCGGTACTTACATGTTGCGACTAATACCATCGCTACCAACAGCATTGGAGGAGATGGCCATAACACTCTTTTTAACATCACAATCCGATAATTGAGTGAAAGAAAATGGAGCAAAGTCAGGAACTGGTAAAGCGGAAAGCCGATTTAAGGTGTTGGCTTTATCTGAATCACAAATTCCAGACGAAGAAGAAAAATGAAGATTGAGAAGTTCAATATCGAAGTCTTTGGATATGGCATCCTGTCGTGCCTTACCAATTCCAAGGGATCTGAGGAACTTCCAAACTCGAGCAGGATCTTCATTTTCAACCGAAGAGTGGATATGGCGACGTATGGCATCCCTACACACCGTATTACAGCGATTTCGTGCTTTGATGTATTTTTCTTTATTTAAATCATTTGCTTGATGTTTGTATTTAGATTTAGCAGCTGCTTTACGGTGCATCAACTTTCTGATATCATCGGTGAGCCATGGTGCAGGAAGATGTTTCAACTTCATAGAACGAAAAGGTGCATGTTTGTCGTACAGTTGTGTTATTAGACTATTAAAGATCGCAACCTGATCGTCTACGGTAGTGCCGTTGTATACAGGAGACCAGTCGATATTGCGTGCATCATCAAGAAATGCCTCTCGATCCATGCCACCAAAATTGCGCTGAAGAATGATTTTTGGTTTGTTTTTGGGAGGACGAATTTTGTACGATAAAAATAGTAAATCATAAAAGGAAAATGCATCTGCTGGACATTGGCCGTGTTTGGCAACATGCTGAGGAGATGAAACTATTACTAGGTCTAGAAGAGAAGGTGAACAATTCGGAAAGTGGTGAGTGGCATTTAAAGGAAGTATGTGCAAATTAACGGAATTGAGAACGGATTTGAGAGAAGACGTGCGATTATCATTTTTAATGAGGCATGTATTAAAATCACCCATGATAATGGAGTGCCTATACGAGGGAATGAAGTCATCGAGAAGTTTTTCAAAAGATGTGAAGTAATTGACGCGTAGGGAAGGACTGTAGTAGACTCCGAGTAAGACTTTGACGTGAGATAATTCCACCTCGATCAATAAATGCTCACCATCATTTGCAGGGCGCGGCTGGCACGAAGCGCTGACTATGGAGTAAGGGATGTGGGTTCGTAAGTAAATCGCAACTCCACCGCCACCCGAGCCGATGCGGTCATTTCGTATGAGTCGGAAGCCTGGCAGAGTATAAGAAGATGACGGCAAGCAAGGTTTAAGCCAAGACTCGGAGACTAATACAGCATGAAGGTCTTTAAGGGCAAGGGACGCCAACAAGTCTGTGTAGTGGGCCGGAATACTTTGCGCATTGATATGAACGACGTTAAAATTTTTAGGTACATCGGAAAAATGAGATTGAAGAGAACTAGATAGTGATGGAAGGCTAGAGAAGCTATCATCACTGCAACAGGAAGAATTAGAGGAAAGAGACAGATATATATCATCATTACTATTCATCGAGTAATTAGACATTGAAATGTATAAATAATAATACCTAGTTGTATAAATAATAAAATTGACAAAATAAACTTAAAATATCTAAATAAAAATAGGAGCAAAACGTTGTATAACTAAATAGTTTTAACAAAAAAATTAAATTAAACGTAAAACGCTAAAAAATATTCACCAACCGGATAGTGTTTTTAACAGGAAAAAAAATAATCAAAGTACGATTCGGACAAAAACGTCAATGATGCATCGACTCAGTGCCGTTAAAGTAAGGACAAAAAAAAAATGAGAGTAGCTGGCTGTCAATGACACCATGTCACCAGTGTCAATACAACAAATGTCAAAAACAATCGACTCGACAAGTCGGCAGACAAATTGCAAATTTATAACTAACAAAATAATAGGTACTAATTTGTGACAAAATAGTTTCTAAGTTTTTAGAAAAGTTAAGAATAGGGTAGTTTGAAGCCAATATTACGTTTGAACTTAGGAGAAAGTAAAATAACATGTAAGTTTCTACTTTACGGATATGAATGAATGACACAAAATTGGGTGACGAAAGAAATACCTTCACAATTATCAAGCATCAATTAAACATAAAAGCAAAAAACAGACAAATAAAATAAGAGTAATTAACACAGATTTACGCTCACTTCCTGCTTGTGGCTGCCGCACGCCTGGTCCTCGACGCTGCACGCTCCTCAGCTGCAGGTTTAGGCAGCGGCGGCGGGGAGCTTCGGGATGTCGATGCTGTCTTAGTTACATCCGGATTGGGGATCCTAGACAGCTCTGACATGCAGCTGATGTGGTAGCGCTTGCCATCGGGAACGAGCACACATATAACCCCCATTTTAGTGTAGCAGTTAGTGATGCCAAACTTTTCTCGAGCTGCCATAAAGGCTTGGTGGCGTGGCTGTGTCAGAAACTCAGAAACCGTGACTCCTGTGCCTTTATACGCAGTTTTGCCTTGCCAGATCTTATTTCTGACCTCAATATCATGCAGCTCAATCAGGATGGGACGGGATCGGTTATTATTCCTCGTGCGGCCCATACGATGACAGCGGATGATATCACTTGAGTTGAAAGCAGATAATTTAAGATGAGCACCAACAGATGAGACAATCACTGCAGTACAGTCCTCAGCGTTGACCTCGGGCACTCCATGGAACAACAGTATCCTTCCAGTAACAGTAAACGTTGTCGTTTACTATGGATTTTTTAAGAAAGTTCAAGGTCACCCAGCGAACTATGGAGAGAGCGATGCTTGGTATTTCCCTGCGTTATCGAAAATGAAATGATGAGATCCGCAGGACAACTACATCATCACTCGAAGGATTGCTCAGCTGACGTGTGTAACAGTTTAGAATGCACTTGATGATTTTATCTAGTATATTCAATAATAGCTGTGCAATTTGTATAAAAGGAAGGGAAGGGTTGAGACTGACCTTAAAACATGATACTTTGGGAAAATGTGGATGTAGTTTACAACCGGTGTTTTAGCGGCACAAAATGATGTGTTCGGCGTACTTATTATAATAATAATAATAATAAAAAAAAAAAAAAAAAAAAAAAAAAAAAAAAAAAAGCGTCAACGTGACAGGACATTCTTTCCCCATTTTATATCTAATATTTTATTCAGAGATCGAAATTCTCATATTTTCTGTAATACTTCGATCAACAATAGCATCCAGTTTGTAATACCACAATTATTTCATATTTATTAGACCTAAAAT